>OU015473.1:15064841-15664841 GCA_907164805.1 Brachyptera putata | reverse complement strand
TGATCCAAATATATATTTTTTGGGACCTAGATATAATATGCTGCTACTAACATTATTGTGTCTGCATAACCCGTAAGAATCATTTTTGTAAATATACCATAAGTCTAACAAAATATTGTTTAACTTGCCATGAAGAAAAACAAAGGTAGGATGGTTCTTACTTGAAAAAAAACCTATGAGCAAAATTCTATACAAAATAAGAAGCAAACATATTATCATGCTTTCTAAGAATTGTATTCTAGACTCAGTAATGAATGCCTAGCCTCTTTTGAATCCCAGACCCAATTTTTAGGTACCGGTAGTATATTAATATTCTGATATGAAAGAAAGATAAGCGAACTAAAGTAGGACTAGCTTAATCTTGGGCTTGATGAATAGTTAGAAGAAAGATAAATGAAGTATAGTAGACCTAGTCAACAGATAGTTCATGATATAATCAATGGCCTAGCATAATCTTAGGCTTGATGAATAGTTAGAAAATAAAGAATTGTTATAATTACCTTCGTCTTAACATCAATTGCTGAAGCTCGGGTTGGAGGGGGAATGAAAGGACCAAGTTCTTCAATGAGTTCAGTGACCATTACCTTGTTCAATCTGAATATTTTAATGCACTTTGTGTGTGATAATGTAATAAAAGGGTCTTCACGGACATGAAATCGAGGGTAATGATGGTTAGCAGCTTCTTCTGCTACCTCCAAATCGGCCAGAAGTTGAATATTAATTATATCGTCCATCATATTATCTCAAATTCTACTCACAATTACACAAACTTACTTGAGTTGAATATTCCGCCACCGCCACCGCCACCGCTATCGAATTCGCTCTCAAACCCAATTCACCCTCCAATTCGCGAGCAAATAGCTCGCGAGCCGGCTCTCTCGAAATAAGGCGAGTTGGATCGCTAGGCGATTTCAATTTTAGACTCGAGACTAGCCTAACAGCACTTTTGGGCGAATTCGCTACCAATTCGCTAGGCGAGCTAGATCGCCAGGTTTCAAGACTTGGCCTCCAGGGAACGGGTACACGTCTGGAGTTAGTAGAAGTCATGAAGATACTTGCTTTTGCAGCGGCAATCAAATTATCGGTAACACTCAGCACTCTGACCTGCACATCGGATTGATCATTGAAGCAGCGTAAATCGACAAGGCTCGTGAAGAGTGACCAATCAGCACGGTGCAGATTCCACTGCGCACAACGCGTGGGCTGCTGAATATTTGAGGTAAGTTTCAATAAAATCGGGAAATGATCACTACTGCACAGGTCAGAGTGAACAGAAAAATTGAAAAGTGGAGCTACTGATGGTGAACACACACATAGATCTATCACAGAGAATGAGCCATTGAATGGATTGAACCTAGTCTGTTCTCCGTTGTTGAGAATGATAAGATCATTATCGTCGAACAATTCTTCGAAAAGACGACCACGACCATTAAAATCAATCATTGTGTCACCCCACAGTGGGTTGTGGGCATTAAAATCTCCTAAAAGTACGTAGGGATGTGGGAAGACTCTGTAAGTTCCTCTTCGTAGCCTGCGCCCACTCTGGCAAGTGAGTGTTACAGAGGGTAACAGGCTGAGGAAGAGCAATGCGAACTGCCACTGCCTGGAGAGGTGTTGTTAGCGGCAGTGGACTTACGTTATAGCTGTCAGAGACAGCTATCGCCACTCCTCCATGTGCTCTGTTACCTGTCAGGTCGTCGAATCGATAAAAACTATAATTACGAATTGAAGGAGAGTCGGTAGGTTCAAAATGTGTTTCTTGGAAAAAGAAACAGATCGGATTAAAACCAGATAGTAAAAGTTTGATCTCGTCTTTATGTCTAATGAAACCATTAACATTCCACTGTATAAAAGCCATACTGTAATTATGACGGGATAAATAAATAAATAAATATATTCATATTCATATATACTAAATCTAACAATAAACTAGATACTAAAATATAAATTCAATTTATCTCTTCCCACTTCCCACTAAATTTGTCATGCAATGTAGCGATTGGAATATGGTATGTACGGGAAGCTTCCCTTTGGGACATTGTCTCGTCTTTGACATTTCCCAAAGCAACCTCCAACTCCTCCTGTGAGTATTTTTTTTCAGTAGGCATGCTCAAGTCTGAAGTGAAGAAGTGAAAAAGCATGCCGTAATTTCATTCACAACCATTCACTATTTAAATGGGCCAATTAATAACTATTGAATGAACTCTATTTATAATAGTTAGTATAGTACGGTAGTATAGATTGTCTTTCTTTGTAGTTAGGAAAGTTGTCAAGTTAGTAAGAGCCTACCAGTTGAACATAATTATATTTTCTTCAAAAAGGAGCAATAAATTTAATACATGGAGCATGAATATTTAACATTGAGTGGTTACATTCTAGGCTTATGTGCCAGTAAGCGAACAGTGCTATTATAGCTCATTTTACGACTTATTACAACGAATTTAGGGTTATTTTATTATTTTAATTGATAAAACAACTTGAACAAAAAAATAAAAACATGAAAACACTTACCAAGCTCGGAAATATCTGTAATAAGACCCTAATTACACGGAGCACTCGACACGACGATCTAACGGTGTTCACACTGAACTTTGCCGCGTAATAGATCGGCTGTTTGGTGCATTAACCAATCAAAAGCACATGAGATACAAAATGGATTTAGGAAGGAGGGAACACAATAATAACCAATAGAAATGCGACAATTGTTTTTTAAGAGACCTAAACAGCGGTCTTGTTCGCTTTTGGGGGTTTGTCGCGTTCTGGCCCCAGCACTATTTTGTGAAAACCAAATCACAGCTTATTGGATTCCAACTTATCTACATGAATTTTATTAAGATAAGAGCCTAATTGAAATTAAACTGTTGGCCAAGAGGGCCTTGGCTAAACAATATTGAACACTCAAGGTCGTTAAATTTCTTCATAATCTGTCGACTCCAAAGTTTTCAATAATGAATCTCAATTCAACACCTAACAAATGAGCCGTACGTGTGTAGTGTGTGAGAAGAAGACAACTTCGGGATTGGAGTGTGATACGTGTGGAAGCTGGAGACATTATAAATGTGCTGGGTTGATATTGAGAGATTTTAAAAACATGAAGAGCATGACATGGGTGGAAAAGGAGAAAAAGCAGAATATCAAGAAAACTGGGCAGTAAAAATGATACAGTTAAGTGATGGAACTTATGGAAGAGGTCAAAGAAATGAAGCTGAAAGACAAGGAAAATGAACCAGATTTATATGACGCATTAGCGGATAGATTTATACTTGATTGACAATACAATCTTTGTGACTTGATTCGCAGATATGTCCACGACTGCCAGAAGTAAATGCATTCAACACATCGCATAACTCTGAGCAAAGAAATTAGCCCTACCTTGCATGCTGCGAATTACCAAACGAGATATTGTCACAGTAGTTCATAAACTACTGTTTTTCTTCAATCATAACTTCTATTCTAATCGACCATTAACCACGATCATCATCTTTTACACGTTTTGTTCCGACGTCTGTCGTTAGGGAGAATGAACTATACATTTACTCAGTCAGCGTAAATGTCCCTCTCGACAGACCGGACACGTATTAACATCATGTGAGGTGTGTGTATAAAAGTGTGTGTGATAAGGGAGCTCGGTCTCTTTAGAAGAATACTGTTCGAGGAGTGAGCCGCCGGAAAACATCTTGCTCGTGCCACTGTACTCTCTTGGGGAAAGGTTTCGCCGTGTAGGCTAAGTATCGGTCCAGTTGACCGTTTATAATGATACCTTTTTGGATTCTAGTGTCGTCGGTCCGTTTATAGTTTCATTATTAATAGAAGTCAGACTCATTTTCAATTGGTTTAATCGTCTTGTTTTCCTTATCATTTGTCAGCAATAAATAACCATAGTGTCACCTCAATTGGTCATCTTGTATTTTACCCCTCATCACGATCCCACAACCAACCTCTCGATATTTTTAAGTAGGCGCCATTCCAAATTATTTGCTACACCCTTGGTTCGAATCCATTCAGGCCTTGATTTCAAAATTCGGTTGTAACATTGGTGGAGGTGCGGTTTTAACTTCCTTTTATCGCGAAGTTTTTAGTTTTTTTTCCCCATTCAGATTATTGCTTTTCTCGAATGCCATCGTTTAAATTACTCTAATCGTGTTCATTCAAAAGTTTGTGTGTTTTCACATTACTATTTTTTTTATTATTATTATTATTTTTATTTTTTTTTATTATTCTATTTTTTTTTCATTTATGCTCATTCGTAAAGTTATTGGACCGACGGCGTAGGGGAACGGACAGTCTTTTATCTTTGTCTTGTTTGTTTGTTCGTTCATAATGTTTTTGTTTAGTGTGTGTGTAATAATTATTTCTTAGGTTGTGTTTGAGTATGACTGTAGTATTAGCTATAGGCCCACGGATTTTGTCTGACTGCTAATGTCTGAGAGTACGATCCCGACGTATAAGATAACCCTTGGTAGATTGTTGTACGACGAAGCTTGTGGTGGTGATATTGTCGCGCCAGAGGAGGAGAGCGCTGCGGTTGGTTCGGATACGGAGGAGTCTCTTGCGGATTTGGATAAGATTTTGGAAAGGTGTCGTGATCAGGAAATATCCCTAGCAGCGCATCAGAATATTCTTGGTCGGCTTGTGGAGGATCCCATGAGTTTGTGGAACACAAGAGCGAGTAGGAGGCTGCGCGATTTGGGTGTGGAGCCGGTGGATTCTTTACCTCCTTACAGGAGGCGTATAGGAAGTGCAGGAGAGTTGGATCGACACGTTGACGCAGAGGAAGTGGAGAGACAGGTTTCGAAGGAGTTGGAAAGGAAACTGCGGGAAGTAAAGAAGTCGTCCAGCGTCATGTCGAAGGTCAAGCCACAACGTTTTGAGGTTGGAGTCGACATGCTGGATGAATGGTTAGCGACTTTTAAGCATGCCTGTCGAGTGAATAAATGGGATGATGAGGCCAAACTTGCTAATCTCGGTTGCTATTTGACTGGGGCCCCTTTGAAGTGTTTTATCACTCTGGAGGAGTCCCATGCGATAAGGAACCGGGGAGCAACTGTGGCAACCACGATGAGGTGGGAGGATGTCAGGAAGGTGCTGCTTGATGAGTTCGTTGGGGACGTACAGAAGGGGGAGTGGAAGTCTGCTCTCCGTAATCGTGTACAGGGTCCGACGGAAACCATCGAGGAGTACATTTATGATATCCTCGCGCTTTGTCGGAAGGTGGACTCTTCCATGGCCGAACTCGACAAGGTTCAGTCGGTGATGTCGGGGTTACTGCCGAGTGTTCTCGATAAGGTGTCCATGCTAGATAATAACACAGTCGATCAGTTGAGGACCAATCTGAAGAGGGCACAGTCGTCCAAGTTCTTGCTTCAGCAGAGGATGGTGAAGGAGGGTGACGCGAAGGTGCGCTCTTCGGTACAGCCTTCAATAGGGGTGGCTTCTGTTTCGGCTTCGTCTGTTGACGACTTGGCTGAGTTGAGGAATCAGCTGCACTTGATGGCACAGGAGCTAGTGATGCAGAAGGAGCTGGTTATCAATGCTGTTCACGGACAGGAGGAGAGGGTTGTTAAGGTTACAGGGTCGAGCGTTCAGCAACAGCCAAACCTTGTCTCGACGCATTATTATCCTCCTCAGCCGATGCAACAACAGCAGTTTCCCATCGCTCAATCGTTGCATCAGTCTCCCGTGCAGTACCCTCCATATCCTCGGTTCGCTCCGCAAGTGGACCAACTACAGGGCCAGGGTATGAATGCGGTGTACGGGTACCAGCAGCCAGCCGGGAGTGGGTATTCTCAACGACAGTCGCAACCTGCTTACCCGGATCAGGGGACATGGCGGGGAAATCAGAGGCAGTACACGGGGAGGCCGGTCTGTTTTCTGTGCCAGAGGGTTGGTCATGTCATCTTGAGGTGCCCTGACCTGCAGTTGGCCCGTCAGACGTTGAAGAAGCCTGGGCAGGGCGGTGGCGAAACTCCCAGGTCGGAAAACGCCTAACCACGGGCTCCATGTCAGGTTGGCGGTCCGTGAGTCGTGTTTATTCTAAAATCCCTGAGTTTATAAAGTTAGTGAATGATCATCGAGACTCTGTTCTTAAGGATATTATTCTAAGGTTTTCTTCTGCGCAGCGCCCTGTTACGTTACAGGTAGTTGCGATTCGAACAATAGGTTCCCTTCAGGTAAAAATAAATGTAGAGGATAAGGAGGTTATTGCGCTTTTGGATTCAGGAGCTGCTGTAACTTGTATCGATGAATCTTTGGTATCTCATTTACATCATTCCAGAATTGAGAATTTAGTTTTAAGGGCGGCAAACAATACTATTCTCCGTGTGGTAGGTGAAGTGGATGCCTCAGTTACAATTAATGAGGTAAACTTCGTTTTGCCTATGATTGCTATTCGAGGTCTCTCGGCTCCCTGCATTTTGGGCAATGATTTTTCAGTTGAGCACGGAGTAACTATCTCTTACGGTAAAAGGGAGGTTTCAATTAATCATGACACAGGGGTGGTCTGCGTCCCATTCTACAACACGTTGTTCTCATTTGAGGAGTCGAAAGTGGTCCCGGATATAATGAATATTTTAATTGACAATGTAGACGTTTTAAGGGAGTTAATTGTAGCAGACGATGTTAGCGTTGAGGGTAATAGTTGTATTTTATGCCCCTATCTGATCAAAGGCCCACATCAGTCAACAGACTTGTCTGTTTTTGAACCAGCCTCCAATATATTGAAAAATACAGACTTTTTGGTACAAAGAACCCTCCTAAATAACGATATACAGGGTAGTATTTTAGTAATTAATGCGTCTCCGAGAAAGCGTATTATTGGAAAGGGGATGAAATTAGGGGTAGTTGATTCGGTAGCCGAGGTTCGGGAAGAGGTGGCTCTAGGACGCGAGGTAATGGAGTACCCTGTTACTACTGTCGAGATGTCATCTCCGAGTGATAGAGATGTCACGGGCAAGGTGGATATTAACCCCGGCTTGACCCCGGACCAATCGGCGGCTATGTTGAAACTCTTAAACAACTATTTCGATCAATTCGCCTGGTCTCTTGGGAGTATGAGGAAGGCCACGGTGGACCACTGTACGTTTGAAGTGTCGAACAGAAGACCCGCTCACAAGCCTCCGTACAGGTGTTCGGCGAAGGAGAGGTCACTGATTCAAGACCAGGTGAATCAGATGCTAGACAAGGGAGTGATCAGGCCCTCGCGATCAGCCTACGCCAGTCCTGTCGTTCTGGTCAAAAAGAAGTCGGGCGAGTGGCGATTCTGTGTGGACTATAGGGCGGTCAACACTGTTATCAAGTCCGATTCTTACCCTCTTCCTTTGATCGACGACATTTTGACTTACCTCTCTGGCAATTCGTTTTTCTCTTGTCTGGATATGTTCTCTGGCTACTGGCAGTTAGGGGTGGCTGAGGATTGTAAGGAAATTACAGCTTTTATCACGCCTGACGGACTCTGGGAGTTCAATGCCCTTCCTTTTGGCCTGAGCGTGTCACCTGCACTTTTCCAACGATGTATGGACAAGGTATTAGCGGGGTTAAAGTGGAACACAGCTCTGTGCTATCTGGATGACATCGTGACTATGGGACCGACTTTTGAACTTCATTTACAGCGATTGGAGGCGGTTCTATCTCGTTTTAAAGAGTTTAATCTATCATTGAATCCAGCGAAATGTACATTCGGCTATCAAGAGATCAATATATTAGGACACATCGTGAACGAGGTGGGTTTGTCTCCGGGTACGGATGAAATAAAAGCGGTGGTTGAATTTCCCACCCCTAAAAAACTCAAAGATGTGAGAAGTTTTTTGGGTTTGGCGAATTTTTATCGTAAGTTCGTTTTGAACTTTTCACTTATAGCCCGTCCACTTACTGAGCTAACGAAGAAAAATGTCAAGTTTGTTTGGGAGGCTGAACATGAAAAGGCTTTTCAGACGTTGCGAGAAAATTTGATTTCGGCTCCAATTTTACGTCATTTTCGCGAGGACAAACCTATTCAAGTTCACACTGATGCGTGTCAATATGGAGTAGGAGCGATTCTAATGCAGGAGTTTGATGATGGTTTACATCCCATTTCGTATGCATCCAAGAAGTTTTCCCAGGCTGAACAACGTTACAACACCACACAACAGGAACTTTTGGCTATTGTCTACGCGGTAAGAGTCTTCAGGCCGTACTTATATGGACGTTTCTTCACCGTGATCAGTGATCACTCTGCCCTCTGTTATTTAAACAACAATACAGAGGCTACGGGTCGTCTAGCCAGATGGAGTATAATGTTGCAAGATTTCAATTTTGTGATTAAACACAAGTCAGGACTGTTGCATATGGGTCCCGATGCGCTATCTCGCTATCCACTTGATACCGGAACATCTGTAGAGGGTCCTGGTGACGAAGATGAGAATGAGTTTAAAATTCTCGCTTTACAAATCGCGGATATAGCTAAATTACAGGAAGACGACGTTGAACTGAAACTACTTCGAGATGCAATTAAAAACCCAGACAACGCTACCTCTAAGACGCGACGCCAATCGAGAAGTTTCGTTTTAGATAAAGATATTCTCTACAAACGAAATTGCGCACATATAGGTCAGACAAAGCTTTTGGTCATCCCTGAGAGTCTCAAGTACGAAGTTATGTACAATGCTCATGACGCTATTACGGCAGGCCACTTTGGTTTCATTCGGACTTTAGGTAAATTGAAAGGAAAGTATTTTTGGTTCAATATGGTGAAGGAAGTCGAAAATTATGTAAAATCTTGTCCGTGTTGTCAAGCACGAAAAAACCCAACTCAGCGTCCAGCAGGTTTGTTGAACCCAATTCCGATCAGTTCGATTCCGTTTTCGCTCATTGGTATAGATTTATTGGGACCTATGCCTAAAACAGCGTCGGGGAAAACCTTCATCATCTGTTGCACCGACTACACGACGAGATGGGCTATCACCGGTTCTCTGTCATCGGGCAGTGCTGCCGACGTTGCCGATTTCATAGTCAAAAGCGTCATTTGTAAGCACGGTGTGCCGACAACTATTTTGAGCGATAGGGGCGCTACATTCAGATCTAGCCTGGTTACAGGGATTCTCCAGGGCTTAGGGTCACGTCCTACTTTCACAACTAGCTACCATGCGGCATGCAACGGCTTGACGGAGCGATTCAATGCAACTTTAACAACAAGTCTGTCACTATACGTGAGCTCCACGCACAGGGATTGGGACGATTTTATCGAGTTGGTTACGTTTGCTTATAATACGTCAGTACAGGAAACAACGAAATCAACCCCATTCATGTTGGTATATGGGCGAGAGGCAACACTCCCAATGGACGTATCGCTTTTACAGGGTCTCGATATTTCTGACGATGCTGAGATGGTCGTTAAACAGGTTCACGAGGCTCGCAAGTTGGTTGTCGAACGTGTGACTAAGGCGCAGCAACGACAGAAGCACGGTTTGACGGGAAACGCCGGCACGTCGAGTACAGTCCAGGCCAATGGGTTAAGATACACACTCCTATCAGACAGATTGGCAAGTCAGACAAACTCCAGAAACGTTGGCAAGGCCCCTTCAAAGTTATTAGGAAAGTGTCAGATCTAAATTATGAAGTAGAAATTAAAAAGGGAAGAAAATTGGTCAAGGATGTAATTCATGTTATTAGAATGAAACAATATTATTCTCCTGACAAATGGAGACTTAGAGATATGGTCGATGCATCGGTATAGTATAATAATATTAAGTTGCATTAGAAGTAGAAGTTTGTCTATGTATAGTTCATAGGGAAGATGGTTTGATGTTGATCGCGCAGCGTGGAACATGGAATACGTGTTTTGACACATCGTTTTGTTGCGTGCATTTATTGAATTTGAATAATTTTGATTTTAGTTTTTCTCCCTGATTTGTAAAACGATGTAAATTATATTATTCGAAGTTAATTGCTTAGCGTAAATGTAGCTGTCGTCGTAGTGTTGAGATAAAACGATCAGCTGTTCTTTCAGAGTTCATCGGTCTGTCATTTAAAGAGATGATGCACTCATAACGTCTCCATGCAAAGCGCAGCGACAGCATTATTCTAGTGTAGGAAGTAGTACGTAAGCACGTGTACCAAGTGTGTAGTGAGGTTAATCACCTAATTGCTGTGTGAACATTCTTGTGTTCTCCCCCTCTTATTTGGTCTTCGATTTGTCCTATTATGGTGTTCTCATACATTTATCATTACATTGATCGCAAAGTATTTTCCGATGAATTTAATTTTTTTCTTTAAAGTTTGGATGTTATTTCCATTTTCACATAATTAGTGTTAATTTTTTTTTTTCAACGGTAAGAAAACGTGAGGGAGCGTTGTAATTTTCGCTGGTTTTTATTATTTGAATGCACTCAGTTACGTTTTCCCGTGATATTTTGAGAAAGTTTATAATAATTAGGAATACACAAGGGGAGCCAAATTTCAACTATATTCATTATAGATCGAGTAAAATGAGGTCACATATTAAAATCGCCAAGTGACATGGAACCAGGTTTACACCCATTGGTTTAAACGCATGACAGGGTCATAGCAGGTTTTTTGGGGGTGTTCAGGCCTGATAAAAGGTTGGATATATTTTATCCAAGAGCGGGTTTGACTTACTCACGACGAAGTTAATTTTTATAAATTTAAGATTTCAGTTTCTATTTAAATATCAATTGTTTGAAATGTAAAGTCGAATGGAAATAACAGGTATACAATTAGGAGGGTCCTGTATGCGAAGGTCCCGAGTTCGACATTAAATTGCGAATCAATTGCCCAGTGAATTGTGGGATATAGTCAATGAAGTTATTATTTGAGTTTGATTCGGTTACGCTAACGGTCGGGAGACTTATAAGTCACATCCGATCACGTA
The DNA here is from genome assembly GCA_907164805.1 of Brachyptera putata. NCBI lineage: Eukaryota > Metazoa > Arthropoda > Insecta > Plecoptera > Taeniopterygidae > Brachyptera > Brachyptera putata. The sequence goes on along the minus strand of OU015473.1, from coordinate 15,653,977 downwards.
ATATTAGTTTAGTTTGTAAGCCCTTAATTTTAGTATTATCAGTGCCACAGATACATAGACACCCTCAGAGTTTAAAGGTTCCATGCGAAGATTTTCGACTTCTTATCTGCAGCCCATATGAGTGGCTCCCCAGTATTTCAATTATTTTGGATGAAATGATTAATTTTATTTATACATTTCATAATGATTTGAAGACAAGGTGTCTTTTTAATTCATCATCTTCAGGGTCAAAAGGAAAACGGGGTGTATTTCAAAACGGTTTCAATAAATTTACTGATTGGTAAATTATCCAGATACCGTTTCTCATAGAGATATTCGCGGCAATAGTTTAATTGCTTCTTAATCTCTTGAATTGGTATTGTCTCATCACTTTCATTCTGGTACGATCGTGAAACAGCTGATGTCAGGTGTCGGATGTTGGCTGGAGTCACCTCACCTTACATTTGAATGTATCATTTAAAGAGCTGCATTCGTTTGACAGGAAATGCTGATATATGAGTAAAAACTAAGAAATGATTACATGTCATAATTTTATTGTTAAAAAATGTCAGTGGACATTTAATAGCGAAGTAAATGTTAATTGGAAAAATCGAGGGACAGTTATCAATCGGTGTGTATGCGTATAGGTTTGCTTGTGGTCAACACGGCAAAGGTAGGTGGCTATGGTACACTTTTCGGGTACCATCGATAATTCATTAATTCATTTTTGAATGGGTCTTGTTTATATTGTTTCATTATTGTGTACATTTCACCTGGATTATATATATATATATATATATATATATATATATATATATATATATATATATATATATATATATATATTGAAGGAACTTCAAGTATTCAACGTTGATGTAGGTTAGCAGGATTTATAATATTTGTTATTCATGCTTTGTTTATCTTTCCTCAGTATTGTTATCGAAGACACAGCTAATCAACCAGGACATCATGAGTCGTGTACGGGAGTATATCTGTTGGATATTATCACTATGGGTAATGACTGGGTCACGCGCAGTGAGTACGATCGGCAATGGGACGTCTCGGACCAGAGCCGATCTACATTTTCTTTATGATAAAGGGGTGGCGGTGGTATCAGGGGGCTTCTGGTCAGAAATTCAAAATTCTTTACCATATGAATCCACGGTGCCTATTGTTTATCAGGGGGAATGGCCGTCAATGATTAATGAAGTTAAAGCGGATTCCTTCCATACTGGATTCTGCACCCAGGTTAATAAGTCAGAGGAGTGTGACGTAGCACTTTGGTTTTTGTCACTTAATGAACAGTTATCATTTCGCCTTCATAAGCTGGACCAGAGCCTAGGTGAAAATTGGCCCGCAAATCTTCGTAATACAGACCCACACAGAATGAAACGGGGATTGAGTTGGATAGGTAAAGCAGTAAGTTGGTGTTGTGACGTAGCCACGAAGAAAGATGTTCGTAATATTTATCATAATGAGGAGAGCTACTCACATCAGCTGAAACAGCTTGATAATGCTGTTCACTTAGACCATGGGTTGCTTCAAAATTTAACGTCCTCTCTCGAAAAGTTTGATAACGGATTAACAGCTTATATTACTGATACCGCCAATACCTATCAAATTCAGATAAATAAGTCTCTGGAGCTATTGAAAAATGAAACGGAGAGGGTAGCGAAATCCTCTATGGTGAAAAATAAACAACAAATTAGCATGATTGTAGCCTTGGCACTTCGACAAATTCAAATTGTTCAGTCTATTTTTAGACTAGATATATTAGCTGACTGTAAAGAAGGACATATTCCAAAGATAGTGGTCAGCCCGAACACTTTATATAATGATTTACTGAGACTACAAGCAAGGTTACGAGTTGATTCCCGTCAGTTATCAGTTGACCCCGAAGAGGTGATACGGTATTATAAATTGAATCTTGCAACTTGTATTATTTCTGAAGATAAAATTTTGATCACAATTAAAGTTCCGATTCAGACTTTGAATCGCCAGTGGCGCTTATTCAATTTTAAAACTATCCCTTTTGCTTGGTCCAATCAGACGTGTTCTTTGGATATTAAGTCTACTTTGCTTGCGATTAGTGACAATACCCTAGTTGAAATAACGGGAGACAATTTGCAGCATTGCGATCCATACGTTTCGGGTCTCTGTCTCTTGCCACGACTTATCACAATTAAATTCAGACTTGGTTAGTAGCTGTGTTCGTGAATTGCTTGAGGGTTGCTCAACAAGTTCACTATCGCGTTATTGCTCTTTTCATTGCGTATCGAACACTGACTTAATTGTGACGCAATTATCCAACGAGAGGTATGCGTTGACGCACATGAACCACAACTCGTCAGTGAGCTGTAGATTACACGGGGGCGGGGATATTATATTTCCTTCGATAAATGACACAGGCGCATTGGAGATATATATCCCATGTGACTGTGAATTAAAAGTCGGGCGGGAGATCATCATCCCTGAACTCTATCCGAGTGACGCGCAGACCATTGAACGGGTGAAAGTTACTCATATTCTTCCCCATGCGTGGAGTACTATCAAATCATTGCAACCAGCTCTCACAGACTCCATCTTTCGGCCATTATATAATAACCTTGTAACAGAATTATCTCTCTAGACGATATATATAAGAATAAATTATATAGTAAGAAGTTATTTTGGGGGAAACCTTTGTCCTTATCCTACAGACCCATGTTATATAACACTTATAAAATCATTTTTAACATGCTCTGCATAGCTTATGACACTGTGTGAAATAGTATACTGTATTTTGTAAGAATATGTTGTTCTGTACAATTTATTATTGTTTATTGCCAGATCTGGCATGGGTTTTGATCTTTTGACTAAATAGCAGTCCCAACAAGGTGTCAAAGGTCAAGATACAAAACAGAGTTTGGGGGAGCTGTTTTGTGTTAAGAAATAGAAGCAATTTAATTTTATGGTTATTACTTGAAAAGAAGGCTAGATATTTTGTTTCATAGTCCAGAGCATTGCATAATATGGACCATGTCAAATCACACTAGTTTTAAGGGCTGCCACATGGACTGTCACGTAATAAATATATAGTTTCAGTAGAGGAGGAGGAATACTTTTAAATTCAAAATATTACCAAAATCTTGTATAAATGCAACCAATCAAAACTCTGCTTTCAAACCAGACAGCCAATCAAAATACATTTTTCATAGTTCATAAACTGAGGGTGTGTACAAGGGAGAATTGAGAGAAGTAGATGAAAATATCGGGACTACATTTTGGTCAATTATACTCGGAGGTTGTGTGAGTTAATCAAAGAAGACTTGTGACCGTCAGTACTTCATCTGTGATACACCACAGTCAAGTTATATTATTGTCAAGCTTGTAACCAGTGAAAAGTGAAGACGTTTTTTATTGAAGATATTCATCCAATATCTACCACTTTGCGGCGTCAGCCAGTTTAGTATCTATTGCGTCGAACATTAAACGGTACAAGTTTACATAATAAGTTAAATAATAAGTAAATCAAAGTGGTGTATGTTCAGTGAAGAGTAATTAATTCATTCAATTGGTCACAAGATTCTCAACAGCCCAGAAGATCCGAGACAGAAGTTCTGCGCCCTATTTTCGTACCCCCACCTGCACACATCAAAATAGAAGATTCCACCTGCAACACTTTCGTACCCCCTACCTACATACATCAAAACAGAAGATTCGTCCTGGAAGATTTTCGTACCCTCCCCCTACCCACGCCGCTTCGTCAATCAATCAACGGATAAAATAATCACGGATAAAGGGTATCGTTAATTTTGTGTAATTTATACCTGTTTAGTATTTCATGTGATATTTCACTTCTTTTCACTGTAATAATTGCTCTGGTTTAATTGTTTGATTTTCACCAGTTTACTTGCATAATTGGCTCGCTACCAATTGTCCAAGTAAAACATAACATTGCAGAGATATTCTTCTAGTGATTCATTTTAATTTTGTACTAGAAGGACAAATATTTCTAAATAAATTCATTAAATTCAACTTGAAATCAACTCTTATAATATTATACAGTCTGTTCCTTAATCCAACCAACCTATTGCATGCTTGTTCCTAGGACAAGATTAAATTCACTAGTTTTATTTAATTATTTTCAATCTGGAGACAAGGAAGAGAAGAGAGGCAGAGAGGAAAAAGAACGTCACAACCTTTCGGATTGTTTGGATTTAAATTGGACTCTAAAGATCCCACATATTTATATTGATAAAATAAAACCGTTACCCGTGGTTCAAACGTCACCTCCACATTTTCTCCACTGGTCGCATTGGGAGGATTTGACGGAACATTCTTTTTGGGGAGGGATAGTCAATGGGATAACGATATTTCTGGTAGGAATAATAGTTATTCGAAACCCGTACTTGATCCTACCATGGGTCCCTCGACCAGCCGCGGCAGTGGATCAAGTACAAGATACGATGGAACTCATTAAAATAAATTATATTATTTTTGTTTGTATCGTTTTTTTTTTTTGTTATCTTCTTGATGTATAAATTTGGTAGGATCATTTGGCATTTCTACAGCAAAGAGAATGTTCCCACTCTGTCCCAAGTGGATACCATGCATACTACCGGCTCCGATAATCCTCCAGCTGCTCGTAGAGTGGTTTCGTTAAATGAAGTCGGCGCCATCAGATCGGGCCAACGATGGGAGGCTAGGATTTCCGGTGCAATTGGTCAACCACCTGAGAACATTATTTTAGAGACATAAATTTTGTTCTTCTTTGTTGTGTTTTCTTTCTTTGTTTGGCTTTCGTTTTTTTTTTTAATATATATTTTTCTTTTTTTTTTTTTTTAAATATATATATATATATATATTTATATATTTTTTGTTTTGTTTTGCTTTTCGACCTCTTGTCGCAATGTATTTGGTGACGACTATTATCGTGTTTCGTTTCGTCCTCCATGCAGGTTTCCGTCGGGCGGTCAAGATCTGCAATCCAGTCGCGGTGAACCGGATGCAACCTGATGGCCAAGGGACGAAGCCAAGGAGCAAAGCCGACGATCGATGTTTCTTTTATAAGCAATAATAATCCAAATCAAATCGGGAAATTCAAATATAAACGCCTAGCCATTGGCATTTCATGACCTATAATACTAACATATTTTTAGATTTTCGAGATAGATGTAAATTCAATTGTGATTTTCTGCACTGGTAAAATATAATATATTTTTCTATTACAATTTTTGATTTCTTATTTTTAAGTTTTCTTTCGATTCACTGAGTATTAATTTTTATATATGGATTATTATTGCTCTTTAACTTCATAATCATTATTTTTATTCACAATTATTATTGCTCTTTAACTTCATAATTATTATTTCTATGTACAAGTATAATTGCTCATAACGTCATTGTTTCTCATTTATTCTATGAGTTTTAATTCTTTTCTATGGAAGACGCTATCAGTAGTGAAACCAAACGGACTTCAATTGTCATTTTATTCATTTTGCAACGTTTTTGAATGTCTATCACCGGGTTATGTTTAACTGAAGAATCATTTTCTTTTTCTCAAGCCACATGTTGAAGCCAAGCCTAAGAGAGTACACACCGAGACATCCACTCGTCGCACACGCACACACACTTTATAATGGGAACACAGATTATGAATATCATCATTTTATTTTCATTTTTTTTTTCTCTCTCTCTTTTGTTTCAATTTTATCATGATACTTTTATTTTTGTTCATTTTCATTCATTTATTTCATTGTATTTCCACCCCTGACACTCGGGTCGAGTCTCAAAGGAAAACGAGATATTGTCACAGTAGTTCATAAACTACTGTTTTTCTTCAATCATAACTTCTATTCTAATCGACCATTAACCACGATCATCATCTTTTACACGTTTTGTTCCGACGTCTGTCGTTAGGGAGAATGAACTATACATTTACTCAGTCAGCGCGAATGTCCCTCTCGACAGACCGGACACGTAGTAACATCATGTGAGGTGTGTGTATAAAAGTGTGTGTGATAAGGGAGCTCGGTCTCTTTAGAAGAATACTGTTCGAGGAGTGAGCCGCCGGAAAACATCTTGCTCGTGCCACTGTACTCTCTTGGGGAAAGGTTTCGCCGTGTAGGCTAAGTATCGGTCCAGTTGACCGTTTATAATGATACCTTTTTGGATTCTAGTGTCGTCGGTCCGTTTATAGTTTCATTATTAATAGAAGTCAGACTCATTTTTAATTGGTTTAATCGTCTTGTTTTCCTTATCATTTGTCAGCAATAAATAACCATAGTGTCACCTCAATTGGTCATCTTGTATTTTACCCCTCATCACGATCCCACAACCAACCTCTCAATATTTTTAAGTAGGCGCCATTCCAAATTATTTGCTACACCCTTGGTTCGAATCCATTCAGGCCTAGATTTCAAAATTCGGTTGTAACAATATTATCCAATTGTCAAATATTGTCCAATCACAATTAAACATCACCACGAGATACTTTATTGCTTAAACAAACTCCAGTGTTGTTATCTATGATCTAATAATGTATTAGCGAAATCATAACAAATCAACTGTTTTAAGGAATTTTTTATTGCATAAGAATTTCTTTCTCTTCCAACAACTTTTCCCTCTCTTCTACTTTCTTTATCCTGGCTAGCAGGTCTGGACCCTTACCGCGATTGCCAGATAAGCCCCGGCTTAGGCGGGGCCTATAGGCCGGCCGAGCTAAAATGTGTATCAATCGCTAGACCCGACCGCGCGTGGCGGTTAACAGCCGATCCGTCCTAGCTAGGCCGGTCCTTGCTAGCACCGCTCGAGAGCTCGCCTAAAGCTTAGGCCGGCAGAGCTAAGGAAACAAACATGGCGGCCTATTTACTCGCAGCAGCTGGTTTGGATGATGGAATTGATGAAAAGTATACGCGTGTGACTGATTTGAGTGACTTTGCACTGTTTACTAGAACTAGGCTTAATAGGGAATGTTTTACGTATCTTTTGGAATGTTTGCGAGGTGATTTGGTCATGGAAAATGACATAAACCGTGCCTGTCGACACGCAACTGATGGTAGGGTTATCTTGTTTGGCCAGTGGTAGTTTCCAGTGGGTTATTGCTGCTATTTATGGTATATCACAAACATCAGCAAGTGATATTGTACGTAAAGTTGTTGTCGGTTTGAACCGAATAGCTGGGGACCACATCAAGTTTCCAGTGACTGTTGCCGAAGTGAATGAAACGAAGCAAGCCATATATCGCTACGGAGGAGTACGGAACACTGTTGGTATAATCGACTGCACGCACGTGTGTTTTCAACCTTTGGGAGCTGAAGAGGCTGCATATGTAGATAGGAGAGGACATCATTCGATCAATGTTCAGTTAGTCTGCGATGCACGATTGAAAATAACTGATGTCGTGGCTCGGTGGCCTGGTAGTGTTCATGATAGCTTCATTTGGAGAGACTGCGGCCTTCGTGACACAATGACAGAGGTCGACGGTTGGTTGTTGGGTAAGTTAAAAGAAACTCTTTCGTTTTAAAATATCAGACCCGATTAGAGATAAACTCAATGGTACCAGTAAGTATAGGCCTAGGCAATTCAATGGCGTAACCCTGAAACAGATCGGCGTGTCAACTATATTATTTTGATTGACGCAAACAGCTGACACAAACAGGACCTTGGCCTAGGAATTGATACTGTTAATAAATTGAATGGCCTAGCGAGTCCAGTATTCGAAGATTTTATTCAAAAGCATTCAACTTGGAGCGTTCTGTTCATGGGCCTACAGACAGCACGCTTGTAACCTAAACATCATAATTGGCCTAGCATTCAATTCTAATACACTGCATTGCAATCCAACAGTGAGTAAAGAACACGGTGTGTATTTCTTGGTTATATCGAACAATAGCAAACGCGTGTTGCATTCGACAAGATGACACAGTGACCAACACGTTCGCTGTTGCAAACTTTTTCGTTTCTTACAACGTTGTTGTTTAGAAGGAATTTTTTTATCTTTCATTAGTTTGAGATAAAATGTGATCAAGATTGCTATCAAAATCAATAATATAGGAATGTTTTTTCAACAGGTGACGTTGGTTATCCACTGGAATCTTGGTTGCTCACAAAATTCCGTCGGCCCACTACCGAGCCAGAACAACGCTACAATTACGCTGTGGGCAAAGTCAGGAATCTCATTGAAATTGTCAATGGTTTACTCAAAAGTCGGTGGAGAATCTTGACCAAGTCTGGTGGAGAAATGCTATATAGTGTAGGTAGAGTCTGTGACATTACTGTTGCATGTTGCGTTCTGCACAACATATGTGTTGACAGAAATGTAGAGCTTGGTAATCTGGAGATGATTCCACCTGCAGATTTAGCATTCCTACCCGCAGCAGACAACAATATTGACAGAGGACAGTTATACGCTCGCAGTATAGCTATTCGTAACCAACTTGTACTAGATGATTTCACCAACTGAATTGAGTCAAACATTGACACTTGTATTATCATTTCTTAATTTTCCTTCAGCAAACGTGTTAGGCCTACCATTTTCCTATAACGTCAGAGTTTTATCGAATTTTTTGTTGAAATTTCTTAATGTTGCTTAAAAACCCCATAGGCCTATAATAGGGGTTCAATTTTCTAAAAAAGTTCCTATTTTGCCACTACTCAGGGATGGGTTTTTTACAAGCGGCCTACTTTAAAAAGTGCGTTTAACTACATAGTAGGCCTACTGATTTTTAATTGATAAAGGTGAATAAATGAAAGATTATATTCTAATTTTCTTTGATAATTCTGATTCTGTGAACTGCCTTTCTGTTGTGTCGCATATCTTCAAAAGTCATCGCAGCTGAACTATGATCAAATGAAGTATCACCTCTTCGTTTACTCAAGAGTGTGCGTCCAGCCAATTGATGCCAATGGTGACACGATATGTTGGGTAGTAGTGATACGTGGATTGTTTCGATTACACTTATTTCAAGTTTGAACCAACAGAACATTACATCTAGCAGGGATCTGTTAACTGAAACCAAAAAGTATAGTTAGGCCTATATTTCCTGGAGCTATTTATTATTTGTTATTGAACTTCTTTTCATTTAATATGAACCGGAACCTTTTTTTTGTTGCAGTCCTATAATGGTTATTTCACGTTCCAAAAGGTTCGCAATTCATTTTCCCACTCCATTAATTTTATAGGACTATTCATTATTGAGGATGCATTTTTTTCATTTCACTTTTATATGGATCTGGATTGACACCGGAACCATGTTTTGTTGTAAATGGAATCAGAACTGGTACCGAACATAGGCCTACGTATGAAGATTCGGGTCTCTGACCTACTTTCTGTCATTTGTGATCACCATTCATAGTCAATATCTTACTACCTCTGCCAAGACAGAATATCCGTCCTGTGAGTTACGTATCGGGAGAGAATGGAAACAAGTGTCTATTTCAATCACCACATTTCTCCACAAATGTTTCAAGTAATAGGGAAAACTATGCGTATTGAGTCTAGTTTCCGTATTTAGTCGATGAGCCATTAAGATCTTTACACGCGTATAGTTTTCATCAATTCAGTAATATCTAGGACTGCTAACGTGTATGCAATACACTTCTGACGTAATCACAGTTCTTTTTATGAAATCACCGAGACAATGAAGGTCATATAAAGAACTGTCGTGGACACCAGATTGTCTCAACGTACGAGCCCCCAGAAACTATGAGGAAGATCTATAGTTCCAGCAAATAGGTATTTGCAAACTATAGGAATAATACAAACTCAACTTCCTGACATCGAACGATGGTCATGAACCATAGGCGTACACTTGAATTGGAAAGAAAGGAGACGCTTCCGTAGTGGAAACCAACGACGGGGCGAGGTATCCACTCCACTCATGTCAAAAGTTTGAAATACCGAATTGGAACATACCTGATATACCAACAAATAGGCACCACTGTCTCAGCTGATTCCGAGACAACCATCAGCCTGTAATATCAAAAACGAGAACCAGTTTAAGTGAAGAAGAAACCGACTTGGATGGAAGATTATTACGAATGGGAAAATACTACGATATCATAAATAATTCATTCAATTAAAATTATGCTCCGAGAGTATAGACCTAGGTATGTTAATTGTCAAATGATGCTGTATAGTATTTTTTTGTTTGCATTTTGTCAGTTGGTATTCTCCTGTATAGTAATTAAGATTATTCATTACAGTTTGTGTTGGTATGGATGCAAGAAGAAAAATTGAAGAATGATTGAAAATTATCATGTTATGTAGGCCTAGAATTGAAACTTGATTGAGTAATAATATTTTCAAAGTACACATTTTCTTCGAGATAATAAACTAGGCCTAAGCCAACACTAGGAAAGTAAAGGATGATGTAGTGTAGTGATATTATTTATCCAAGCTCGCAACACCGAGAAACAGACGTGACGGTCACCACGGCTGTTTCTCGGTGTGCTGTGTGCAAAATAGAACCATCAAGTACCGGTATTCAAAGTAATTACAGTACGGTACCATACATCATTATTCTAACATGTGAGATAGCACTACGTGGTACACTCCTTGCGTCGTGACGTTTCGATATGTGTCGGTACATCGTGATCAGTAGCATTCGCTTTGTGAATTGGCAGCCGTTATTCATCGGTCTTTATCACCACACGCAGACGCCGTTGTTTTTGTTGTTGCGCGCATACTAGACAAACCTAAATAAGCCAGTCTAACTAATTTAATTAACCTGACCTATCCAAATAACCTAAATCTACGTAACCTCACCAAACAAACATCCCAAACTGATGAACTAAACTAAAACCAATAGGGCCTATCTGGTCTGACGAATAGCCACTTTCGTTGATTGGAATTACTTGTGTTCATCAGCCTAAATGTATTGTTTATGAGTTTTTCGGTCTACTTGTTTGAAACAGCTGTAATTTGCTCATACAGTAATCCATCTCTTTGCTGATACAGTCACGTTGGAAGTTGCTCAGAACATATTGCGCGTACTTCAAAGCACAAGAATCTTACCTAGAATTAATACATTTTTGAGCAATACTTACTTTAAATCATACAAGTTGTAACTTGCTGTTGTAAAGTGGGCCCAACTGAAATTGACCTTTCCACAGTATGATATCTAGTACATTGTTGAAAGAAATAATTGTACGCCAATGCTTTTTTTATACTGTTCTTTATTACTATTTTTTTAATTATTTATATTTTTAATTATTATTCATCTTTTTTTTTTAACATTTTATTTTTTAAAATTTGGAAATTGAAGGGGCAAATTTGGAAAATGGATCTTTATTATTGGGGGGTCGGGATGGTTGTCGGATGCTGGGATGCCAACGTTTGCAGTACAGCAAGGATGCCCTTCATGGTGGAGTTGACGGCGTTGAAACCTGAAGTCACTGCCAGAGTCAGGGCCTCTAGTGCTGCCACCTGGTCGTCAGCCGCTCGCGTCATTTCCTCCTGGAAGTGGGTCCTCCGGTGGCGACGTACAGGAGGCACGTAAGGGTGCGACCTCAGTGGTCGAGTTCGTCGAGCCGATGGAGTTGGCTCGACTGCTCGACTAGCTTGAGGCACAACTCGCTGCTCATGAGGCAAACGGTACAAGTTGATTGCCGCATGTGCTGCAGCAGAGTTCTCTGGAAAGAAAAAAAATGTCTCACTGTTGAATTTATAATATATTCATGCTATATATATATATAAGGCATTTGAATAACTGTACAAGTAGGTACATTCGATAAAGTTTTATTATTACCATAACCATCCTCGTACGACGCTCTTATGGCAGTTCTGCGGTTAATGTCGTCGGCCAGGCGCATCACAGGTTCTGGCGATACCAAACAAGGCATGGCGTTTAGGAACGTGCTCTCTGGAATGGTACATTTCAATCGAATAAAATACTATATTTGTACAATTGAATATTTCTGAAATTATAATTAATTTTTGGTAGGCCTAACCGTGTCAATTGTTTGTAATAGCCCTCGGCCTACAATACAATTTTTCATTTGAATATATATTTCCCATCTACGGTCACCATTTGATATAAAAAAAGTGAGACCGATTATTCATTTTTTTCATTATCAATAATGATGATCAATCATTGTACAACTGAAAATAATCGATCGATAATTGTTGTTAGCTTAAACGAAGAAGTAATAATTGGCCAAAATAACAACAAAAATATGTGTATCAACACTTCACGACATAGATGTAAAAGTAGCAGGTACGCTGTCGGTGGTAAACAGTGGAACTTGTGAAAAGTAACAATATAAAAGTAACAGATAAGCGTAAGTACATCTCAACAATGACATATGCATCAAAAGTGAAACATTGTTGACAGTTTTTTGTAACGTTACGTCGGCCTTATTGGCATTTAGAAGCGCATTCTGTTGCTACTTCTAGTTGAATAATAATCGTTGATCAAACGACTGGCTGAAACAGATAGAGTAGTGATCCTGTGGCTGATAATCGCCAAGATCTGTATTTAAAACCAAATTTGTGTTCCGATGAGAAATAATACAAATTAGTAATGTTGGTCAGAAGTCTCGTTGGGATCTTTGAGTGTTAAATATACGTCTACAACTATATTCAGTATCTTTTTTCACTTACGATTGTTGAGCGCATCTTGATCGATGAATAATGTTTCCCAGTTGTTGTCCTCCTGTTGCTGAGTAGTGGTAGGCTCTACCGTTCCTACCGGAGAGATGGCGCGCTCTGTGACTGTGTGGGCTGGTGGGGTGGCATCAGCAGTCCTCTCCCTATGTATGTTCTGTAACAATATTGTGTCGTCACTTTGTTGTAGGCCTACTGTACATTTAAAAAAACATCTTTTCCAAGACTTGAAATTTTTAGATCAATGGGCATTTTATCATATATGCGAAAGTTACTTTTCCGTTTTCCCTAATCAAAATTTAACAAATATTGATATTGTAATAGTATTACTAGTTTAAAAAAAAATGATTGTGGCAATACTGTCGGAAGAATTCTCATACACTGTACTTGAGCTGCAGTATCCTATTTGTTGGAATGAAAATTTTGATATAAATTTACAACTCCTCACATACCTTGGTGCAGATCTCGCCCCCCCCGTCACCCCCACGTACGTGTCCGCAGCAAGAAAAGAAATGATCAGCTCCTGTAGCGGTGTCAGTGCCGTGGCGGTAGCTGGGCCCCCTCCGGTCGCAGACCTCTCTCGTCGCAGAGCTGCCTTGGCGGCCCGAGCTTCAGACTTTAGATGTTTCCATTTGGTCTGTATCCAAATGTTTTTGTGAGAGTGCATTAGAAATTGAATTCATCATAAAGATACTTGTTGTCTTAATTAGTATGATAGGCCTACAAATATTAATTACCTGCGCGATGGTTCTGGAGCCTCTGCCGACGGCATTGACATTAGCTGTCACCTGCTCCCAAGCTCGAACTTTTGTTTCGCTGGTCAACCCAGGCACAAAGCCACCATTCAAAACATTGTACGAGCTTTTCACTTGTAATATTAAGGCTTCCGTTTCATTATAGCTGTAGCCAGCAGATCTACATTTTTTCGTCTTGTTACCTGACATTTTTGTTCTGATGCAACCGTAAGAAAGACAACAATAGGCAAGTATTCTTCAATTTTCGAGAAATTTCAATTCATTTCCCGCTCGCGCCGTTCTAATTTCGTTTCAGCCAATCAAAACGCGTTGTTCGTAGAAAATGATCTGGCAACGTTGCGACTTCATGACGTACAAACTTCAACGACAAGTATGACGTCATCATTTTAGCCCTGGCGGACTAAGCTAGCTCGCCCTTAGGTCACCGCTAGGCCGACCGTAATAGCGCACTCGCGGTTCGGCCTAGCCGGCCTAGTAAGGACGGGGCTAAGAGCGTCCTTACTAGGCCTGGCGTAGTAAGGACGCTCTTAGCCCCGTCCTTACTAGGCCGGCTAGGCCGAACCGCGAGTGCGCTATTACGGTCGGCCTAGCGGTGACCTAAGGGCGGGCTAGCTTAGTCCGCCAGGGCTAAAATGATAACGTCATATTTGTCGTTGAAGTTTGTACGTCATGAAGTCGCAACGTTGCCAAATCATTTTCTACGAACAACGCTTTTTGATTGGCTGAAACGAAATTATTACGGCGCGAACGGGAAATGGATAGAAATTTTTCGAAAATTGAATAATACTTTCCTATTGTTGTCTTTCTTACGGTTGCATCAGAACAAAAATGTTAACAAGACAAAATTGTAGATCTGCTGGCTACAGCTATAATGAAACGGAAGCCTTAATATTACAAGTGAAAAGCTCGCACCATGTATTGAATGGTGGCTTTGTGCCTGGGTTGACCAGCGAAACAAAAGTTCGAGCTTGGGAGCAGGTGACAGCTAATGTCAATGCCGTCGGCAGAGGCTCCAGAACCATCGCGCAGGTAATCAATATTTGTAGGCCTATCATACTAATTAGGACAACAAGTATCTTTATGATGAATTCAATTTCTAATGCACTCTCACAAAAACATTTAGATACAGACCGAATGGAAACATCTAAAGTCTGAAGCTCGGGCCGCCAAGGCAGCTCTGCGACGAGAGAGTGTGACGTTCTTTTTCCGCTCAGCCTCTTTTCTCTTCCTTGTCTCCAGATTAAAAATAATTAAATAAAACTAGTGAATTTAATCTTGTCCTAGGAACAAGCATGCAATAGGTTGGTTGGATTAAGGAACAGACTGTATAATATTATAAGAGTTGATTTCAAGTTGAATTTAATGAATTTATTTAGAAATATCTGTCCTTCTAGTACAAAATTAAAATGAATTACTAGAAGAATATCTCTGCAATGTTATGTTTTACTTGGACAATTGGTAGCGAGCCAATTATGCAAGTAAACTGATGAAAATCAAACAATTAAACCAGAGCAATTATTACAGTGAAAAGAAGTGAAATATCACATGAAATACTAAACAGGTATAAATTACACAAAATTAACGATACCCTTTATCCGTGATTATTTTATCCGTTGATTGATTGACGAAGCGGCGTGGGTAGGGGGAGGGTACGAAAATCTTCCAGGACGAATCTTCTGTTTTGATGTATGTAGGTAGGGGGTACGAAAGTGTTGCAGGTGGAATCTTCTATTTTGATGTGTGCAGGTGGGGGTACGAAAATAGGGCGCAGAACTTCTGTCTCGGATCTTCTGGGCTGTTGAGAATCTTGTGACCAATTGAATGAATTAATTACTCTTCACTGAACATACACCACTTTGATTTACTTATTATTTAATTTATTATGTAAACTTGTACCGTTTAATGTTCGACGCAATAGATACTGAACTGGCTGACGCCGCAAAGTGGTAGATATTGGATGAATATCTTCAATAAAAAACGTCTTCACTTTTCACTGGTTACAAGCTTGACAATAATATAACTTGACTGTGGTGTATCACAGATGAAGTACTGACGGTCACAAGTCTTCTTTGATGAACTCACACAACCTCCCAGTATAATTGACCAAAATGTAGTCCCGATATTTTCATCTACTTCTCTCAATTCTCCCTTGTACACACCCTCAGTTTATGAACTATGAAAAATGTATTTTGATTGGCTGTCTGGTTTGAAAGCAGAGTTTTGATTGGTTGCATTTATACAAGATTTTGGTAATATTTTGAATTTAAAAGTATTCCTCCTCCTCTACTGAAACTATATATTTATTACGTGACAGTCCATGTGGCAGCCCTTAAAACTAGTGTGATTTGACATGGTCCATATTATGCAATGCTCTGGACTATGAAACAAAATATCTAGCCTTCTTTTCAAGTAATAACCATAAAATTAAATTGCTTCTATTTCTTAACACAAAACAGCTCCCCCAAACTCTGTTTTGTATCTTGACCTTTGAAACCTTGTTGGGACTGCTATTTAGTCAAAAGATCAAAACCCATGCCAGATCTGGCAATAAACAATAATAAATTGTACAGAACAACATATTCTTACAAAATACAGTATATTATTTCACACAGTGTCATAAGCTATGCAGAGCATGTTAAAAATGATTTTATAAGTGTTATATAACATGGGTCTGTAGGATAAGGACAAAGGTTTCCCCTAAAATAACTTCTTACTATATAATTTATCCTTATATATATCGTCTAGAGAGATAATTCTGTTACAAGAGGTCTGCGACCGGAGGGGGCCCAGCTACCGCCACGGCACTGACACCGCTACAGGAGCTGATCATTTCTTTTCTTGCTGCGGAAACGTACGTGGGGGTGACGGGGGGGCGAGATCTGCACCAAGGTATGTGAGGAGTTGTAAATTTATATCAAAATTTTCATTCCAACAAATAGGATACTGCAGCTTAAAAGTACAGTGTAAGAGAATTCTTCCGACAGTATTGCCACAATCATTTTTTTAAAACTAGGAATACTATTACAATATCAATATTTGTTAAATTTTGATTAGGGAAAAGTAAATTTCGCATGTATGATAAAATGCCAATTGATCTAAAAATTTCAAAACTCTTGGAAAAGATGTATTTTTTAAATGTACAGTAGGCCTACAACAAATTGACGACACAATATTGTTACAGAACATACATAGGGAGAGGACTGCTGATGCCACCCCACCAGTCCACACAGTCACAGAGCGCGCCATCTCTCGGGTCCGGTCGGAACCGTAGAGCCTACCACTACTAAGCAACAGGAGGAACACTGGGAAGCATTATTCATACATCAAGATGCGCTCAGTAATCGTAAGTGAAAAAAGATAGTGAATATAGTTGTAGGCCTATATCTATCACTCGAAGATCCCGACGAGACTTCTGACCAACATTACTAATTTGTATTATTTCTCGTCGGAACTCAAATTTGGTTTTAAATACAGATCTTTGCGATTATCAGCCATAGGATCACTACTCTATCTGTATCAGCCAGTCGTTTGATGAACGATTATTATTCAACTAAAAGTAGCAACAGAATGCGCTCAACTCATCGGATCGTCGAGTCGAGTCAACTCCATCGGATCGACGAGTCAACTCCATCGGATCGACGAGTCAAGTCAACTCCATCGGATCGACGAGTCAAGTCAACTCCATCGGATCGACGAGTCGAGTCAACTCCATCGGATCGACGAGTCAAGTCAACTCCATCGGATCGACGAGTCGAGTCAACTCCATCGGATCGTCGAGTCGAGTCAACTCCTTCGGATCGTCGAGTCAAGTCAACTCATCGGATCGACGAGTCAAGTCAACTCCATCGGATCGACGAGTCGAGTCAACTCCATCGGATCGACGAGTCGAGTCAACTCCATCGGATCGTCGAGTCGAGTCAACTCCATCGGATCGTCGAGTCAAGTCAACTCCATCGGATCGACGAGTCAAGTCAACTCCATCGGATCGACGAGTCGAGTCAACTCCATCGGATCGACGAGTCGAGTCAACTCCATCGGATCGACGAGTCGAGTCAACTCCATCGGATCGTCGAGTCGAGTCAACTCCATCGGATCGACGAGTCGAGTCAACTCCATCGGATCGTCGAGTCGAGTCAACTCCATCGGATCGACGAGTCGAGTCAACTCCATCGGATCGACGAGTCAAGTCAACTCCATCGGATCGACGAGTCGAGTCAACTCCATCGGATCGACGAGTCGAGTCAACTCCATCGGATCGACGAGTCGAGTCAACTCCATCGGATCGACGAGTCGAGTCAACTCCATCGGCTCGACGAGCTAGACCACTGAGGCAGCACCCATACGTGCCTCCTGTACGTCGCCACCGGAGAACACACTTCCAGGAGGACATGACGCGAGCGGCTGACGACCAGGTGGCAGCACTAGAGGCCCTGACTCTGGCAGTGACTTCGGGTTTCAACGCCGTCAACTCCACCATGAAGGGCATCCTTGCTGTACTGCAAACGTTGGCATCCCAGCATCCGACAACCATCCCGACCCCCCAATGATAAAGATCCATTTTCCAAATTTGCCGCATCAATTTCCAAATTTAAAAGAATAAAATGTTGAAAAAAATGATGAATAATAATAAAAAATGAAAATAATTCAAAAAATAATAATAAAGAACAGTATTAAAAAAAAGCTTTGGTGTACAATTATTTCTTTCAACAATGTACTAGATATCATACTGTGGAAAGTTCAATTTTAGTTGGGCCCACTTTACATCAGCAAGTTATAACTTGTATGATTTAAAGTAAGTATTGCTTAAAAATGTATTAATTCTAGGTAAGATTCTTGTGCTTTGAAGTACGCGCAATATGTTCTGAGCAACTTCCAACGTGACTGTATCAGCAAAGAGATGGATTACTGTATGAGCAAATTACAGCTGTTTCAAACAAGTAGACCGAAAAACTCATAAACAATACATTTAGGCTGATGAACACAAGTAATTCCAATCAACGAAAGTGGCTATTCGTCAGACCAGATAGGCCCTATTGGTTTTAGTTTAGTTCATCAGTTTGGGATGTTTGTTTGATGAGGTTACGTAGATTTAGGTTAGTTTGGATGGGTCAGGTTAATTAAATTAGTTCGACTGGCTTATTTAGGTTTGTCTAGTATGCGCGCAACAACAAAAACAACGGCGTCTGCGTGTGGTGATAAAGACCGATGAATAACGGCTGCCAATTCACAAAGCGAATGCTACTGATCACGATGTACCGACACATATCGAAACGTCACGACGCAAGGAGTGTACCACGTAGTGCTATCTCACATGTTAGAATAATGATGTATGGTACCGTACTGTAATTACTTTGAATACCGGTACTTGATGGTTCTATTTTGCACACAGCACACCGAGAAACAGCCGTGGTGACCGTCACGTCTGTTTCTCGGTGTTGCGAGCTTGGATAAATAATATCACTACACTACATCATCCTTTACTTTCCTAGTGTTGGCTTAGGCCTAGTTTATTATCTCGAAGAAAATGTGTACTTTGAAAATATTATTACTCAATCAAGTTTCAATTCTAGGCCTACATAACATGATAATTTTCAATCATTCTTCAATTTTTCTTCTTGCATCCATACCAACACAAACTGTAATGAATAATCTTAATTACTATACAGGAGAATACCAACTGACAAAATGCAAACAAAAAAATACTATACAGCATCATTTGACAATTAACATACCTAGGTCTATACTCTCGGAGCATAATTTTAATTGAATGAATTATTTATGATATCGTAGTATTTTCCCATTCGTAATAATCTTCCATCCAAGTCGGTTTCTTCTTCACTTAAACTGGTTCTCGTTTTTGATATTACAGGCTGATGGTTGTCTCGGAATCAGCTGAGACAGTGGTGCCTATTTGTTGGTATATCAGGTATGTTCCAATTCGGTATTTCAAACTTTTGACATGAGTGGAGTGGATACCTCGCCCCGTCGTTGGTTTCCACTACGGAAGCGTCTCCTTTCTTTCCAATTCAAGTGTACGCCTATGGTTCATGACCATCGTTCGATGTCAGGAAGTTGAGTTTGTATTATTCCTATAGTTTGCAAATACCTATTTGCTGGAACTATAGATCTTCCTCATAGTTTCTGGGGGCTCGTACGTTGAGACAATCTGGTGTCCACGACAGTTCTTTATATGACCTTCATTGTCTCGGTGATTTCATAAAAAGAACTGTGATTACGTCAGAAGTGTATTGCATACACGTTAGCAGTCCTAGATATTACTGAATTGATGAAAACTATACGCGTGTAAAGATCTTAATGGCTCATCGACTAAATACGGAAACTAGACTCAATACGCATAGTTTTCCCTATTACTTGAAACATTTGTGGAGAAATGTGGTGATTGAAATAGACACTTGTTTCCATTCTCTCCCGATACGTAACTCACAGGACGGATATTTTGTCTTGGCAGAGGTAGTAAGATATTGACTATGAATGGTGATCACAAATGACAGAAAGTAGGTCAGAGACCCGAATCTTCATACGTAGGCCTATGTTCGGTACCAGTTCTGATTCCATTTACAACAAAACATGGTTCCGGTGTCAATCCAGATCCATATAAAAGTGAAATGAAAAAAATGCATCCTCAATAATGAATAGTCCTATAAAATTAATGGAGTGGGAAAATGAATTGCGAACCTTTTGGAACGTGAAATAACCATTATAGGACTGCAACAAAAAAAAGGTTCCGGTTCATATTAAATGAAAAGAAGTTCAATAACAAATAATAAATAGCTCCAGGAAATATAGGCCTAACTATACTTTTTGGTTTCAGTTAACAGATCCCTGCTAGATGTAATGTTCTGTTGGTTCAAACTTGAAATAAGTGTAATCGAAACAATCCACGTATCACTAGTACCCTACATATCGTGTCACCATTGGCATCAATCGGCTGGACGCACACTCTTGAGTAAATGAAGAGGTGATACTTCATTTGATCATAGTTCAGCTGCGATGACTTTTGAAGATATGCGACACAACAAATAGGCAGTTCACAGAATCAGAATTATCAAAGAAAATTAGTACATAATCTTTCATAAAAATTAGTAAAATTTACCTTCATCAATCAAAAACCAGTAGGCCTACTATGTAGTTAAACGCACTTTTTAAAGTAGGCCGCTTGTAAAAAACCTATGCCTAAGCAGTGGCAAAATGGGAACTTTTAAAAAAAAATGAATCCCTATTATAAGCCTGTGGGGTTTTTAAGCAACATTAAGAAATTCTAACAAAAAATTCGAGAAAATTCTGAAGTTATAGGAAAATGGTAGGCCTAACACGTTTGCTGAAGGAAAATTAAGAAATGATAATACAAGTGGCAATGTTTGACTCAAATCAGTTGGTGAAATCATCTAGTACAAGTTGGTTACGAATAGCTATACTGCGAGCGTATAACTGTCCTCTGCCAATATTGTTGTCCGCTGCGGGTAGGTGTGCTAAATCTGCAGGTGGAATCATCTCCAGATTACCAAGCTCTACATTTCTGTCAACACATATGTTGTGCAGAACGCAACATGCAACAGTAATGTCACAGACTCTACTTACACTATATAGCATTTCTCCACCAGACTTGGTCAAGATTCTCCACCGACTTTTGAGTAAACCATTGACAATGTCAATGAGATTCCTGACTTTGCCCACAGCGTAATTGTAGCGTTGTTCTGGCTCGGTAGTAGGACGGCGGAATTTTGTGAGCAACCAAGGTTCCAGTAGATAACCAACGTCACCTGTTGAAAAAACATTCCTATATTATTGATTTTGATAGCAATCTTGATCACATTTTATCTCAAACTAATGAAAGGTAAAATAATTCCTTCTAAACAACAACGTTGTAAGAAACGAAAAAGTTTGCAACAGCGAACGTGTTGGTCACTGTGTCATCTTGTCGAATGCAACACGCGTTTGCTATTGTTCGATATAACCAAGAAATACACACCGTGTTCTTTACTCACTGTTGGATTGCAATGCAGTGTATTAGAATTGAATGCTAGGCCAATTATGATGTTTAGGTTACAAGCGTGCATGAACAGAACGCTCCAAGTTGAATGCTTTTGAATAAAATCTTCGAATACTGGACTCGCTAGGCCATTCAATTTATCAACAGTATCAATTGCCTTCAATTGAATTTAGTGTGCGAAATAGAAATGAGGGGCCAAGTTCACGCTGGCCCCTCAAAATGTCACACTAATTCTGAGACTTGGAATATAATTAGTGTGCCGTGACAGGATTTAGTGTGCCAAATCTTAGAATTAGTGTGCCATTAGTTTCTGAGATATGATAGAAATAGAAATGAGGGGCTAAGCTCACGCAACTAACTAAAGTAACTTGAATCTATAGAACATAGCGGTAAAGTAACTTGGGAAGAACTTTTTTTTTCTATTTTCACCTACTTCTTCGCCTTTTCTTCACCTACTCAGTATGCCACTTAAGTATTTGTTCTAGCTATAATACCAGTGAAGATCTCGGGAAAGATTTTAGGCCTCTGATAGTCAATGAATGTCAAATCTCAGGCATTTTAACTGACCAAATGCTTCCGATTGTATCTCGGGAACGTATGGCACACTAATTCTAAGATTTGACACACTAAACCCTGTCACGGCACACTAATTATATTCCAAGTCCTGGAATTAGTGCGTCATGTTGTAGGCAGCGTGAACTTGGCCCCCAGTTCTTCTTCCGATTGTATCTCGGGAACTTATGGCACACTAATTCTGAGATTTGGCACACTAAATCCTGTCACGGCACACTAATTATATTCCAAGTCCTGGAATTAGTGCGTCATGTTGTAGGCAGCGTGAACTTGGCCCCCAGTTCTTCTTCCGATTGTATCTCGGGAACTTATGGCACACTAATTCTGAGATTTGGCACACTAAATCCTGTCACGGCACACTAAACGTGAAGTTACCCATTTCATAGCATCATGCACTTCACTTCAATTCTGCTTGGTGTTATATGAGGGGACGTGGGGGGCAATGAGCCAAGTGTTTCTTGTTATTTTCCATGCCGTATTGATGATTAATGAGTTGCACTTGGCATACAGTTTTGATTTCACACCTTTTATATGAAGAAGTTTTTGTAGTTGTTGAAATATTTCAGGCCTTGGCTCCAAGGTTTTACCCGTCAGGGTTTTTGGTGGGATACAATCAACCTGTAGATACTAGGTATTGTCATAAATATATTGAATACATTATATCACATATCTGTTGAGTGTAGTAGGTTCTTTCAATTCAAGTCTAAGAAGCATAGATGAAATAATCTTATAAATCTCAATTAATTTCCAAATGATATGTCATTACTTCCTATTAAAACCAATTTATTCCAATACTAACATACCCAATCATTTATAACTATTTATATATTCAATTACTGAAAATCTCAGTCCAATCGTTTGTTTAGTGTCTGTTAGATAAAATATAATCGTTGAAATTAGCTCTAAAATGTCATTAATTCCGGTTTTATACGAAATTTTCGGTTGAAACAAACAAAAGGCACATCTCCTTATGGATGCACCCATTCCCTGAATATTTCAGTGAGATCGGTTGCTTCGTTTGGTCTGTAGCCGATATCTTAGACAGACGCCGTAAGGAGACGACGGAGAAGAAACAGAAAAACTGCACTTTCCACAGCCCTATTACTTCCATATGTTTTGTCCGAACAAATTGGTATGTCGTGTCGTGTGTTTGGCTCATTGCATTGCGACAAACCAGAGTGTTCTAACATTTGTAGTTTCGGAGATACAGTATGCTCAAAACACCGTTTTAGTACTTCGTGTAAACAGTGTAGCAGGCTGCGCGACGAGGACTTGGTTCCCGTCAACCTACCGCTCGACTAGATGTGTTGTACTAAACATTCGTTCAATGTGAGTAGCTGTAAAGCGTGATACTGTACTTGGGAAAAAAATGTTATGGAATGTTATTTTTAAAAAATCAGTTCTAATGAAAAGCTCAGAATTACTCGAACCAAAATCAACGAATTCAACCCCCCAAAGATAGGAATAAATCAAAGTATAATTAAATGTGTTATAGCTGTTCTTCATTTAGGGTGAGATCCATTTTCTCAAGAAGGGACAGAGGAAACAAAAGAAGGGACGAATATATCATTCGATTCAGCACATTTCAAGCAATTATTCCTAATATGATACTTTAAAAAAAATCATCCATAGGCGCTCTGAAAGTGAGCGTCGTCACTTTTTGGAGTTGCAGATCACAACATTCAAATTGACACGTCAAATTAGCAGAATCAACTCTCATACGTTCTTTTCATTTTCGCAGTGAGTTCCACTTGGTCTGATTAAAATTTCATCGTACCATGTAGACAAACTGCAGGGACATATTAGGATAAAATCCAGTCCACGCTGTATTCCATCATCGGCCAACCTTTGGTCATCACTGGTCATCGCTTCTCTTGTCATCATATTCAACCCTTATCAGCCAATCACAGGGCTGTAAAAACCAGTCTGAAATGCGATACTACCTGTTCGACAAGCATTGACTTGGGGACTTAGAAATAAAATCCCATTTTTTGTGCTATTAAGTGTACATTTAACTGACCAAATGTTCTCAATTATACATTTCCATACTTCTAGGCTCATCTCACAACGCATATAAGGCGTTTTCCTAGTATACAATAATGTCAGTCCAAAATCCATAAAGTCTTCACAGAAGACTCGAATGTGGGATAGAAAAACATATTGCAATTGTTGATTTTTCAATTTTTTAAAATATAACCCAGAGTTGTAGGAATACCGTTAGCATTTAGTTTTGGTTTTAGTAGTCTACGACTATGTGAAATGAACACATTTTTTTGTAGCAAATCACTAGAAACTCCCACGAAGGATCCGAACACCTTGACGTGGTGTGGGGGCTTGCGTGGCCCCGTTATCCCCAGAGCTATCGTCGGGAGCAATTTATTTGCTCCCAGCAGGGTCACCCAAGGCGATAAGGTCTGGGGTGAGGGTCAGTGGTGTAGTCGTAAAAAATAAGGTACCAGAGCGGTGGCATCACAAGGTCTGCCCGGCAGTGGTGCTGTCATAAAAATAAGGGTTAATTTAAATAGCAGTCAATGCGATTCTTAATTGTTACTGGGTTGGCCCCCCACAACGCCCCGCAAGAAAAAAATGTGAAAATTGTTTTTTTAAAGAATTATATTCAGTAATGTTTTTGAACTTGTAATTCTAGCACGTGGCTGGCAGACTGGGACTGCTCAATTTATCATTACTATTATCACTAGATTTTTATTTTAATATGTATATACTTCGTCCCATGATTAGATATAAAAAACATATTACCAAAGATCAGTGCCCTACGCCGCCCTAACTCCACTTCACGCCCTGCCCCCCCGAATAGTACCAGGGCGCCGCCCTGGACCGCCCTGGCCCCACTGCATGCCTGGTGAGGGTCCAGACTAAGTTCGGACCGTCGGTCGAGTGAGTTCCTTTTGGTGACCGGAGTGTGTGGAGAGAGTGCTGAGCATTGCGTTTTTCTTCTCATTTCTCTCCTCTTCTATCTTCTTCTTTCGTCTCATCATCCTTCAATTTCCTTCTTCTTGCCGGCTCCCTCCATATGCTTGGATCGCCCACATCTGTTGACAAAAATGGCAATGTACAAGGACATGAACCTAAGCTCAAGGTGTTAACAATCGTGCCGAGGAGCTGAATGGCTACGGGTTAATGTAGTCTCTAACGATGAACTCTGGATACCTGGTGACCTCCAGTTTTATACTCACCTTACTTTCACATGCGGGGCTCTGTGCGAGTGGACCTTTATTTCCCTAGCTTCTCGTGGGACCAAACATGGATAATCTCAAAATAAACCCTAATCTCTTGCCCCCCCCCTGAAAATGTAAATAGAAAACGGCCACGTCCATTATTGGATAACCCCATCACTGCTGAGGATCTGCTACCGAAGCCGAGAGAACCTCGCTTCCTTGTAGTCAGAATCACCACGCCAAACAAGTGTTTCCATGACATATCACTGTTTACGCAGAAAAAAGGTCTTCTCGGCCTAGCTGGAAATATAAAAGATTCTGAATCATGACGAAACGGAACTCTTTAAGTTGAAACTGCCAACTGCGGACAATCAGAACTACTTCTTCAATCCAAAACGTTTGGTACATTCTCAATCGAAGTCTCCCCCCACAAGTTCCTTAACAGCTGTAAAGGCAATATCTTTTGCCACGGCTTGGTTAACACTGAAGTGGACGAGATCAAGAGAGAGTTGGCTGCTCAGAATGTAATAGACGTATACAGACCCAATCCAGCTAGGAATCAGAAAACGCCAAACCCATTACTTATCTTGACTTTCAACTCACCGACTTTACCCGAAAGATTATTTGTTGGTTTCTTGTGCGTGACGGTCCGTCCGCACATCCCATATCCACGACGATGCTCCAAGTGCCATAGCTACGACCATTTCTTCGATGACTGCAAGGGTGTCAAAACCTGTGGTAAATGTGCTGCTGATCATCACGAACCTGATGAATGCTTAGACCCAATTCACTGCGTGAACTGCGACGGTGACCACCCTGTGTGATCCCGCCCAGCAAACAAAAATCAGCTCAACCGCAAGACGCCCACAGCTATAACCCACATCTCGCCGTGAGGGTGCCCTTGCATCTTTTTGTGGGCTCACTTAGCTGGCCCCTGAAAAATGTGTCCGTGAGTTTTTTGCTGGGCCAGCATGGGCAGGGTTGGATCCTCCCTCAATCCACATTCAGCCAGCCCAATAGTGCCCGCAATCAACCATCAGTGCTTCTCAACTCACCCTTATTACCCCAGCAAAGCGCCCCCATTGCTCCCACCACTCGCCCTCATCACCCCAGCAAAGCGCCCCCATTGCTCCAACCACTCGCCCTCATCACCCCAGCAAAGCGCCCGAATTACTCCCGCAAGTCGCCCTTATCACCCCGGCAAAGCGCCCCAATTACTCCCACCACTCGCCCTCATCACCCCAGCAAAGCGCCCGAATTACTCCCACCACTCGCCCGAATTACTCCCACCACTCGCCCTTATCACCCCATCAAAGCGCCCCAATTACTCCCACCACTCGCCCTTATCACCCCGGCAAAGCGCCCCAATTACTCCCACCACTCGCCCTTATCACCCCAGCAAAACGCCCGAATTCCCCGGTAAGACGCCCCCCAAACGCCAGGAGAGTACCCTTATAAAAGTCATATTATACCAGTATTACACCCACACATTACCCCCAAAAAAGACCCTTCATTCCGCCCAATATAACCCCACTTCATTGATTTTATTAATTTTCCATCCTGCCCGTATATTATCACTGTCATACTCCTATCTGTAATCCACATAATAATCAGGAATATATTCATCATTTCATTTGATTTGTCAAAATGATGAGGAACATCAGTGTTACAATACATTATAAAAATACAGGAAGTACAGGATATTCAAGAATGTCTTCGAGGATTCAAAATTATTTCAATATGATAACACAAAAATGAGGTTGCAATATATTTCATTTTTTGTTTAAATTACACCCACAACCTGAATTCACTTTGAATAACACTTAGGCCTTCTTCGAATTATCATTACAAAATACATATTTTTAAGAATAAAAAAATGAAAAAAACATTATCTAGTAATGTGAGCACCCGCGACAGTCTTATGCAGTGCAATGACATCTGAATGGTTGAAACATTGCAATAAAAATAATAATGATAACATTCTAGTAATGTGAGCACCCGCGACAGTCTTATGCAGCGCAATGACATTTAAATGCTTGAAACATTGCAATAAAAATAATAATGATAACATTCTAGTAATGTGAGCACCCGCGACAGTCTTATGCAGTGCAATGACATCTGAATGGTTGAAACATTGCAATAAAAATAACAATGATAACATTCTAGTAATGT
Source organism: Brachyptera putata (assembly GCA_907164805.1). Lineage (NCBI taxonomy): Eukaryota > Metazoa > Arthropoda > Insecta > Plecoptera > Taeniopterygidae > Brachyptera > Brachyptera putata. Next base: position 15,626,722 of record OU015473.1, on the reverse strand, counting down.
GAGCACCCGCGACAGTCTTATGCAGTGCAATGACATCTGAATGGTTGAAACATTGCAATAAAAATAATAATGATAACATTCTAGTAATGTGAGCACCCGCGACAGTCTTATGCAGCGCAATGACATTTGAATGGTTGAAACATTGCAATAAAAAAAATAATTATAACATTCTAGTAATGTGAGCACCCGCGACAGTCTTATGCAGCGCAATGACATCTGAATGGTTGAAACATTGCAATAAAAATAATAATGATAACATTCTAGTGATGTGAGCACCCGCGACAGTCTTATGCAGCGCAATGACATCTGAATGGTTGAAACATTGCAATAAAAATAATAATGATAACATTCTAGTAATGTGAGCACCCGCGACAGTCTTATGCAGTGCAATGACATCTGAATGGTTGAAACATTGCAATAAAAATAATAATGATAACATTTTAGTAATGTGAGCACCCGCGACAGTCTTATGCAGTGCAATGACATTCAAATGATTTAATTGTTGCAATGATATTCTTACAAAAGCTCTGGACTGAAAACAACGATTCAAATAAAAATCATATTGATAATCACTTCTTAAAATTAAAATGCTCAATATGGGGTGAAAGCTAGGACACTGTCATTGCCACTTACATCATCAGCAACTGGTTGATCATCATAGACATAATCTTCGATTTCACTGTCCTCCACAGTGATGTTGTGAAGGTGTCCAGAGGGGGTGGTCTCTCCGTTGCGTGTTGGGGAGACGATAAGTTCCTTACGGGTTTGGGGGGTGGCCACATCGTTCTGTGTTGATGAGTTGGGCTTGTGAGTTGGGGTAGGGGTCAGCTCATTGCATGTTGGGGGGGGAGCCGATTCACCATCCGTTGAGAGGGTGGCTGGCAAGCAACGTGCCACGGTGGTGGCCAGTAGGTTTCGTGTGGGGGGAGTGGTCGGTTCACCGTTGCATGGTGGAGGAGCAGTAATCTTTAGAGAGCGTTGTTGCCGTTCGCCATCTCTATCTCGGCTGCCGCGAAGCCATGGCTTGATCTTGGCATCGATTTCTCCGGCTTTTGCTTCTGGGAATGATTGCCGTACCGCAACTAGAAATAAAGAGATGGTATATCATTGCATTAGTTATCACAATGTATGAATGAATGCATATCAGAGTCTAATGGAACATCAACAACTAGGTTATTTTGCACTGAATTAATGTAAGGCTGAGTCAAAATTATGGAAGGATGAAAAGTACTTTGACGATGGATGACAGATAAGAATTTTGAAAATTTAGACAAAAGTTCAAAGAAATGTTGTGCTCGAATGAGGGCAGCAACAAATTGATCTTGGTCTGGGTCTTGATTCTCAGTATTGACCAATCCGGCAAGAGTGACCCTAACATGAGCTCCGGCATACTTCTCGTAATCACTGAACCACTAAAACCTGACTGTTACTTGAATATACGGTAGTACATTGTAGCCAAGTTACGTTCACATGTAGCTGGCACCAATATTATCAATTGAACGAATCTCAAACATGTACACTTATGCCGAAAATGCAAATTTACTTCTTCAAATATATTTTAAAAGGCCGAAATACATGCAATGAATCCAATGATGTGTAGTAGGAATTTGATGGTGCAACGTTGAAGGAGAAAGAGGCTAATCGTTGATATATCTCGATAATCGTGTACAATAAATTTTCAAAATAGAATGTACAATTCAACTTTGCCTACTTGGTTCACAAATCATAGGAAAAAGGTTGCTCGAGATTGTCGGTCGTCAATATTATAGCATAGGGCAAGATTAGAAGCCAGTCTGTTTCCCCTTGCCTCAACTTCTTATCTAGAATCCAAATATGTTTTATTGGGGATTTCCCAAAGCTAAAAGTATACAATTAAATTGTTGGTACACGCGGTTTATTGAAGAAGTAACTAACGCCTCATGTGTTCGGGTCACTCTCGTTTCAACAGAGAACAAGTCCACTGGCTCTTATGGGAATTGGCCGGGACTTCTTGATAACAACGATATATATCACAATGATCAATGTAATTAGGGACATGCTGAAGAGATTCCACTTCTTAGAATAATAGAGTAGGTCGAAATCATTTCTATCAAGTCGTTCTAAGATTGGGTAGGTTTTTGTTAGTCTTCAGCGGGAATAGAATGTTCAACTTACGTCGGATCATGTCCAGCACCCGAGGAAATGTCTGTATACTGGTTTTAGTATTAACAGTTGTCCAGCGAAGCAACTCAGACAGTGTATTTGTGAAAGTATGGCTCAAGATATTCCAAGTGGTATCCTCCATGTCTTTGCCACTGTATCCAGCCAAGTACATAACCTGGAAAATATACAGATACCAGTACCACATTAATACAAAATAAACAAGGGTGAGCGCGCTCACCCTTGGACACCCTTATATAGAAAAAAACCTTAAATTGATTGCTTCTATTGACAGAAAACCTTAAATAGATTATTCTGTAAAAATAAATTCTCAAATTGATTGTTTCTATTGACAGAAATCTTGAATACATTGCTTAAATTTACAAAAAAACTCACATGATTTCTTCTATTGACAGAAAATCCTGAATTAATTAAATTCCATCAACAACAGAATATAGTTCCTTTAGTATTTTGCTTATAGGCCTATCTAGAACTTTAATTAAATGCTTCTTTTTCCATGTTGCTTGACCTCACCAACAGCTAGGTTATAGAGGGTACAAATAAGCAGATGATAAAGAAACGGTGAGGTGATGATAGATGAAAGGACATTTTAAAAACCCCAATCTTACGCAGGATTTGAACCTGCGGCACTGGAACCAGAAGCAGATACGCTACCTCTAGACCTTGAATGTATGTATATATATAAATATATATATATATATATATATATATATATATATATATATATATATATATACATATTGCTTCTAGTGGGTATAGCGTCTATAGACAAACTATAAATAATAGAATAAAATGGTAAGTTGTATACTGGAATAAAAAAATGGAATACTGTATACTGGAATAGTGGAATAAAACATTGTATTGATCTCTTCTATTTACAGAAACCTAAAAAAAAAGTTTAATAGCAATATTTGTATGTATAGTGGTCTCATTTTTGTGTACCACATATTGTGTTCATATAGTCAACATGCATATTATTTTCAAAACATGTACAAATGGCCTAAAGTCCATTCATATAAGCGCGTTAATGATGCAACGATTCAACTTGAACCACACGATACACAAAATTACAAAAACTTCCGCAATTTTATTATTTAGATCCTATTTTGGCTTGATTGATTTCAAATTATACAAGATATATTTTATTTATTATTATTGGATGAGCGAAGCGAAAACTCAATTTCACTTGACCCGAAAAAAATTTACATTTTTTTCTTTTTTTTCTTTTGTTCGCGCTCTACAGGTCAGCCGAAAATTCAAATTCGATTGAAACTTGGCATGCCCATGTGTCATCATCTGGATTGAATCCCATTAGTTTTTATACGCAATCGGTTGCACCACTTCTGAGAAAACTAATTTTCCATTTTCCAACTAACCCATAAGAATAAGCCAGAGAAGAATTTTCATAAAAAAAATGTCCTTCAAAAAATTTCAAATTTTCACCAAATTTCAATATAATAATGATACATTGTATATATATATATATATATATATATATATATATATATATATATATATATATATATATATATATATATATATATTTATTTATATATGGTAAGCTGTTTTCTTCGGTTGTGCCACGTCTTGCAGTTAGCGGGAAACGACGTTTCGATGAGATTTCACCCATCATCTTCAGGTCTTCTCGGTTTGTAGATCAGCGATCGAATATATATAGCGATATAAATATATATATATATATATATATATATATATATATATATATATATATATATATATATATATATATATATATATATATTTATGAAGCTGAAAATCCAGACGATGAGCGTTGTCGGGGCACATGCGTAGTGCGCGAGAGGTTTGCTGGTGCGCGGAGGGGAAAGGGGACGATTGCGCGTGAGCTATGAGCATGTTGATCTGGATTGTCCTTGAGGCATGTCATCGAATGATCTCATAGCATCGAATGATCTCGAACGTATGTGGCGTATGATGGCAAGCGCAGTGCGTGAGAGGTTGGGTGGTGCGAGGAGAGGAAAGGGGTCGGTTCCGGGTGAGCTATGAGCATGTTGATCTAGATCATTGTCCTTGAAACCTGTTATCGCATAATTATCATACATCCCATCGAATGGACTGGAATCTTTGGTCTGGAACTGATACGCAGCCTATGACAAGTAGGTGTACGGGCAACAGATCAGTAGACATACCTGTCAGCGCACAAAGCAGGGCCGACTCGCATACTCCCGAGAACCGAGATAGTTTCATCAGTGAAAAGGCGGCGGTTTAACGCGCGTTAGCACATCGGAAACTTACGGGTAAGTTTCTTACCTTGCCAAAAATCGTACACTAGGAAAACGCTATATGTAAGAATTTTACACTGGGAAAACGCTATATGTAAGCGTTGATGGATGAGCGAAGTTGCAGAAAATGATGAAGTGTGAATACGATCACTTTGTACTTTCTCCCTTAAAAACGGCTAAACAAAAAAATTTAAAATTACCTAAATTATAGACAGCCACAATCAACACAACCAGTATGTTCTGATCCATTTCATCCCTTCCGCTACATCAATTCCGCGAAACCACTTAGTTGTCAACTGTTCACAAGAGTTGGTGATCCAACTTCATTGAAATCAGATACAATACAGTACAATACCAAAATTACGAAAAGTCTTACATGAAATATTTGCATTCATTGGAAGTGACTTGGCAATAGAAATAGATCCTGCTGCAACAAGTATTTTACACACAATATTCATTGAAAACTTGAATATCTCTACCGGTATTTTAAATTTGGAAAATAGATTTTTCAAATTCAAATATCGATTTTTATCACTTCCGATTGATCGATGAATCGAATCGGAATAAAAAATATCGAATCGAATCGACGTATCGATTTATTCACTATATTGCGGCATCACAACCACTACAACAGACCAGTTTCCCTTCGAGCTCGTTTCGCTATGTAACTCTCGTTCTTGTTAAGAGAATTCGTAATTCTTTCGTCGAGCAGGCCGTGAACGTGTTGCCAATAATTGCCCAGTGTTGGTTGTTTTTTGTGTACGTAACATCAAGAGTTATTACGAACTAATCAACTATAAAGAAAGTATCATCATTATATATATATATATATATATATATATATATATATATATATATATATATATATATATATAAATATATATATATATATATATATATATATATATATATATATATATATATATATATATATATATATATATATATATACTAGCAGAAATATCCGGCGTTGCCCGGGTGCAATTTATAGTGTTTACCCTTTCTAATGAGTTCCATTCACGTGTGAAGTAAATAATGGGGCAGTAAACAGCATGGAGATACTCTTGCGCGCGCTGTTTTTCATGTAGCGCTACATTAATTACAATCATCTCAGGGCAAATGATTCTGATCAATAAAATATGTTGCCTGGGTTGGGATTTATTTTTGGAAACACTTTTCGGAACGTTTCTGGAGTACCTAGTTATTGAATTGAATTCTCGAATGGATTATGCTAATTAGGGGCTAACTTCACAGCATCGGTATGGCCTACTTGCGATTTAGGGCAAACAGATTCGACTACGGATTATCGTACCTCGAGTGAAAAGAGCCAAAAATTGTTGGTTTGAAAAATTTTCAGCGTCAATTACGTTTCCTGTGAATTAATTAACCTTTGTAATTATTAATTAGCACGTTTAGGATTTAGGGCAAACAGATTTGACCACGGATTGTCGTTCCTCGAGTGGTAGATGATACATTTCCGCGATTGGAAAAAATTACCTACCCCAATTTCGACCCCTGCGAATTAATTAGTGTTATCAATCAGGTAAATGATTACAATCATCTCAGGGCAAACGATTCTGATCAATACAATATTTTGCCTGGGTAGAGAAATATTTTTGGAAACACTTTTCGGAACGTTTCTGGCGTGCCTAGTTATTGAATTATATTCTCGAATGGATTATGCTAATTAGGGGCTAACTTCACAGCATCGGTATGGCCTACTTGCGATTCAGGGCAAACAGATTCGACTACGGATTATCGTTCCTCGAGTGAAAAGAGCCAAAAATTGTTGGTAGGAAAATTTTCCAGCGTCAATTACGTTTCCTGTGAATTAATTAACCTTTATAATTAGTAATTAGCACGTTTAGGATTTTGGGCAAACAGATTTGACCACGGATTGTCGTTCCTCGAGTGGTAGATGATACATTTCCGCGATTAGAATAAATTACCTACTCCAATTTCGATTCCTGCGAACTAATTAAGTTTCATTAATTTTGATCTTCAGACTATTATTGTGACTTTATAGGCATCATATTTGCTTCAACGTTACTCAAGTTGCCTAGTTACTGTTTCCATTCCGTTTCCGTAGCTAGCGTTTGTTCGTACATGTGGTACCCATTCATACGTTTTTGTGTGTTGTTGCTAGCCTCACTTACTTGAGGGGCTGAAAGTCTTGAGGGGCTAACTTCACAGTCGTACCACGAACTTGAGTTTGACAACTGACACAGCTGTGAAAGAGGAAGCAGTTTAATCGTAAAATTAATGGGTTATAATATTACTTTGATGTTATTCTCTTGTGATAGTATTCATTGTGAGCCTGCACTATGTAGGCCTACATTTTAATTCATTGGCCAAACATTGCTGTGAATTGACGAAGTTAATGGTTTGTATGCCTGGGGTAATTATACCTGTAGGCAACCTAACCTTAACGAGTTAATATTACAAATGACAATGATACAGAACAACATTACATAGGCCCTACCAATTTCAGTGTAATTACATGGCAAAATACCATACGCCTAATATTATTGCCTATTATGGTTTCATAATAAGAGGAAGCGGAAAGAAGGAGGAGCAGACGATGGGAGGAAGACGGAATGGCTCACCGGCTTCGAGATCGCAAGCAGCCCTAGAAACGACGGTGGAGCTACCTCCACCCCCAAACCCGACTACGTTGGATTGGGAGATTAGACTGATTTGATGGTTTCAGACTTCAATTATAGAGGCCTAAAATAAATATTACCTTCACTTATGGCACCTCAGCCTAGTATTTCACTCCATCTTCATTCTTGAAGACTTTGAAGTACCATAACAAACTACGGTTAATGTGTTAATGATCTATGTTGATAATGAATTTTGTTCACTGTGCAACTCAAGAGGGCAGTCTCATTATTTCAAGTAGGCTCTATTCTGTTTGTCCAAAGAAAAAGATTCAATTTAGAAAAGATATGTCAGCTGATACACATCCGTTGTTTATGCTCGTTACCATCGTTACGAGAGAACCAAAAGTGGGCGGAGCCCAATTTCTTTCGGTTTTCATTGAATTATAAAATATTTAAGCTATGTGGACGAAAGATATTATCGCAACGCGGTAGACTATAACCAATTACAATTTTGAAGCGGTCAAATTTCTAATTTACTTGGAAAACCAGCGATTCTATAGAGCCCCCAACTAAAACTCCACGCCAACAATGGAGGTGGGTGTGGCCTAACCTGTTTTTCTGAAGTATTCTTTGATTATTTAATTAGAAAATATACAGGCTATGTGGACAAATTTTATTTCTACCTAGTCGAAGATTGTAAAAACTTGCATAATCCAAGCGCAATAATTTTGAATTTACGTAGAAATTTAGTGATACTAGGCAACAAATACGTGTTTCCGGTCCCTTTCTGGCCAAACATATAAGTGTGTTTCCACAGTGTGGTGAACACGCTAAAAAACAAACGATTCATCTTTATTTCAAACAGATTAAGAGAAATTCAAGGGAAGAAAACATCGGGTACGAAGAAAGCTAGACTTGATCTAGGCGATAATAGAGTCACTCTCATTGTTGGAAATGATAAATTAGAATAGAGATAATAATGAATAATGATGAATTGAAATACAAATAACTGCTGTCAACAATGACAATACACTGATGTCATATAATTCCTAGGATGAGCTTTGAGTAGGCCTAAGCACAAGAGATTCATAAGAATAATAATTGTCTGTCGGAACGGTCCACGGAGGATCGGTATAATGTGTGTAACTGAATGGATAATCTTACCTTATTGGTTAGCTCGACCGTATCTCCGAGCTGGGCGTTGAGCCCCATGACTTCTGTCAGGTTCTTGCAGGGCAAACCTTCCATATGGTTCACCAACAGAGCCACGGGACGAGCTGCTGACGTCAGCTGTATCTTTGGGACCAAATCCTGGAGAATTGCTGTATGTTTCTCGACATCTGATGCTATCCCCAGCACAACTTTTAGTATTTCATCATGTGAGGCTGGAACATAAAAAATGAAAAGATTTAAAACATACGTAGGCCTACCAAGATCACATCTGAACAAAAAAAGCACCATGAAAAGATGGGGCTGGCATGCGAAATTTTACTTACTGAAAAAAACTTCGGGCTTACTCGAACTGAATGTGCGCAATTCTGATAATAATAATGATGATAATAAAAATAGGAAAAAAGATGATAAAAATAATGATAATTGGTTGGAATGATATACAATTGTATGAAAACCAACATACCTTTACTCCAAGCGCAGTTTGAGCAGGTTGAGCGTGTGGGGGGCACAAATGGGTTCTCTGTATGTACCGGAGACGATTTCAATGCCACTAGTTTGCTAGTTGCTGTGGTTCTGCTTGCTGGCGGCGTACTCTTGACTAATTTCAAGATCGGCCCTGATGGTTTTGTAAGGGTAGGGGCAGTTTCAATGTCGTCCTCAGAACCGCCATCCACATCAACCGATAACTCCCGCTGTCGTTTTCGTTTTCGCATATGTCTAGCACCTTCGTGCTCCGATTCGTACGTTTCTATCGAACGGTTCTGCTCTAAAATTTTCATTTTCGAGATTGCTTCCTCCATCATGTCTGAAATATAATTGAGACACAAATGTAAAATGTGACAGTAATTAATATGAACTAGGGACAGTGGAAACAAAAATGAACATAACTACAACAAACAGACAACAGTGTCTAGGAGTCTACCAATTGAATAATTGAGATGAATATTTTTGGGCTTCATAATTTGTAGCCGACAACAATTAATCACTGTCACTATGAAGCAACCAGCCACAAATATAGTTTGAAAGTCAGCCTGATTTTCAAAATCTCGAGAAATTATTCATTTGTAGTTCAAGAAAAACCAGAACAAATACAACACTTGATAATAAAATGATGTAACTTCATAAGACCCAAAATATGAAACTGTAGAACAATCTTAATATTAATGATATTTTGGGTTTTACGGTACATCGACATCTAGGTCATTTTGCGCTTATGTAGGAAAGTAATGATACTGCATGAAAAAGTGATTTGAAAATGGAATACCGGTAGTACTTTGATAATAGGTCCTCCGCTGGTTGGTAAATGCCTTGAATATATCCCAGAACTAGACAAGTATTGTCAGACAATACAGTTTCAAACTTTATATACTGTAATATAATTGTATACATGAACAGGGCACGACATGAATATAGCACATTAGATAGGAGTAACGTAAATGAAATTTATTCATCAACTGAATAACTAAATGGGTTTTAAATAATATTATTCATTATTCAATAATATTATTCATGGCCTTCTCACAGCTTTGGTATCTGATGTTGACTCCGCAGAGTGTCCAAGAACTCGCATCGGGTGGACACTTCTCCCGTGAAGCTTTCCATCTCTGGGAATCTGTCTTCATGAGGCTGGGCCAGTCGCACGTAGTGCCATCCCCTGCTAGCCACTTATTGGGTATCACATACAGTGGCAAACCCTCATCTTCGAAGAATTCCACCACAGAAAAGAGGTTGTGGTCACTGGAAAGAAGTTAATTCACCATATTCAGCGACCTACAGTATTCAAGAAATGAATATTCATAAATAGAGGATGAGCAAATTCCAAGTTCAACAAAGAGAAATATCAAACGAACTAATCTAAGAACTATATAAGAAAAACAATAACCAGAAAAGTTTCTAGTACCAGTAGTGAATGTCTTATGAATGTGGAAATATTCACAACTGACTTGGGTCCAAGTACAAGGGCATAAACTGATCAACAATATAAAAAATAGACTTGTGGTTTGAGTAAGAAAATTTTGACAAATGAATGAAGTAGTAATTTGAAGCCCGAAGTTGTATTCTCAATTCCAGCTAATGGTAAGCTGTAAGCAAGTTCTGACCATTGAGAATCTAAAAATGTTATCTTATTCCTGATGTATGAATACTTTCACAACTAGAAAAATGTGGGATATCCGAAATGCGATAAACTTAGAAATATGGAAATGTAGGCTAGAATGAAAGATATTCTATCAGCTCAATCCACATCTACAGACCTTGGAGTGTCACTACCTTCCTATTTCATTCACTCATTTTAATCATTCTAAATTAATTGGTGAGACTTGTTGCTCAGATTTAGTTGGTTTAATATCTTCGAATGATTTGAAAAAATGACATCATGAATGTGTATTCGTCGTAATTTCTCATTCGATTGTCATGGAAATCACTTGAAATGACTATGATAGGCCTAGTTGTTTTCATATTCAGTAAAAATTGTAGGGTTTTCAAGTATTTTCCGCCTGGGTTATTTTTACATGGATTCTCTAAACTTTCCGAATGTTTTCTGAAAAAACCTGTTCGACTGATTTTTCTGAAAAACAATCCCAGCCTATTCTGTTATAACACCAAGCTATAAATAAAGTGTCAACTTAACCGGTCCTTTTACCTGACCTGTATGCCACATACAAAATTAGGTACAAAAAAATAAGTAAAAACGAAGACCAATTTTTTCGGTACCGGTATATGAAATGGAAATCTTTGCTACGCATATCTAGCAATGGACATTCGAATTAAAATGTTATTATACATTTTTTTGTATTGTTGAACATATTATTTTGCCAACTCAGCTGAGATTCCCAAAAATGAATGTGTGAAAAATGAAAATTTATGTTTTTTTTCTAGTGCCCATAGAGGGGCCTACCTCAATCTCTATGATGCATAGGAAAACAGACAAAACAATCCCTGTATGGCAGAAGAACAGCCTTTTTACTTATGCTAGATATTGGGTACGAGTAACAATCATGTGAAAGATTAGACACTTTGAAGATATCGAGGTCTGATGACTCGCAAGGATAAGAGAAGAAATCGGACTGCCGGAGAAACTTCCTTCCAACTATGAATAAATCCCCAAAGTCCGTTTTAATAAAATTATCAATTTTGAAGATGGTGCCATTATTTATGTAAACAGTTGAGTCACGTTTGTGTGTGGAGAGTCTCCAACGTCCATTAACTTTTGTGAAATGTGTGCCATGAATGCCTTCTGAAGGTCGACCTTCAGCACGAACTCGACTGCTTTCCATTACACATACCGACTTATTTGCACAACGTCGTTTAGCACCGGTACGGTATTCTTGTTCTTGTAAACGCCGGCAAACTTGCTGTAAAGGGTTATTTGTTTTGCGAAGAAGTTTTGCATGACTGCTCAAATGTGTGAGATTGTGGACATTATACACGAGGAATTGCTTTCCATACAATTCAGCTGCCTCTAAAACAAATTTCTCCAGCAAACGATCAGCTTCATCGTTGAAATCTTTATTGAGAGAATCGGAAAGAAGAATAGTGACAGCACAGAAAAGTAACAAGAAATGGTTGTATAAGGTGGAGGTCAAAAAGTCTTTAAGATAAACTGGGCCCAAGTATAACAAAAACTGTCGGAATTCAGTGGCTTTCCAACGTTCCACTTCTGACAACGACCTAGGCTTACGACTGAACTCTGTAGGCCAGAAATCTTGGGCACCTGAAAGAAGAGTACTTATCGAGTCCAAGTTTCGAAGCAGTAAGCGTTGTTCACTGCTCCGATCCTTCCATGACATGATGAGTTTTCGCATAACACCAAGGCAAATGAGGTGCATGTAGTCCAGAGGAAAGGTGGTAACAAGGCCGATACCGAGTCTTGACAAAGGAGAGACACTTTTGTGATGTTCTGCATCAGACATTTCATCGAATTCTGTGTCTGTCCTAAGTGGCGCATCTACCAATGGAAAAGTCATTCTGTTCTTAACGTGTTCCCCCTTTTGTGCACAGTTGTCACAGCCATAATAATGGCACGTGGTACGTGAGTCGTGACACGGTTTTATCAGTCCCGCAAAATCACGGAATCAACCGGATGCATTTCGTAAAGTTTCTAATGGTCACGTGATTTACCGGGACTGTTAAAGTTCCATTACGAACAAAAAAATTGTTGTTCATTGCAATGGATAAGTTCAAAACATGAAGGTATGAGGCCTTTACGATGGAACAATAATTGAGTACGTAAATCTTGTTCATCAACAAAGATCCGATTACATAATATGATTGCCACAGGCCTAAAATATGGATCGGAACCATATTGAAATGATTTGAAACACAGAAAATATAATTATATAAACTAGGAAAACGCGTTATGTGTTTCCGCATTGATGGAAGAGCGAGTAAGAATAAAATTGATGAAAATAATGATCTTTAAAGCTTTAAGCAGGGTTTCCAGTTCCGATTTTTTCTTGTCGTCCGACAGGATTTTCTCAACCTCCCAATCACAAGCCAGTATTCACCTAGAAAACATGGCGGTTCACGACACCGTTTCGGTACCGTTTCGGTGTCGTGTTTATTGACTCAACTTCAACTTTCGTCGACCGATATTACGATTTTACCGTAAGTGACGCTGCGATTGTGATTCAACAAAGAAGACCGTCAGTGTAAGGTAAAGAAGGCTATGGCTATGACGTCACGAAAACGTTACGGTACAGCAAAATAGAAACAAAAATCGTACCGATATCGTGTCGGACGACAAAAATAAATCGGAACTGTGGGAACCCTGCTTTAAAGAATAGTCGCAGTTCTATGCTACTTTATCGACTCTGTTCAGGATAAGTGCTTTGTATGAAATGTACTCGTAATATAAAAACCTTGGATTTGAAATAATAAAGTCTCAGTCTTCCAGATGTAGTTTTAATTGTTGACTTCATAGAATATGATATTGAATGAAATTAATATTTAAAATTGTTTAAATTGATGTAAAAACGATACAAAATATATTTTATATTCTAGACGGCTTATCCGATTCAAGTAAAAAATCGTACTTATATCGATGGTGGAAAGGCAAAATGTCGTAAGCACCATTTGGAAAACTTTTCACAGGAAGTTAAAAACTTTTAATGAATTCAATTCTGAAGATATAATTTTCAAAAATTTTGTGTGATATTCGTGAATACGTTAAAGATCGTCACAAATGTTCACAAATTTTCATGAAAATTAATCAGGTTCTCACGAAATTTTGGCGCTGGATGAGACATTTTTGTATGCTAATTGGTGTATTTTAATTGCCGAATTGCACAGCATATTTGGCGCTTACGACAAAATGTGACGTCGCTCTTTGTCTCTTACGACAAAATAATATTGGCGACCACGCCTAATGTATCGACATGTCGCTTACGACACTTTGCACATCGATGGAGACGACCTTCTGAATTGGATATCACTTGTAAAAAAAAAAAAATGTCGCTCACAACATTGCGCCTTTCCACCATCGATCACCACCATCACCATGCCGTAAAAATTTGAATCCAATCGGAGATAATTTTTTTTCATTTTCCCCACTCTGGGTTATGGGGTTTTTCAAAACTTCGAAATCATTTTCCTCAGAACTGGTGCGACCGGTTGAGCCCAAAAACCATACAGTATCGAGTAAGACGATGTCACATAATATGTATGCCAAGTTTCATCAGGATATTTCCCTTTTTTTGACCTGTGAAGCGCCAGCAAAAAAAAGAAAAATGAGGAAGAAGAAGAAAAAAAAAAGATTTTTTCCAGTATTTTGAAATTGAGTCTTCGCTTTGTTCATCCAATAAATTCCAAATGGGCCTAAATAAATATAATGAATACGAATGAATAAAAAACACTATAAATATGTCATGACTATTTCACTATATGCCTACCTATTTATAGCAATGTTCCCATGTCCAGCCTTTGGGGCACCCTTATGGCACTATCAATCTTGCCCGAACTCTGAGATACATCTGTTGGTGCCCATATCTAGCACTTAGGGCACCCTCAGGGCACGACCCAACACGCCTTAACCATTGTAAACACTCATCAGGATGCCCACATCTAGCCATGAGGGCACCCTCAGGGCACAAACAATCTCGCCCGAACCATCTGAAATCTATATTTTATTGGTGCCCACATCTAGCCATAAGGGCACCCTCAGGGTACTACCCAACACGCCTTAACCATTGTAAACACTCATCAGGATGCCCACATCTAGCCATAAGGGCACCCTCAGGGCACAAACAATCTCGCCCGAATCATCTGAAATCTATATTTTGTTGGTGCCCACATCTAGCCATTAGGGCACCCTCAGGGCACAAACAATCTCGCCCGAACCATCTGAAATCTATATTTTGTTGGTGCACACATCTAGCCATAAGGGCGCCCTCAGGGCACTACCCAACACGCCTTAACCATTGTAAACACTCATCAGGAGGCCCATATCTAGCCATAAGGGCACCCTCAGGCTCAGGGCACTACTCGTCTTGCCCGCACCATCCTGCACTCCGGGTGCCCAAAGGGCGGATTTTTCATGTTGCCCGCAATGTATGTGCCCTCTTTAAGCTCTCAAACTGCCGTTAGGGCACTACAACATTCTACCCACAACCATCTTGCCAGCAAGTCGCCCATATGGGCAATGAATGGGCCTATTTCAAGCTACCCACAACCCACAGAACGCCCGCAAATTTACTACTGGCCCCTCAACTCGCCCACATTCGCCCATCACAGTTTGTTTGCTGGGCGGGAGTGCCCGCGGAGGAAGAGGGAAAGGAAAATCCAGGAAATTAGAACACTAACCAAAATCCCTTTACACGTCGCAAGGAAGAAATATTTGGAATTATACCCTCCTACTACCTCGTCCAAAACTTTCTCCCAGGCTGTTGCGTCGACCACTTCTTCGCCGCCCGAAGTTGAGAAGTTGAAGGATATGGTAAAGGAGTTAGGACAACAGCTGAAATCTCTAGTCTAATAATCTGTGATATAGTCTTGTGATATTTTTAACTTTATCTCTTCTTAACCATTCCAAAAAGTTTCGATTTATTTTAGTTGTCTTTTAAATTTTAAAATGGCTTCTATCCAATGGAATTGTAATGGTTTTAATGCACATCGAGAAGAGATTCGACTTTTAACTTCAAATTTCAATCCTGCAGTTCTCTGTTCACAAGAGACGCGTTTCAAAATAACCGATACTCCGAATTTGAGGAATTTTACATTTTATCGTAAGGACAATGATACGAGGGATAGAGCTTGTGGAGGCGTGGCAATCGCTGTCCGCAATGACATATACGCTGAGGAGGTCCCTGTTCGTACCCCACTGCAGGCAGTGGTGGTTGAGACACACCTACCTCAACGCACAACTTTGTGCAATATTTACCTACCTCCTTCGGAAGTCGTCACAGAACGTGTCCTAGTCGATCTTTTAACGCAACTTACTCGTCCTTTTGTTGTCTATGGTGATTTTAATGCTAAGAGTATTTTATGGGGTGACGATCAGGTCGACAGTAGAGGCAGGATTTTAGAAAAAAATGTGTGGATTTTAATCTTGTTATTTTAAACAATGGTGACCCGACACATTTTAGTTCCGGCCCAGGCTCTTTCTCAGCTATCGATCTCACTTTTTGCAGTCCTTCAGTTGCTCTGAACTATGAGTGGAGTGTTCACTCTGACTTGTGCAGTAGTGACCACTATCCTATTATTCTACGTCCTACTGCACCCAACAATATACAGCTCAGATATAGGAAATGGATACTTCCTCGAGCTGATTGGGCACGCTTCCAGACACTTGCTGTATTTCGAGAACAACATTTCCCTGATATTGATAGGCGAGCTCAGTATGTTACTGACATACTGTTTCATGCTGCACAAGAATCTATACCTATGACTACTGGGAAAACTCGACGTACCCCTGTCCCAAGGTGGAACAGGGAGTGCAAAGAGGCAATTCAAAATAGACGCCGCTCACTAGCTATATTCCAGAAATATCCCACTCGAGAAAATCTGTGCTCTTTCCGTCAAGTCCGTGCGAAGGCACGTTATACAATCAAGCAAGCTAGGAGACTATCATGGCAACATTAGGTATCATCTATTAACAAGATGGGTGGAGTCCTTCTTAAAAAGTAGATCACAAAAAGTAAAAGTAGGTGATGTTATTTCTGATATGGTAAAAGTTACTTCTGGGGTACCACAAGGAAGTGTAATTGGACCCCTTCTATTCAATATATTTATAAACGATCTTCAAATCGGAATTCAATCAATAATTCGTCTATTTGCTGATGACTGTGTGGTTTATAGCACCATTAGGAGTGAGAGGGAGGAAAATCAGTTACAAGGAGATTTGGACAGAATTAATGAATGGGTTAAAATAAATTTAATGGGACTAAATGTTGGAAAATGTAAAGTGGTGCACTTCTCTAGCAGCAGTAACAAGAAAAAAATTAATAAGATTTATAAAACGGGAGATTCTACACTTGAGGACGTAGAAGCATATAAATATCTTGGACTTTACATAAATAAAAACTTGAGGTGGGGGGAACATGTTAGAAATATCTCAAAAAAGGGAATACGATCCTTAAATTTTATTATGAGGCAGTTGAAGGGGACAGGGATGAAAATGAAAGAGAAGGCATACATGAGTCTGATTCGGCCAATGCTTGAGTATGCTAGTTCAGTCTGGGATCCGCATGAAGTTGGACTAATAAAGGCTGTGGAGAACGTCCAAAGGGTTGCTGCAAGAAGGGTATTGGGGAGAGAGAAGCGCTGGAAGATTATCAGGAACGATAAGGATGTGGTTGAAAAAGTTATAGAAAGACCCAGTAAAATGATTGAGGAAATGGGATGGGAAAATTTGGCGAAACGAAGACAAATAGAAAGAATGTGCAATTTTGTTAGAGTCAAGAATGAATATACAGGATGGGATGAATTAAGCAATAGAATTGGAAAGGGATTACAAAGAAGTACAAGGGGAGGGGTAAGAATGGAAGTGGAAAAAGTAGATAGAGAAGTAGGTAAATATGGATTTATACAAAGAACGACGCGGGAATGGAATGAATTGGAAGAAGATATCAAGAACATAACGAAGATTGGTGATTTAAGAAGAGAGCTAAGAAAAAAATGAAGTATAAAAACATCGAGTATGTTTGACTGTAATTTCATAAGGTATAGTAACCATTACCACCTGTTTTATGAACAATCTGTAATGAATAAATAAATATGTAAATATGTAACCATCATACTCCAGCATCTAAGGTGTGGGATGGATTGAAAAAAATTTCAGGTAAATTCGTAAATACGGAGATACCTGCTGGAATTCTTGTCAACGATATTCTCATAACAGAGCCACTTGTAATTGGTAATGCTCTGGGAACCCACTTTGAAAAAGTGTCTAGCTCTGAATATTATTCGGACAAGTTTTTAACAATTAAAAATAGGGAAGAGTTCAGCAATAATCAGCAATAATCTGAAATAAAGGGGAATATTAATTTTTTGATATTACATACGATTGTTATACAACCACAATTTGTGTGAATTAATTAATGTGTATATACCTCTTCAAAATCACCAATTGGTGAGTGTGTAGACAGTATGGTCTCCATTGTTGCGTACCCCATTAGCGAGGCTCGGTGTGGTAATGTGACAGTCATCAACTCCTTGATCACTGTCATGTCCTTGTCTGACGCTTCCTTTCTCCACTCAGCCTGGATCACTTCTATATTGGTACGTTCCACGGGTGCTTCAATTGTAGGCTCTCCTTCATGTGATAAAAAGTAGAAGAACATTAAGAAAACTTTCTACATCGAGTTGGGATAATTACATTGATTACAACATTATCAAAGATATCTGGATTATTGTGAATTATTTCTACATTCATATTCATAACAATTAATGAGAAATCTTACGTTGCCTGTCCGCTTTTTTTCGAACTTCTCTCTGTTCTCATTGCAGTTGATGAGGTCTGTTGGCCTTTTGATCTCCCTCTTTTTTGAACCCAATTTTATGCGGGCAGCCAGAATTTCTGGATTAGATCGTTCTTTCTCCCTTTCGGTTTTGAATTTTGTTTTTAGTTTGTCTTTCCATTCGACCTGAAAATACATTTGAATTAAATTGATTAAAATGGAAACATTAACAAACAAAACCAAAAAATATGTGTAATTGTTCGAATGATTCAGCACGAATCTCACGTTTGCATCTGTATTTGTATTTATTAGCTGTTGTATTACAAATTAAATTGTGTTAACATTGTCAAAATAAGGGAAACCAAGATGGCGGACGGTGTATGTCACGCTTGTCAACAGCTCCTAAATTTGAACGATAAATTTGTTACGAGCGTGTTAAATTGTAAGTGTCAATATCACATCGAATGTGTTAACATTAAACTCAGTGAATACAAATTATTTACCAAAAACAATAATGTGCAGTGGGTCTGTGACGTGTGTAAAGTGTTAGCCCTTAGTCCGATGGGCAAAGTAGGCCTAGACCTCGACTTGACAGGTGACATATCCAACGTCATAACAAGTCTAAAGTCACAATTAAACAATCTCACAGAAGACATTAAGCAATTGTCTGCACAGTTTAAAGAAAGAAATGATCGCATTCCGATTCCGATTCTGATGCACACCAAACAGAAGCAGCAACAATTACCATTGAAATCGCCAGGATTGGAATCCAGGCCTCCACATAACCTCAAATGGATCGGTGCACAACATAAAATATTGCTTCTTGCTGATAGCCATGGCAGAGGCCTGAGCAAAATGTTGAGTTCCCAGTTAAATGGTGACGATCAAGTGTTAGGTGTTGTGAAACCTAGTGCGGGGGTACGTGAGATAGTAAAATACATAAGTGAACATATTAAACATTTTGGGATGAATGATTGGGTTATCATAATCGGTGGGTCCAATGATTTGGTCTTAGATGGAACCCACGGAGTACAATTCGTTACTGCTCTTAAACAAATATTGCCGTTAAGTAAGAAAACGAATGTCTAATTATATTCCAAGTCTCAGAATTAGTGTGACATGTTGGGGGGCAGCGTGAACTTGGCCCCTCATTTCTATTTCTATCATATCTCAGAAACTAATGGCACACTAATTCTGAGATTTGGCACACTAAATCCTGTAACGGCACACTAATTATATTCCAAGTCTCAGAATTAGTGTGACATGTTGAGGGGCCAGCGTGAACTTGGCCCCTCATTTCTATTTCTATCATATCTCAGAAACTAATGTCACACTAACTCTGAGATTTGGCACACTAAATCCTGTCACGGCACACTAATTATATTCCAAGTCTTGGAATTAGTGTGACATGTTGGGGGGCCAGGTTCACGGACCTCGTGCCTTCGACAATGCAGCATTTTTCAACTAATATTTCTATCTTTCCGATGAATAAAATACATTTAGAGCCAGATTTTCAAAGTCCCGTTAGAGTGGTCGTCAGAAGTTAACCTCCGGTTGCGCGATTTTTTCGTTTTTCGACCTGCCGTCAGCGATAACGCGCGCCTAACCGAAGGTTATCTACTCACAAAGATAAACCCTGGACTGGGTCTTCGTTTAAGTGCCCGTTACTTCACTGCCTTTTAGCATACAATTTTGCATACGCATTTAAGCACAACCAATCAGAATCGTCGTTATTCTGGTCAGGTTCTCGTTAGAACGAACAGATAACCGAGAGTTGAAAAACGATCCTGTCGTTACAGGTCGGGGTTAGACATAACCGTCGGTAAGCTAACTCAGACCTAACGAGGACTATTGAAAAACCGGCTCTTACTAGGCAAACGCAGGATGTGCGTTGTACGATGAGCGAGATGTCTATACTAGGCAAACGCAGGATGTGCGTTGTACGATGAGCGAGATGTCTATATAAAGTATAATCTAAAACTCTACAAACCTTGATCATCTGAAATGAACTTCATCCGATGTCAATGAATCTAGAAAGCCGTGACTTCGACAATGCAACATTTTTCGACTACTTTTTCAGCACTACTACTTCAGCAACTTTTTCAACTTCATCGGATGAAGTTCATTTCAAATGATCAAGGTTTGTAGAGTTTTCGATTATACTTTATATAGACATCTCGCTCATCGTACAACGCACATCCTGCGTTTGCCTAGTGTCAATGAATCTAGAAAGCCGTGACTTCGACAATGCAACACTTTTCAACTGATATTTCTATCTTTTCGATGAATAAAATACATTTATTATATTATTTTCTCCAAAACGACTGGTCCGAATATCAAACCAAATTTTCACTCATGTATATCATTCTTGTGTTCACATTTGTGGAAAATTTGAATCATATTGAAGAAATTTTATTTCTCATTTTTTTCCGCTCAGCCAAATCTTATGGAGTTTTTAGAAACTTCTGAATGATGTTTCTCAAAAATGGTCCAACCGATTAGACCTCAAAACTATACAGTTCCAAGTTGGATAAGTTTGCATATAAAAAAAAGTTTCATGTCGATCGGTCAAACCCTGCGACCTGTGCAGTGTTTACAAACAAACAAAAAAACAAACAAACAAACAAAAAAACGCACAGACAAAGCTCCGTAAGACTTGAGTGAAAATCTTCGCTACGCTCATCTAATTATTTTCTCCAAAACGGCTGGTCCGAATATCAAACCAAATTTTTATTCATGTATATTATTCTTGTGTTCACATTTGTGGAAAATTTGAATCATATTGAAGAGATTTAATTTTTCAATTTTTTCCGCTCAGCCAAATCTTATGGGGTTTTTAGAAACTTCTAAATGATGTTTCTCAAAAATAGTCCAACCGATTAGACCTCAAAACTATACAGTTCTAAGTTGGATAAGTTTGCATATAAAAAAAATTTCATGTCGATCGGTTGAACCCTGCGACCTGTGCAGTGCTTACAAACAAACAAACAAAAAAAAACGCACAGACAAAGTTCCGTAAGAGTTCAGTGAAAATCTTCGCTACGCTCATCTAAATAGAAGACAAGTGTAGTGCTAATGTCTATGTAAGTTCCCCCTCAAAAGATCCGGAAACCTTGACGTGGTGTGGGGGCTTGTGTGGCCCAGTGATCCCCAGAGCTATCGTCGGGAGCAATTTATTTGCTCCCAGCAGGGTCACCCATGGCGATAAGGTCTGGGGTGAGGGTCCAGACTAAGTTCGGACCGTCTCTGTCGAGTGGGTTCCTTTTGGTGACCGGGGTGTGTGGAGGGAGTACTGAGCATTGTTTTTTCTTCTCACTTCTCTCATCTATCATCTTCTTTCTTCCAATCTTCCCTTACTTTCTTTCTTCCTGCCGGCTCCCTCCATATGCCTGAATCGCCCACATCTGTTGACAAAAATGGCAAAGTACAATGACATGAACCTAAGCTCAAGGTGTTAACAATCGTGCCGAGGAGCTGAATGGCTACGGGTCAAGGTAGTCGCAAACGATGAACTCTGGACAAATGGCGACCTCCAGTTTTACCTTAGCCCTACTCCCACAAGCGGGGCTCTGTGGGAGGTGACATATTTTTCCCTAGCTACTCGTGGGACCAAACATGAAAAATTCTAACTCAACCCCAACCACCTTCCCCCCCCCTGGACACAGAAAGAAATACAAACAAGAGGTCAAGACCTCTTATGGAATCACCGATCAATCCTCAAGATTTATTGTGTTGTACGCCCGCTCAACCTCGATTTTTCACTATAGAAAGTGCTGAACAAGGTCACACTTTTTCAAAGCGCTCTCCTTTTTTGATCAATAAAGCCATTGAGAACAAAACCGGCAGGCTACGAATTATCAAACGATTGAGAAATGGAACACTCTTGGTTGAGACAATCAATGCATCACAAACGGACATTCTTTTAAGAACAACAGCGCTAAATGGTTTATTTCCGATCAAAGTGAGTCCACAAAAGAATTTGAATTCTACAAAAGGAGTTGACTGTATTTTGAATAGAAAAATAATGAAAAGAGTGACTTACAGTTAGAAGCGCAGCGATGTCATCCAAACGAAGTGTAGAATAAATAACGAGAGTAAGAACGGAAGAACGGAGAGCTGTGGTGTCAATAGAGAAGGAGAAGGTAGGAATAAGGAAGGAATAAACAAGACGAAAAAAGAGCAGACGAACGTCCGTCCGTACTAGCAAACTGCCTAGACGACCAAACTAAATAATAAACGTAGCGAAAACTTGAATGATGCGTGGTCCACGAAGGAATACCTGTAACTAACTAACTTGTCATAGCGACATGCAATGGGGAAGGGGGTTGAAAACCAGTTAGGCTGGTCGTACACAGAACTAAACAGAAGGGGAAATACATAGTTGAAATCACGAACGTGAATTTCGTCGGGAGAAAAGAAATAAGGCAATGAGTGGCGCGAACACACCGCCCACCAAAATGAATATTTTAAAAACGAGACGAAAAAAAAGAACACAAACGAGAACGAAAACTAAACCTCAACGGGGAGAGATATTCTGTGATAAGCGTCGCATAGGAGAGCAGAAAGATGTGCTTGCTTCGGAAGAAGGAGTGGGTGACGCGCGTCTTCAGTAAGAGACGCGTGACGCAGTCTTCCGCCCACCCTGAGAAGCCCGGAAGTGTCAAGAAAGGGCTTGAGAGCGGCAAAGCTAGACTTGACTTGCCCGTGTTGAACTAGTTGACGAATTTCAACAGCGTAGTGATGTTGTTGCGTAATCTTGACGAGAAGATCAAGAGCTTGTTGGAGCCCAGGCGGAATTAAAGGTCCGGTGGGGACGGGGGACCGAGAACGTTTGGCTTGTAAGATGCGAGTGAAGCGAGTGACGTGCCCGAATACTCGTTGAGCACGGAGGAGCGAAGAAAACTGTTGCAGTTTGACGAGAAGCGGCTCGACGGCGACGCTCAGCACTAATGTGGTCGTCGTCTTCATCTCCAGCATCTCCTCTGGAAGTTCGAGCGGAGGCGACGATCGCGGCCACGTGACGGGAGAAGAGAGCAGGAAGCTTGGTCCGGTCAACCATAAAGGGTGCGTTAGCAGCTGGCTAGGTAAGATGCCGCGAGAGGCGCAATCTGCGGGATTGTCGGCGGAAGCAACATGCCTCCAGTCAGAAGGAGTGGAAGTTTCCAAGATCTCAACCACTCGGTTGGCAACAAAGGTCTTGAGATGGTGTGGAGGTGTGACGAGCCAGGCCAGAACGATGGTGGAATCTATGTAGAGTACAACAGAGTCCACAGAGAGGTCCATGAGGGATGGCGAGGTGTCTTTGAGCAGACGCGTGAGCAGCACTGCTGCGGACAACTCAAGTTTGGGAATTGTAAGAGGCTTGACGGGTGCCACTTTGCTGCGAGCACGCAATAGAGTGACAGACGATGAGACGGAAGTCGAGGTATGCAAGTACAGCACGGCGGCATACCCTCGTTCAGAAGCGTCGCAAAAACCAATTAGGCGGCAGACGCCGTGAAGGTTCGGTAGAAAACGCGGGACACGAAAACTTGAGAGAGTGCTGACTTCAGACACAGCGGTGAGCCAGCTTTGAGTCAGCTGGTCAGAGAGCGGGTCATCTCAGTGAGTCTGGGTGAACCACAATTGTTGCAGGAAGATTTTCATCCAACAAACGAAAGGGGTGAGAAAACCAAGAGGATCAAATATCCTTGCGATGTATGAGAGCGCAGTGCGCTTGGTCACAGCACCTTCGAAAGGGAGCGTGTTAAACGAGAATGAGTCAGAGCGTGGATCCCACAGTAAGCCGAGAATTTTGATGCCCTGGTCTGCGTTGGCGAAGACCAGCGGCGCCTCCAAATGTTCTGAAGGCAGAGTGCTCAATGCCTCGGGAAGATTTGAGGACCACTTCCGGAGTTCAAAACCTCCTCTAGAGAGAAGATGTTGGAGCTGAGCTTGAAGCTCTTTAGCTTCATGCAGGTCTCGGGCACCGGTGACGACGTCGTCGACGTAAGTGTGGTGTCGCACAGCATGAGAGGCGAGAGGGAAGCGCGTTCCTTCATCATGAACTAGCTGTCGAAGTACACGTTGAGCAAGAAACGCAGGAGGGGAGAGTCCATAGGTAACGGTATTCAGCTCATACTCAATTACCGGAGAATTTGACGAAGGGCGCCAAAAAATGTGTTGAAACTGTCGGTCATTAGGGTGAACCGAAATCTGGCGATACATTTGTTTGATATCTGCACAGATGGCAATAGGGTGAGTCCGAAAGGAGGTGAGAATCTCAGGAAGATCAGCTTGAAGCTTCGGACCACTCAAGAGTTGAGAATTGAGAGACGCACCTTTCTCGTCGGGAGAAGATGCGTTGAACACAACTCGTAGCTTCGTGCTAGAGCTGGTCACTTTATGCACACAATGATGAGGGATGATATACTTGGCTTGAGTTACGGCGGGTTGCATGTGACCGAGAGCCAAGTACTCCAGCATGAACCTCTGATAGGCGTCGTCGTGCGAGAGATTCCTCTTCAGTCTACGTTCCAAGGATAGGTAGCATCGCATGGCGGTGTTACGATTAGATCCGAGAGGTGAGCGATGAGGTGTGAACGGAAGACCCACGGAGTAACGTCCTGAAGTATTACGAGAGTGGGAGGATACGAAGTGATCCTCGCACACTTGATCGTCAGGGTTTTCCTGCTTGGGCCGCGAAATCTCTTCCACTTCCCAGAAGCAACGTAGAGAACTCTCCAACGTGGGTGTAAGGAACGTGAAGAGAGAAAGAGGAGTAGTCGATTCGGCTCCGTCGGAGGGTACCAAACCCAATATGACCCAACCAAACAAGGTGTTGAGCGCGGAGGGCCTGCCTCTAATGACGTGGTCGCCGTTCGCGCTTAGAATGTCCGGGTACAGATCGGCTCCTAACAGGAAGTCAATCTGGTCTGGAACATGGAATGTGTCATCTGCCAACGGCAGACCGTGATATCGCTCAAATATCTCCATGGGTACTGAAGAAGAAGAAGGAAGTCGTTCCGAAATGGAATGCAGAACGAGTGTCTGAACGTCGAGTGAATAGTCGCGATGAACGCGCGAAGCTATGGTGCACTGAGTGGTGCCATAAACCTGCGTTGTAGCTTGCCCGATTCCGGACACGAGTGTTTGACAGGGCGTGACCATCAGCCCAAGCTTGCGAGTGATAGAGCGCGTGATAGCCGACACTTGGGAACCGGAGTCAATAACACCACGAATCGGCTGATATTGACCGGCAGAGTCTTTGATCAGTGCTCGGAACGTGCCCAGCAGGGCGGTCCGTTGACGAGAAGGAGGAGTCCTGACGCGGCAAGAGATGGCTACAACGGGGACCTCTGGTCGCTGGTTTGCCCGATGGGCGCCTGCTCCATCGGGATGGAGCGTCGTGTGATGATGTGTACTGCGACACTGTCGGCAGCAACCTTGTGACGCGCAAACAGACTGCATGTGTCGTCCCAGACAGTTGAAGCATCGTTGCATTCGCTTCAACTCTGTATATTTATTTGGCAACGACAGTTGACGGAATACGTCACACTGGTGGAGCTTATGCGGGCCTTGGCAAGTCGGGCAGGAGCCGGACGTCGTACGCGAAGGGTTAGACGCGCTGGGACGTTGACGTGCTTCGTGTCGCGGCGGTTCCGAGACGAGCAGCGAATGGATCTTCTTGGACGACGACGACGTGCTGGATGGCTGTTTCGGAGAGCTAAGTCCGGTTTGCTCCACCGAGCACAACTCGAGAGTCCTCGAGGTGTCGTCTAGAAAGGCGATGAGCTGTGTGTATGTGGGAATGGACGAAGAAGCATGCTTAGATTCAAAGATCTTCCTCGTTTGAGTGTCTAAATTAGAGAGACTCAGAGAGAGTAACAGAAAGTCATCTAAATTAGGTATAGATAACGCTTTGAGGGCATCCATACAGTTGCGATGGATTTGCAAGAAATGTTGCAAATTAACATGATGACTGGATTTCAATGGCGTAAAATCCAGCACTTGTTGTATGTAAAACGAGGCCAGAAGACGTTTATTCTGGTAGCGATTGGTCAAAGCTTTATACGCGAGAGGGTAGTTCTCATCGGATATCTGAAAGCTACCGATCGTAGCGAGCGCAGCATCTCTAAGTGATGATCGCAGGTAATGAAAACGTTGGACATTTGTCAAAGTAGTATTATCATGCACCAATGACGTATACAAGGCGTAAAAGTCTGGCCAATGCGATATGTCGCCCGAAAACACCGGCAATTTGATTGTCGGTAATGAGTTGGCGCGAGAAACGTCATGAGTCGGCGACGGCGTGGGCGTCGACGAGACGACGGCAAGGTACAGGTTACGAGTAGCGTAGAACAGGTCCTCGAAGCTGGCTTCAATAGTGTTGACTGGTAAAGCAGCAACGTCTTCGTCAAGTTGAGCGTTCAAGATCAGTATTTCATTCTGAACGTCCTCAAAATTGACTTTCAAAACTTCGAGTTGCTCAAAACGATATTTATACGACAAGACATCAGAACTTTGAAGCGATTTGAATGCGTCATAAGAGCGTTGCAGCGTTGCAAATATGCGCTCGCGTTTAGCCGTCAGCAATGATTGTTGTTTAGCGATTTTTGTGCTCATGGTTGCGAATGAAACAACAGATTAGGCAACGGACGCGAAATAATTTGAAACCGAGTCAACAGACCAACAATGCGAGTGAGAATTATCAATTCAAAAAGTGAAACTTATCACTAGTGGATGACCATCAGCAAAGTCAAGAGAATTGATGATGTTTGAAACAGAAACAAACAACGAGAATCGAGCCTGGGTAAGACAACGAGTATGTAATAATACACAGACCGAAATACCAGGTTGAGAAATAACGTGACAACGTAATAATCAGCAACGAAGACTGATAACGTAAATAATGAATGACCTCCAATGTGATAAATAATGGAAGATTCGAGACGAATTTGAAATGGCGAAAATACGAAGCTATAATGAAACTTAAAGCGAGTACAGCGTGCGACGAAGAAGAGGCGAAATGAACAGGAGACCAGAAAGCGAAACAAGAGAACAAATGTCGATGAGAGCGAACAAAACAAATAAGAAAAACAACAAATTCCAAAGGCGTGATGCAACAAACTTCTCCGGCTCAAGGGACCAAATGTTTGCGCTAGACCGAAATCTAACAGAAAAAGGGAGTGGACTGTATTTTGAATAGAAAAATAATGAAAAGAGTGACTTACAGTTAGAAGCGCAGCGATGTCATCCAAACGAAGTGTAGAATAAATAACGAGAGTAAGAACGGAAGAACGGAGAGCTGGGGTGTCAATAGAGAAGGAGAAGGTAGGAATAAGGAAGGAATAAACAAGACGAAAAAAGAACAGACGAACGTCCGTCCGTACTAGCAAACTGCCTAGACGACCAAACTAAATAATAAACGTAGCGAAAACTTGAATGATGCGTGGTCCACGAAGGAATACCTGTAACTAACTAACTTGTCATAGCGACATGCAATGGGGAAGGGGGTTGAAAACCAGTTAGGCTGTTCGTACACAGAACTAAACAGGAGGGGAAATACATAGTTGAAATCACGAACGTGAATTTCGTCGGGAGAAAAGAAATAAGGCAATGAGTGGCGCGAACAGGAGTTGTATCAAGTTTCGATCTTCTGGACTCATCAGAAGAAGAAATACAGAAGGAGCTCGCAGACCAGAACGTTATTGAAGTTTACCGGATCAAATCTCGTAGAGGCGGTAACCTTGAAGGATCATCTGCCCTAATCCTGACTTCTGCATCCTCAGCCCTACCATCTTCAGTCGTAGCGGGATACATTAAACTAAATGTACGACCCTATATCCCCAACCCGATGCGTTGCCATAAATGCCAGCGATATGGACACACAGCTTCATCGCGTAAGGGTAAAGACACGTGCCCACGGTGCGCCATGGCCCTACATGGAAATGAGCCATGTGAATCGGAGCAGAAGTGTGTCAATTGTAAAGGTAGTCATAGCTCGTTTTCTCAAGACTGTAAAAAATGGATAAAAGAAAAGAAAATTCAGGAATTTATGGTAACCGAGAAGCTGTCTGCTTATGAAGCTCGGCAGAAGTATACCACACTCTATCCCACGAATAATTTCAATTTCTCCTTCGCCAAGGTAGCTGCCACTTCAAATCCATTGCCAACATTCTCAAGCGACTTACTTGAACTGAAGAATCTACTATTAGCACAAGGCAAAGAGATTAAATCGTTGCGTGAGAAGGTAACTCCACAAATCCCGGTAGCTGAACCCGCCGATGATAAGACAGCCCGGGCGATTAAAGAACTGCAAACACAATTATCACACGTTCAAGAGCAGATTGCAAAACAAGCTCTTCAAATCACCAAACAAGCTCTTCAAATCACCAAACAGAACAGGCTCATGGCTGAAAAAGATGAGCAGATTAAAGAACAAGCACATGAAATGTCCGAACTCACCAGAGAAAACGCTGATAAAGATGAAGTTATCAAAGATCTCCTTTCTAAACTGAAATGTCAGACTACTACTGTTCCTACCAAGCCACAAAACTTGAAGGGAGCAGGTAAGCTTGATCGATCCTCTTCTAAGGATCAAGCTAGGGACTACAGAAAAATCGAAGGATCACAAATCAAGAAGAATGAACAAAAAGGAAACACTTTTTGTTCAAATAATGAAATGGAAGTGGATAAGGATAGTGGTTCTAGAGAAGATACGTGAAAAAAAAGTGGTGAATTCGTTTGATAAGAATTCATATTCATTTTTAGAAGTACTTACCCCATTTGTTAATTTAAACTTTTATTCCAAGTCTTTAACATGTCCACATTGTTGCAGTGGAATTGTAATGGTTTTGGATGTCACCTAGAAGAAGTACGTCTTTTAGTTTACAATTTTAAACCTATGTGTATTTTTCTACAAGAGACTCATTTTAAGACGAGTGACACACCTAGTCTTAGAAATTATTCATTTTATCGAAAAGATAAGATAGTATGTGATAGGGCTAGTGGAGGAGTGGCTATAGCCATCCATGACAGCTGCTATGCAGAGGAACTAACCTTACGGACGCCTCTGCAGGCAGTGGCTGTCAGAGTGTCCCTCCCTAGCCCTATCACAATCTGCAGCCTGTTTTTACCACCCGCTGACAGAATAATCCCCCATGAACTGAATGATCTCTATGCACAACTCCCACCGCCCATTTTAATTACGGGGGATTTTAACGCTCACAACAACTTGTGGGGTAGCGACAATGTTGACAGGAGAGGCTCTCTCGTGGAAGACTTTTTTACTCTTAATAACTTGGTGATTTTAAATACGGGTACAGCCACACATTTTAGTACTTACCATGGCACATCCTCAATGATTGATCTAGCTGCGTGTCCTCATCAATGTCCTTGAACTTTGGATGGGAGGTTCATGAAGATCTCTGTGGGAGCGACCATTTCCCTATTCTCATTAAAACAGCGAATAGTCACAATGAATATAGGAGGCATAAAAAATGGAAACTCCAGCGTGCTGACTGGGGTCGCTTCAGGGAGCTGGTTGTTTTCGAAGAAGACAGAGTTTTCCCGAGTTCTCAGCAGCAGGTGGCGTATGTCACTGACACTATAATACGAGCTGCTGAAGCAACAATTCCACAAACATCCGGGAAGCCTGGCCGTACTCCCGTGCCGTGGTGGAACGCTGATTGTGATGACGCTGTAAAGAAACGAAAACGAGCATTACATAATTTTTATACTTTCCCTACTCAGATGAACCTTTGTGCTTTCCGCAAACTTAGAGCGAAAGCTAGATTCATAATAAAACAATCAAAGAAGGCTTCATGGCGAAATTATATTTCGACCATTAACCATCTTACGTCCTCATCGAAAGTTTGGGATAAGGTAAAAAAGCTGTCTGGGAAATTTGTAAATAACTATATACCTGGTCTGGAGGTAAATAATACAATAGTTACATCGCGTGAAGACGTTGCTGCAGCGTTAGCGGAACACTTTTCCCATGTCTCAAGTTCCGAGCATTACTCTGCGTCATTTCTTTCGATTAAGACCACGGAGAAAAGCAAAGTTTTGAATTTTAATAGTAATAATGACGAACTATACAATAGGTCTTTTAATATGTGTGAACTTGAGTCAGCAGTACAGGAGTCGAACGATACCGCTCCGGGGCCAGACCAAGTTCATAACAAGATGCTCCAAAATTTCAACTTGATTACCTTACAATATATTTTAGATGTGTTTAACCATATTTTTATTTCCGAAGATTTCCCAAATTCCTGACTAGAAGCAATTACTATAGGTATTCTTGAACCAGGAAAGGATAGTAGGAAAGCTCAAAGTTATCGGCCGATTTCTCTTACAAACTGCCTCTGTAAGATTTTAGAAAGAATGAAAAACAGAAGATTGGTGTGGATGCTGGAGACCAATAATCAAATTTCTGTTCAGCAATCTGGTTTTCGCCGAAACAGATCGACAGAGATCATCTAGTTAATATTGAAGCAATGATCCAGAACGCTTGTATATCCAGACATCACCTTCTTGCCGTGTTCTTTGACCTTGAGAAAGCTTATGACACCACTTGGAGATACGGCATTCTCAGACCACTTCATCAATTGGGCTATCGAGGACATCTTCCCGTATTCATTTCAAATTTTATGTCAAATCGAAGCTTCAAGGTACGCATAGGGGACATTCTGTCGTTTTCCTTCATACAAGAAAACGGGGTTCCCCAAGGATCCGTTTTAAGCTGTACGCTATTTTTAATAGCAATAAACAATATTATATCTTGTATCAAACCACCCGTTAACTGTTCCCTATTCGTTGATGACTTGGCGATTTTTTGCAAATCAGCCAAGCTCAGTACATCAGAGCGTCAACTACAACTGACGATAGGTAGATTACAACAGTGGGCAAATAACACCGGGTTTAGATTTTCGACTACTAAAACAGTATGCATGGACTTCCACAGGCTTCGGGGACTCCATCCTCGACCAAATCTGATCCTGGATGGTAGCAACCTGCCTACACCAGATACAGTCAGATTCTTAGGCCTTTTATTTGACCCAAAACTTGACTGGAAGCCACAACTTGAACATCTGCGTGCAAAGTGCATGAAAACAATGAATCTTCTGAGGATCCGGAGTGGAACATCCTGGGGAGCAGACCGCACTAGCATGCTCAGGATATATCGAGCGCTAATTAGGTCCAAGCTTGATTATGGCTCTATCATATACTCGTCAGCAAGGCAGTCGTACATAAATAGAATCACTACGGTTCACAACGCAGGGTTGAGACTGGCAACAGGAGCTTTCCGCACGAGTCCTGTTGTCAGTCTTTATTGTGAGTCTGGGGAACCCCCACTGGATGTTCGAAGAAACTACCTAATGTTGAGTTTTATTTCTAGTATTCGAGGCATGACAAGCAACCCTTCATATGTTCATATCTTTCGTCCATGCTATACAAACATCTATGCAGCCCGTACCAAAGCCACCCGACCATTAGCCATTAGAGCCCTCGAACATCTGGGTCACCCACTCAGTGAACTCCCAGCTGTCTATACAGCTGGTTGTAGTAAGCGTGCTCCGTGGACCGTTCCCCGACCAACCTGCATGACTCAACTGGCGCAGCACACAAAAGCCTCAACTCCCGACTCGGTCTTTCAACAGTACTTTTACCAGTTACGCGCCAATCACCAGGATCACAGTTTTATTTATACAGATGGATCGAAGATGAATGATACTGTAGGATGTGCCTATACTATTAGTCATTCAAGTTTTGGCTTCAAGCTTCATTTTTTGTGCAGTGTATTCACCGCTGAGCTTTTTGCCATTCTGCAAGCTCTGAAACTTATAAAGCAAGATCGACATAATAAGTTCATAATCTGTTCAGACTCGCTCAGCTCCCTGCAGGCCCTTGACCTTTATTCTCCATCTCACCATTTGGTGCAATCCATTCAGACCCTCCTTGCAGAGCTTGACGCTCAAGGCTCGGAGGTTGCTTTCTGTTGGATCCCAGGGCATGCAGGGATCAGAGGTATCGAAAGCGCAGATCTAGCAGCCAAAGCCGCCACAAGAAACATCCACACATTCACTTCCTGTGTACCAATAACTGACCTGAAAAACTCTTTCAAGCACAACATGGTAACAACTTGGCAACAATCATGGAACGCAGTTAACAACAATAAGCTGAAAACAATAAAATCATTTGTCAGCCGTTGGCACTCTTCGTCTAGAATAAACCGTAGAGAAGAGGTCGTGTTAGCTCGCATGAGAATTGGCCATAGTTTACTTACACATGGATTCATCCTCAGGCGCGAGGAATAGCCAGAATGTGAGGAGTGCCTTGAGCCACTCACGGTTCGTCACCTACTGACCGATTGTGACAGGTTCCGGGATCTGCGCCGGCGCTTGCGCATGCCGGAGGACCTGTCACTGGTCCTAGGAGACGACCAGGCGGCTGTTGATCGCCTGATGGTGTTCATGAAAGAGTCGGATGTTTTTAATCTTATATAAGTGTTATTTATTCGTGTTGTTACACCTGTTTCGGCCCTTTACACCGGAGCAGGCTTTAAACTATTCACTGTTATTGTTATTAGATATCTAGTTAGGTTTAAGTGGTAACTGTTAGTGGTCTAGTCAAGTCTTGGTACAATTTTAAAGAACGATCTCACACGATTACTAGTCATTGGTTGTGATTTTACTATTCATGTTCCGGACCATTACACCGGGGCATCATTTCTTAATTGTTCACACTTATCGTTATTAGTTCTTTAGGTTAGGTTTAGGTGGTAAATGTTAGTGAGAATCTAGTCAAGTCTTAGTACAATTCCCGCATTTAGTACTCTAGATTAATTAGGTTATCCTTTAGCTCATAGTACAATAGGATACGGCCCTATACACCGCATCTATTTATCATCTATATGTTAATACCGGTATTTAAAATGCCTTCATAGTAGTATGATATCAACCTGAACCAAGATTAGCCTTTTTTACCGGCGCAATATAACCAAGCCGTTGACGCGCCGGTAAACCCAATATTCATTCATTCATTCTATGTAAGTTTTGTAAATGAATTACTCAGTGATACACATTACACAGCAACGGGGCAGCACATGAATATCCATGGTAAATGTGTTGTCACCAAGAAAATAATAAACTTCATCTTGAGAAGAAACTCATCGCCACCAAATGTGACTGAAACAGAGATTACAGCAGTATCAACAGCTGTTACCATCAGGCGACCGTCCCTGTTAGATCGATGGTTGCTGACGGATGTCAATCCATTTAATAGTTCACATTCACATACCAAATCAAGTGTTAAAGTTGAAAATGTTATTGAAAATTATAGACCTTTATCAATGTCAAGTCACTTCTCAAAAATATTTGAAAAAGTGATTAAAAAAAGGTTAGTAAATTTTATTGATGATAATGGAATTATATGTGATAATCAATTTGGGTTTCGATGTAAAAGATCAACTACTCATGCTGTGAACAACAATGTATCATACATACTGAAAAATCTTGATACAAAACAATCTACTATAGGACTTTACTGTGACCTTCAAAAGGCGTTTGATTGTGTTAACCATAAGTTACTGATTCAAAAACTAGATATAATGGGAATAAGAGGTACTGCTGGTAAACTAATTGAATCTTATTTATGTAATAGATATCAGCAGGTTGAGATCAGGCACGTTGACGAAAGTGGGGAAAGTAGATTATTGAATCTGGAAAGTACAAGGTTAATTGCGGCGTGCCCCAAGGTTCAGTACTGGGGCCAATTCTGTTCATTCTCTATATGAATGATTTAGTAAAAAATATCGAGGGTTGTCATGTGACACTATTTGCAGATGACACGTCTATAATTGCAACTGGCCACACTAGATCTGAAGGACATGCAAATTTAAATAAGGCCCTATGGAATGCCAACAACTGGTTTACTGCAAACAATCTTGCGTTACATAATAAAAAAACTGTAGTTATTGAATATAAAGATAGTAATAGAAACAATCAAATCAATATTGAAGATATTGTTAATGGTTCTGAAAATATTCTCTTTGTAGACAATACAGCATTTTTGGGATTAAATATTGATAATGTTTTGGACTGGAAAACAAATATAAATTCATTGCATGTTAAACTCACTAAAGCTTGTTATGCCCTACGTGTACCAAGGCAACAATTTAATTTGAAACATCTTACAAATATTTATATAGGTTAATTTGAATCTTTAATGAGGTATGGCATTGTTTTCTGGGGTAGTGTTACTTACAGTATGAAAATATTTAAAGTACACAAATTAGCTATTCGTATTCTATGTAAAAAGTGGAGACACTCATGCAGAAATCTTTTTAAATCATTACGAATTTTAACTCAACCTAGCTTATATATTTTCGAACTTTTAGTATACGTATATAAACATTTAGTTACCGACTTAGAAATTGCCGCCGAGACACGTCATACCCACGAAACCAGGTTTAAAAGGAATCTGTGCATCGAAGCACATAGAACTGTTCGGTATGAGCAAGACATTACATATCAAGGTACCACTTTGTACAATCGATTACCATTCTGTATTATATCTATGAATAGTCTAACATTATTCAAATGCACAGTTAAATCATTTCTTGTAAAAAAGTGCATTTACAATATTCCAGAATTTATTCTTGCGTGTTAAACATAAATGTTCGTGTTAATGACCTATAGCTGTTTTGGTTTTTTGGTTTGTTCAATGTAAAGTATATGTTTGTGTTTTATGTTTGTGTTTTTTAGCGTGTTCACCACACTGTGGAAACACACTTATATGTTTGGCCAGAATGGGACCGAAAACACGTATTTGTTGCCTAGTATCACTAAATTCCTACGTAAATTCAAAATTATTGCGCTTGGATTATGCAAATTTTTACAATCTTCGACTAGGTAGTAATAAAATTTGTCCACATAGCCTGTATATTTTCTAATTAAATAATCAAAGAATACTTCAGAAAAACAGGTTAGGCCACACCCACCTCCATTGTTGGCGTGGAGTTTTAGTTGGGGGCTCTATACAATCGCTGGTTTTCCAAGTAAATTAGAAATTTGACCGCTTCAAAATTGTAATTGGTGATAGTCTACCGCGTTGCGATATCTTTTGTCCACATAGCCTAAATATTTTATAATTTAATAAAAACCGAAAAAATTTGGGCTCCGCCCACTTTTGGTTCTCTCGTAACGATGGTAACGAGCATAAACAACGGGTGTGTATCAGCTGACATATCTTTTCAAAATTGAATCTTTTTCTTTGGACAAACAGAATAGAGCCTACTTGAAATAATGAGACTGCCCTCTTGAGTTGCACAGTGAACAAAATTCATTATCAACATAGATCATTAACACATTAACCGTATTTTGTTACGTTACTTCAAAGTCTTCAAGAATGAAGATGGAGTGAAATACTAGGCTGAGGTGCCATAAGTGAAGGTAATATTTATTTTAGGCCTCTATAATTGAAGTCTGAAACCATCAAATCAGTCTAATCTCCCAATCCAACGTAGTCGGGTTTGGGGGTGGAGGTAGCTCCACCGTCGTTTCTAGGGCTGCTTGCGATCTCGAAGCCGGTGAGCCATTCCGTCTTCCTCCCATCATCTGCTTCTCCTTCTTTCTGCTTCCTTTTATTATGAAACCATAATAGGCAATAATATTAGGCGTATGGTATTTTGCCATGTAATTTCACTGAAATTGGTAGGGCCTATGTAATGTTGTTCTGTATCATTGTCATTTGTAATATTAACTCGTTGAGGTTAGGTTGCCTACAGGTATAATTAGCCCAGGCATACAAACCATTAACTTCTTCTATTAATTCGTCACAATGTTTAGCCAATGAATTAAAATGTAGGCCTACATAGGGCAGGCTTACAATGAATACTATCACAAGAGAATAACCTCATGGTAATATTATAACCCATTAATTTTACGATTAAACTGCTTCCTCTTTCACAGCTGTGTCAGTTGTCAAACTCAAGTTCGTGGTTTAGCCGCTGCCGTTCAGAATCAGCTGTCATTGTGAAAAATAATCTTATGATAGGGGTTGAAGTTTACACTGTCATTTCATTTGATGAAAACATATTTTCTGTGAGTCTAGATTTGGATCTTGATGGATATCTAGGCCCAATTCGATCATTAATTTCAGCTAGGCCTATTCCATACTTCGAAAAATTGTGCACCGGTATGCTTAGGTTTAAACTAATTTTACCTAACCTAACCTAATTCAATAAAAGCAACAGGCCTATTCAAAACTAAAGGCTTAGGCTACTCAAAGACTTATTTGTAATAAAATTACACCTCTTTCTTTCTTTATGACAGTAGACCTACGATCAACTGTGATTCATTGTAATGCGCATTTTGATATTTTACTTAATGCTGACAGTCCTTAGGCCTAGTGGTGCAAACAATTCAAACTGAAAGTAATTTATCTTTAGTTGTACTGTGGCTGCCCCAGCAATAATGGATAAATACACTATAAAAGAAGTGTGCATTTAGTTGTCCACAAAATAATGGTGTAGTTTAAGTAGACCTAGCCTAATTTTTAGTTGCATTATTTGACGAAATCTTCGTAGGCAAAATTGACGGAAGAGTTGAAATGGGTTGTTCATGATTCGTTCAACACAGTCGCACGACAGAGTTTATATTAGTGTGACGTTAGTATACGTAGTTTTAAATTTCTTGTAGGGCCTAAGCCATGAAGTTCTCCATTTAAATTTGATTGAGTTGATGACCTTAGTTACGGTAGTGAAATTCAGGAGCAATTGCATTGAAATTTTGCGTTTTAAATTAGTTAACACCATGTTTGTAATAATGGGAGGAAGGGAAAACATTAACCTACTCTGTTGGTCATATGGTGAAGACTAGGTCGATCAGTGAGTGGTAGATAGCGGCCGTAGATCAATCCCCGTTATCGACCATCTTTATCTCTGCCTCCGTCAAAAACTGATACAAGTGATAACAGAGACGGTGGGGATGTTGAAAAACTTGACCTTACCAGGCCTAATTTTGAAACAATATTTTTTGCGATCACAATTGACCGGCCATCTCTGGCATGACTTAAAATTTCAAGTTACTACCGCGTTCAGTGGAGGTCTACTCCATTTAACTCACCACTAGCTCAGTTTATAATCCGACAGTAGGCCATAATAATGATAATATTTACGAGAAAATTGCAATAGGCCTACCTATGGTTTCTTAAAATTCTTATAAATTGAAGTTTAATGGCTGTCATTTAAAAATTCAGAATATTCCTTAGGATTAGGACAAGGCCTGAACGAAATAAAATCAATTAGTATGGTCTTTCGTTGAATGTTGAAAACTGAACTCAGTTGTTTGTCGATGCCTGTTGAACATTGTTGGGTAATGAAATTTAAAAATTAAAGGATTAGTTTCTTCCAAAAAATGTTCGATTAAGCAAAATAACATCAATTCAAAAGATTGTATACTACTTTGGGATTAGAATAGGCCTACATAAATGCATTACAGTTTCCTAAGTTTATAACGAATGTTTGGAGCGTGAGATTATTTGATTTCTGAATTATGGCTCAACGAATAGAAATAAAATAGAGATCAAATAACTGAACAAGCTTATCCTCAAATTTCATATAGTTTATTAATTCTTGAAAAAGTGAATATTCACTCAGTTTTTTAGCGCGTTCACCATACTGTGGAAATGGAAACACACAAGTTTATATGTTTGGCTGAAATAAGAGGGACCAAAAACACCTATTCGTCGCGTAGAATCGCTGAATTTCTATGTAAATGTATGTATGTATGTAAATTCCTATGTAAAATTATTGCGCTTGGGTTATGCAAATTTCTACAATCTTCGACTACATACTCATAAAATTTGTCCACATAGCCTGTATATTTTCTAAGTAACAAATTAAAGAAAAAACTGCTATGATCACACCCAGTGTGTAATGGAATAGGTTTCCAAAATCCGCTGACTTTTGTATGCGTAATAGAATCACTGGTTTTCTACGTATATTATAAATTTATGCGCTTTGAAATTGTAATTGGTTACGGTCTAACATTGAACGATAATAACTTCCGTCCACATAGGCCCAGCGTAGATATTTTATAATTCAATAAAAATCGAATTTCTTTTTGGCCCACCGCCCACTTTTGGTTCTATAAGCAACGGTTTTGTTCATTTTATTTCCTGGTTTTAAATGAATTCAATAATAATCACATAACCTTTTTCATACCTATTTCAATTCAATCAGCAACAATCGACAAGCAAGCAGTGCTATATGAGCAAACATCAAGGAAACTATCAGTGTCATTAAATTTACAAGATAATTGAGCTCTAATTGAAGTTGACATACAATTCAAAGGCTAGGCTTCTTTTGAATGTGTCCGTGGAGGACGTCACCGAACACCTGCGAGCCGCCGCTCTTCCGTCTTATAACGTCCAACACGGAGGCAGTGGACCAGCTACTCAATCAAGGCCTCCCCATCTTCCACCACCCTCTATGTGTGCCCGCTGCCAATCGTTCAGGCATTGAGTTTATAGGTTAACGCAATGGTTCGGTGAGGTTAGGTTGCATGCATTTTGCTATTTCAATTTACAAAGCTTCTTCTTCTTCAAAGCTTCTTCTCACATTAATATTTAGCCAAATAATAGAAAAATTATAAATGAACATAGGCCAGGGCAACTAAACATATCATCCCACGATCATAAAGCGTCAAATTGATATTAATACTATGCCTACATCATTTCACAGTAATTTTTTCAATTTTATTCCACAAATGTAAAATGCAAATGTTATCGCTACAATGTGCTAGGGCCTAGATTGGTTTCTCTTTTGTAGTTTTGTAAGTAAATATTTCCAGTTCGTAGGTTTATTAATAATTATATTACATTATAATTACATAACTTCATACAAACAAAAACGACCGAGAACAGCAACAGCATTGAGATCAACACTTCAATGGCAACAGACTAGAGATGCCGTAGACTATATCGATATTTTGATAAATCGATTCATTTCCTTTCGATACATCGATTTTTGAATCGATACAATGGGTTCCGATATATTGCTGAATCGATGTTTTCACGTCCGATTTTCGATGTTTTATATTAATTTTAAATTTGTCAATTATATTGTGTTTTCGAAGTATAATTTTGTAGCGTAGGGATTATGTACAGCTCTCGACTCTCGCCAGCTGTCTTTGCTCTTCCACTTTCATTTATTAACGAACTTTCGCGATGAACACTAGGCGCCAGAATACAATTCATATTCTGGATATTTCCCAATTGAACAGAAACCACTTTGTTGTCAACTGTTCACAAGAGTTGGTGATCCAACTTCATTGAAATCAGATACAATACAGTACAATACCAAAATTACGAAAAGTCTTACATGAAATATTTGCATTCATTGAAAGTGACTTGGCAATAGAAATAGATCCTGCTGCAACAAGTATTTTACACACAATATTCATTGAAAACTTTAATAGCTCTACCGGTATTTTAAATTTGAAAAATAGATTTTTCAAATTCAAATATCGATTTTTATCACTTCCGATTAATCGATGAATCGAATCGGAATGAAAAATATCGAATCGAATCGACGTATCGATTTTTTCGCTATAATGCGGCATCACAACCACTACAACAGACCAGTTTCCCTTCGAGCTCGTTTCGCTATGTAACTCTCGTTCTTGTTAAGAGAATTCGTAATTCTTTCGTCGAGCAGGCCGTGAACGTGTTGCCAACAATTGCCCAGTGATTGGTTGTTTTTTGTGTACTTAACATCAAGAGTTATTACGAACTAATCAACTATAAAGAAAGTATCATTATTATATATATATATATATTAGTGATGCCTTCGGGTAGCGAATTGGGAACCGGGTACCCGCCGAAATTACCCGGGTATTACCCGAGTAATTTAAAAAACTAAATAATACTGAACACTAAAAACTATATGACTATATAATATGCTTCTCAGTTCTCGGTAAAGAATAGTATTTGGCAAGGCAACTAAATAGCGGGTGTCGGGAGAGGAATTCAGTACACTGCACGTGTGACTACAGATAACGGTAGGTGGTGCGACTAGATTTGACGAGCGCATTTTGACAAGTTGAGGGAGGTCTGGGAAGGTAGGTGAAAAAACTTATGTAGAATGCGAAGTTGAATTTCTCTCGGTAGCTTGAGTGATTTATAAAAGTTTTTTTTTTACATATTATAGGTACTGGTTAGCACAATTACCCGGAACCTAGACGGGTACCCGGGTAACAGAATATTACCCGGGTAATGCATTACCCGTACCCTACCCGGGTACCCGAAGGCATCACTAATATATATATATATATATATATATATATATATATATATATATATTCATATATATATATATATATATATATATATATATATATATATATATATATATATATATATATATATATATATATATATAGGTATATATATATATATATATATATATATATATATGTGTATATATATATATATATAAATATATTTATTATGTATCATTATTATATTGAAATCTGGTGAAAATTTGAAATTTTTTGAAGGACATTTTTTTATGAAAATTCTTCTCTGGCTTATTCTTATGGGTTAGTTGGAAAATGGAAAATTAGTTTTCTCAGAAGTGGTGCAACCGATTGCGTATAAAAACTAATGGGATTCAATCCAGATGATGACACATGGGCATGCCAAGTTTCAATCGAATTTGAATTTTCGGCTGACCTGTAGAGCGCGAACAAAAAAAAAAAAAACATGTACATTTTTTTCGGGTCAAGTGAAATTGAGTCTTCGCTTCGCTCATCCAATAATAATAAATAAAATATATCCTGTGTAATTTGAAATCAATCAAGCCAAAATAGGATCTAAATAATAAAATTGCGGAAGTTTTTGTAATTTTGTGTATCTTGTGGTTCAAGTTGAATCGTTGCATCATTAACGCGCTTATATGAATGAACTTTAGGCCATTTGTACATGTTTTGAAAATAATATGCATGTTGACTATATGAACACAATATGTGGTATAGTACACAAAAATGAGACCACTATACATACAAATATTGCTATTGAACTTTTTTTTTTAGGTTTCTGTAAATAGAAGAGATCGATACAATGTTTTATTCCACTATTCCAGTATACAGTATTCCAGTTTTATTCCAGTATACAACTTACCATTTTATTCTATTATTTATAGTTTGTCTATAGACGCTATTCCCACTAGAAGCAATATTTATATATATATATATATATACATTCAAGGTCTAGAGGTAGCGTATCTGCTTCTGGTTCCAGGGCCGCAGGTTCAAATCCTGCGTAAGATTTGGGTTTTTAAAATGTCCTTTCATCTATCATCACCTCATCGTTTCTTTATCATCTGCTCATTTGTACCCTCTATAACCTAGCTGTTGGTGAGGTCAAGCAACATGGAAAAAGAAGCATTTAATAAAAGTTCTAGATAGGCCTATGAGCAAAATACTAAAGGAACTATATTCTGTTTTTGATGGAATTTAATTAATTCAGGATTTTCTGTCAATAGAAGAAATCATGCAAGTTTTTTTGTAAATATAAGCAATGTATTCAAGATTTCTGTCAATAGAAACAATCAATTTAAGAATTTATTTTTACAGAATAATCTATTTAAGGTTTTCTGTCAATAGAAGCAATCAATTTAAGTTTTTTTTCTATATAAGGGTGTCCAAGGGTGAGCGCGCTCACCCTTGTTTATATATATATATATATATATATATATATATATAAATTATAACTATGAATTGACAATTGTTACCCTTAATGTGACTATGTGAATGTATGTACGTATTTATTCATATAGAGTTTCAATGATTCTCAATTAATTTCATATTTTTTAACTGACATACCTTTAACAGTACTTGACTATCCATATATATAGTATTTTAATATGTTTTTTTTAAACTAGTTTACAATATCTTTTGGATGAAAATTAATGAAATGAAATATATTATGTAAAAGAAAAATGAAAAATAAAAAATGTATACAATTAGGTAGCTCTAATGGAACATGGAACATGGTAGCTAGAATTCAATGATGACTTTTAAAGTCTTCTACACTGTAGAAGGAGTGGCTTAGCATTAGATTCTTGAGGGCTGATTTGAATGCGTTTCGCTCCGTGATGCCTTGATGTCGGATGGAAGGTGGTTATAAAGTCTGCGACCTGATTGGTGAACACCTTGTGAGGTACACTTCAGTCGTACATACTCATGACTCAGGTTGGATGCTCCCCTCGTACTGTAATTGTGATGTGTAGTTCCATCTTTATATAATTTCAGGTTGTCTCTCGTGAATAGGCACACATTCAATATACACAGACTAGGTAAGGGAAGAATGCTGGGATGTTTGAATCCATCTCTACATGATGCATTGAAGCCCAAGGATAGCATGGTACGGAAGATTTTTTTCTGAATACGGAAGGCTCTAATGCTGTCTGCTGTAGCACCCCAGAATATGAGACCATACTGTAATATCGATTGCACATTTGCAAAGTATACAGTACGTAAGGTTGACGAGTTGCATTGCTTCACGAGTGTTCTCATAATGTGTCGAGCTTTTGACAGGTTTGTGACAACGTTGTCAACATGCGGCCGCCAGGTCAGTCCATGATCGAGGACCAGTCCAAGGAATTTCACAGTTGTAGCAGTCTCAAAGTTCATCATGTGTGGAAGTGATTTCCCTTGGGGGGCAAATGTAATAACAAGTGACTTGTCTTGGTTTAAGCGTAGTTTATTGGGCCCAAACCATGCTCCAAAATCATCTAGAGTTGCAGTTAGATCCACTTGTAATCCTGCAGAGTTCCTTGCTTCATCTGTAGCACTGGAGTCATCCGCATATTGAATAACAAATCTGGTATCCGTGTCTATAGAGATGTTTGGAGCCAGGTCGTTCACTGAGATTGAGAAAAGGAGGGTCCTAGAATGGAGCCTTGCGGTACTCCACAGGTGACAGTCTGCCACGACGATTTTTCTTCGTGACTCAGTTGCACACATTGCGATCTTTCGGTGAGATATGATTTCAACCAGGCGCCAGTTACGCCAGTCACTCCATACCAAGCAAGCTTGTTCAGTAGCAGGCCGTGATCCATGGTGTAAAATGACTTTGACAAGTCACATAGGACTGCTCCAACTTTTTTCTCACTTTCAAGGGCACTAATTACCTTGGTAACCATATTATAGGCTGCAGTAGTAGTTGATCGGCCCTCCCAGAATCCGTGCTGGTTTTCAGTAAGCATTTTATGGTCCTTGAAGTGAAATGCCAACTTTGTGTACATTATTTTCTCTATCAACTTGGAAAATGAATACAGAAGCGAGATACGTCTGTAATTTGAGCATTCTGTTGGGACTCCCTTTTTATGAATTGGCTTCACGATAGCTCGCTTCATTCCCTCAGGAAACCCCCGAATAAAACGAGTGGTTGAAAACGTGTGCCAATGGACCGGCAATCCAGGGAGCACACTGTTTCAGAAGACTCATTGGTACATCATCCCAACTAGTTGACGGTTCGGAATGCATTTTCTTGAGCAGCTCTATGATCTCTATGGCTGAAGTCACAGGGTGATCCATAGGTGCAGCACTGATGGGAAAAGCTAGTTTCAGCTTCCCCATACACTCTTCGGTTGTTTCTTGCGAGTGGTCAACGGAATTGGTACCAACAGATATAAACAATTCGTTCAAGAGTTCGGTATTAGAGTTCAAGAGTTCGTTATTAATTCTCAACTTGACCGCAAGTCATTGAGCGATTGAATAAAATCAGAAATATTGTTGATGAAACTTCTATTTATGGGCTGGGTATGTAGGCCCACATAATTCAAATTGATTGCGAGTCGGAGTTGCCTTCGGCTAAATTATATCACGTTTCATAAAGATACAGATTTTAACAATTTCAACTGATAAATAACAATATTTAGAAAATGAGATGAATGTGTAATGTATTTGTGTAGCTATCAATGCATCGGTTTACCGTTGTAAGTTCTGTTTTGATTTGTGATAAGGTTCTAGAATGTTCATAGTTGTAGTAAAGGTACTTTCCATTATTACAGAATTATAAATAAAATGAAAATAAATCCTCTATTAAGACTTTTGCTAGTTTTCGAACAATTTGACAGTTGACTGAGGCTTTGAATTTGACTGGGATAGCATCTTTATAATACAATTCAGAATGATTTTTGAGCTAAATTCAAACTGGGGCCACCCTCACGTATTAATCATGTTATTTGCAACTATGTATGACAAATAGCAAATATTTTCTAAAATAAAGATATTATTGTTGTTATTATTATTATTATTATTATTATTATTATTATTATTATTATTATTATTATTATTATTAATTCATTCATTCACGAATGTGGCTTCGTACAGAGCAGACGTGCTTACCGTGAGCTCCGTTCAATATTTTCTGTGTTGTTATTAT
Source organism: Brachyptera putata (assembly GCA_907164805.1). Lineage (NCBI taxonomy): Eukaryota > Metazoa > Arthropoda > Insecta > Plecoptera > Taeniopterygidae > Brachyptera > Brachyptera putata. Next base: position 15,582,196 of record OU015473.1, on the reverse strand, counting down.
GGTGTGCGGAAAGTGTACGCTGGACTTACCCTCGGATGGAGACTACGTTCACTGTGCTGGCTGTAATCGCGATTACCATTATAAGTGCTCCATAGCAAAAGCTACTCATGACGCTAAATCTCTTGATTCTAAGTTAGTGTGGAGGTGTGTTATATGCCGTGAAGAGCGAAAAACGTCTGGGAATAACACTCCGAATTCGAATGCAGGTGCGATTGGGGGATTCGTCTTTGAAGATACGGACATAAAACAAGTTTTGATTGAGCTTCAGAGAGACGAACGGGAGAACCGTAAGTCATTTGGTGAGGAGTTCCGAGCTTTCAAAATTGAATTCCTTAACGAATTTGAAGATTTAAAATCATCTGTTGCGACTCTACAAAAGCAGTGTGAAGAAAAAGATCAAATAATAGACAATCTGACTGTTCAAGTTAATCAATTGGACCAGTACAGTAGGAACAAAAACTTTGAACTCAACAACGTTGTTATTCAGAACGGTGAAGTCATCGAGGAAATCGTGCTGAAGGTGGCGACCGCTCTTAAAATTGACCTCAACATTGAAGACATAGACGCTGCCCATCGTGTCCCTACAAAAAACAAGGATCGTATTCATGAAATCATCGTTCAGTTGACTAGCAGGAGGAAGAGGAATCTTTTCATTGAGAAGAAACGCGTCATATTAACAAACAATAATATTATCCCTGGTTCAACTATTTCGGACAGGTGTGGTGGCATTTCTATACTGTAGCTGATTATTACACCCCAGTAATAAAATGCTGGCTGATGATTACTGTACGGTAATCATCAGCCAGGCATTTTAATACTGATCAGTACAAATATGCTGGCAGATGATTACTCCCTCTGATTTCTTATTACTGCTTTATGAAGTGACAAGATTAATAATAATCCAGCGGATCTTTACTGAATTCCATACAACAGTAGTAATAAGAATCCAGCATTTGTTTACTCCCTCGGGTGTGAAACATGAATGTAAATCGAAATACCGAGGTAAAAATAATCCGGCGGAACTTTACTGTCATTCACCGGATAGGTAATAATAATCTGGCAGATCATTACTGTCTTGTTTCTGAATACTGTTATCAACGATACTTGAGGTAATAATGATCTGGCAGATCTTTACTCTCTTGTTTAAAAATACTGTTTTCAACGATACTTGAGGTAATAATAATCTGGTAGATCTTTACTGTCTTGTTTCTGAATACTTTTTTCAACGATACTTGAGGTAATAATGATCTGGCAGATCTTTACTGTCTTGTTCCTGAATACTTTTTTCAACGATACTTGAGGTAATAATAATCTGGCAGATCTTTACTGTCTTGTTTCTGAATACTGTTTTCAACGATACTTGAGGTAATAATAATCTGGCAGATCTTTACTGTCTTGTTTCTGAATACTGTTTTCAACGATACTTGAGGTAATAATAATCTGGCAGATCTTTACTGTCTTGTTTCTGAATACTGTTTTCAACGATACTTGAGGTAATAATAATCTGGCAGAACATTACTGTCTTGTTTCTGTTCCAACGATACTCGAGGTAATAATAATCTGGCAGATCTTCACTGTCTTGTTTCAAAATACTGTTTTCAACGATTTTTGAGGTAATAATAATCTGGCAGATCATTACTGTCTTGTTTCTGAATACTTTTTTCAACGATACTTGAGTTAATAATAATCTGGCAGATCTTCACTGTCTTGTTTCTGAATACTGTTTTCAACGATACTTGAGGTAATGATAATCTGGCGGATCTTTACTGTCTTGTTTCTGGATACTGTTTTCAACGATCCCTGAGGTAATAATAATCTGGCAGATCTTTACTGTCTTGTTTCTGAATACTGTTTTCAACGATACTTGAGGTAATAATAATCTGGCAGATCTTTACTGTCTTGTTTCTGAATACTGTTTTCAACGATCCCTGAGGTAATAATAATCTGGCAGATCTTTACTGTCTTGTTTCTGAATACTGTTTTCAACGATCCCTGAGGTAATAATAATCTGGCAGATCTTTACTGTCTTGTTTCTGAATACTGTTTTCAACGATACTAGACGATACTTGAGGTAATAATAATCTGGCAGATCTTTACTGTCTTGTTTCTGAATACATTTTTCAACGATACTTGAGGTGATAATAATCTGGCAGATCTTTACTGTCTCGTTTCTGAATACTTTTTTCAACGATACTTGAGGTGATAATTATCTGGCAGATCTTCACTCTCTTGTTTCTGAATACTTTTTTCAACGACACTTGAGGTAATAATAATCTGGCAGATCATTACTGTCTTGTTTCTGAATACTTTTTTCAACGATACTTGAGGTAATAATAATCTGGCAGATCTTTACTGTCCTGTTTCTGAATACTGTTTTCAACGATACTTGAGGTAATAATAATCTGGCAGATCTTCACTGTCTAGTTTCTGAATACTGTTTTCAACGATACTTGAGGTAATAATAATCTGGCAGAAATTTACTGTCTTGTTTCTGAATACTGTTTCCAACGATACTTGAGGTAATGATGTTCTGGCAGATCTCAACTGTCTTGTTTCTGAATACTGTTTTCAACGATACTTGAGGTTATAATAATCTGGCAGATCATTACTGTCTTGTTTCTGAATACCTTTTTCAAAGATACTTGAGGTAATAATAATCTGGCAGATCTTCACTGTCTAGTTTCTGAATACTGTTTTCAACGATACTTGAGGTAAAAATAATCTGGCAGATCTTCACTGTCTTGTTTCTGAATACTGTTTTCAACGATCCTTGAGGTAATAATAATCTGGCAGATTTTAATGTCTTGTATCTGAATACTGTTTTCAACGATACTTGAGGTAATGATAATCTGGCAGATCTTCACTGTCTACTGAGGTTCAAATATACCAGCGAATGATTACTCCCTCTTATTCGTTACAACTGATGTGACCAGTGAAGTGACCAGATCAATAATACTCTAGCGGATCTTTACTGAGTTCTATACAACTGTGGTAATTAGAATCCAGCATCTGTTCACTCCCTCGGATGTGAAACATGGATATTGATCTCAATCTTGAGGTGAAAATAATCCAGCGAAACTTTACTGTCATCTATAAGATGGGTGAAAAAATCTAGCTTCCATATATTTTCCGAATACCGTTCTCAACGATACTCGAGGTAATAATAATCTGGCAGATCTTTACTGTCTTGTTTCTGAATACTGTTTTCAACATTACTTGAATTGATGATGATAATCCGGCAGATCTTCACTGTCTACCGAGGTTCAAATATTCCAGCATATGATCACTCCCTCTTATTCATTTCAACTGATATATGAAGTGACCAGATCAATAATACTCTAGCGGATCTTTACTGAATTATATACATCGGTGGTAATGAGAATCCAGCATTTGTTTACTCCCTCGGATGTGAAACATGGATATTGATCTCAATATTGAGGTAAAAATAATTCGGCGGAACTTTACTGTCATTTATCAGATAGGTAAAAATAATCTGGCAGATCTTTACTATCTACTGGACATTGTGATACTGATCGGTACAAATATACCGGCATATGATTACTCCCTCTTATTCCTCTCAACTGATATATGGAATGACCAGATTAATAATAATCCAGCGCATCTTCACTGAATTCCATACAACAGTGGTGATAAGAATCCAGCATTTGTTTACTCCCTCGGATGTTAAACATGGATATTCATCGTACTATTGAGGTAAAAATAATCTAGCCGAATTTTACTGTCCTCTATGAAAGAAGTGATGAGAATCTAGCTTCCATCTTGTATCTGATTACTGTTTGCAACGATATTTTCGTATTTCAACGATCGTTGAAAACAGTACTCAGACAGTAAAGATCAGCCAGATTATTTTCAACTCAAGTATCGTTCAAGACAGTATTCAGACAGTGAAGATCAGCCAGATTATTTTTTCTCAAGTATCGTTGAAACACTATTCAGACAGTAAAGATCTGCCGGATTTGTTTCACATTTTCTATGGTATTTTTCTATGGTTATGGTATTTTACCTTTCCGTAAAAGAGGAAAGTGAAGTTCCGCTTGATTATTTTAACCTCAATTGTACGATGAATATCCATGTTCAACATACGAGAAAGTAAACAAATGCTAGATTCTCATCACTACTGTTGTATGGAATTCAGTGAATATCCGCTGGATTATTATTAATCCGGTCACCTTATATATCAGCTGACGGGAATAAGAGGGAGTAATCATATGCCAGTATATTTTACTGATCAGTATTACAATGTTCAGTAGACAGTGAAGATCTGCCAGATTATTTTCACCCATCCGTTAAATGACAGTAAAGTTCCGGCGGATTATTTTTACCTCAATATTGAGATCAATATCCATGTTTCATATCCGAGGGATTAAACAGATGCTGGATTCTTATTATTCTGATCACTTCATATATCAGTTGGAAGGAATAAGAGGGAGTAATCATATGCTGGTGTATTTGTACTGTATATCAGTATTACAATGTTCAGTAGACAGTAGAGGTCTTCCAGATCATTTTTACCTCAAGTATAGTTGAAAACAGTAATCAGAAACAAGACAGTGAAGATCTGCCAGATTATTATGACCTCGAGTATCAATGAAAACAGTATTCAAAAACAAGACAGTAAAGATCTGCCAGATCATTATAACCTCAAGTATCGTTGAAAACAGTATTCAGAAACAATTGACAGTAAAGATCTGCCAGATTATTATTACCTCAGGTATCATTGAAACCAGTTTTTTGAAACAAGACAGTAAAGATCTGTCAGATTATTATTACCTCGAGTTTCATTGAAAACAGTATCCAGAAACAAGACAGTAAAGATCTGCCAGATTATTATTACCTCAAGTATCGTTGAAAACAGTATTCAGAAACAAGACAGTAAAGATCTGCCAGATTATTATTACCTCGAGTATTGTTGAGAACGGTATTCAGAAACAAGACAGTGAAGATCTGCCAGATTATTATTACCTCAAGTATCGTTGAAAACAGTATTCAGAAACAAGACAGTAAAGATCTGCCAGATTATTATTACCTCGAGTATCGTTGGAACAGAAACAAGACAGTAAAGATCTGCCAGATCATTATAACCTCAAGTATCGTTGAAAACAGTATTCAGAAACAAGACAGTAGAAATCTTCCAGATTATTATTACCTCAAGTATCGTTGAAAACAGTATTCAGAAACAATTGACAGTAAAGATCTGCCAGATTATTATTACCTATCCGGTGAATGACAGTAAAGTTCCGCCGAATCATTTTTACCTCAGTATTTCGATTCACATTCATGTTTCACACCCGAGGGAGTAAACAAATGCTGGATTCTCATTACTACTGTTGTATGGAATTCAGTAAAGATCCGCTGGATTATTATTAATCTTGTCACTTCATGAAGCAGTAATAAGAAATCAGAGGGAGTAATCATCTGCCAGCATATTTGCACTGATCAGTAATAAAATGCCTGGTTGATGATTACCGTACAGTAATCATCAGCCAGCATTTTATTACGGGGGTAAACATAATCTAGCAGTACAAATATTCCGTTACACCGGATCTATATCAACGAAAACCTGTCCGCTCTAAACCGCGAGCTTCTGTGGAGAGCCAAACAACGTGCACGTGAGGTTGGTTATAGTTTCGTTTGGGTCAAGCAGGGTAAAATTCTTGCAAGAATGGACGCGAATTCGAGACTTATAATTAACATAACGTCCTTCGCGGATATTGAAACTAAATTTGTCTAGTTTGTTGACGATTCATCTGTTTGATTTATGACTGACTGGTTATGTGACTTGGAACATGATTTTGAAAATATAAACACTGAGGTTATTGATGATTTAGATATATGGTTGAACAAAACAAATGGATTTACCTTTATTCATATTAATATTAGGTCGATAAAAAAGAATTGGGGTCAATTACAAATTATATTATCGAACCAAATTGGTACCTTCGATGTGCTACTCTTAAGTGAAGTGTCAGTTAAAGTGCTAGACCATTGTTATAACTTATAGGGTTACCATGTTTTTCACAATTTGAGAGAAAATAAAAAAGGAGGGGGATTGGTCCTTTATTATAGAAATACATTTGAATTTGCTTCCTCCTTAAATAATAATTATTCTGATTATTTTGAGTGCATTTCGGGAACTTTAAAATTAAATAACATTATTAATATTTCAATTTTAGCAATCTATAGACCTCCAAATTTTAGCAAAACTGGTTTTGTTGAAGAATTATGTAACCTAATTGAATCTATTAATAGTCATAATGTAGTGCTTTCGGGTGACATGAATTTGGATCTTTTAGATAAAAATGATACTAGTGTTGAAACTTATATGAATGTTTTAGCTGCTAATGGATTTCGTAATTGCATTCAAGGTTACACGCGTGAAGAATTTAGACTTGGCTTATTAACTAGATCATGTATTGTCCACATTTTTATTAGATGTGTTTCACCAAACATTAATTCAGCCATTTTTACAACTAAATCAAGCGACCATTATATGGTCTTAGCTGAAATTTTTAATAAAGAACTGTTGTCGAATATTCATAATAAAACTAATCTGAATACTTCTATTCTTAAACTGGATGAAATAATACCGAGTAGAAAACTTCAAACAAGTAATTGGAATGCATTATTAAATGTCAATGACTGTACTGTGTTATATCATGACTTAGTTCTAAAATTTAATGAGTGTTATGACTTCGCCACCTTTTCTCAACCTGTTACATTGAAAAGAGAAAGAGTGAACAAATCCCGGATGACAACTGATATTTCGATTCGGTTAAAGGGAAGAGATGACAAATTCAAAAAGTGGAAAAATTGCAGGAATAATTTATGTGAAACTTATTTTAGAAATGATTATGTCATATGTAGAAATTCAATTAACAAATTGATTTTGAGGTCTAAGCAAACTTTTTTCAAAAACTCGATACTAAATGCAAAAGGAAATATTAAACAAACTTGGTAAACTATATATAAAATTATTGGTAAACAGGTAAAAAAAAGTCTGTCGATGAAGTCACATGTAATCATCTTGGGAAAACCAAGTCAGATCTTGTAATTGCCAATCAATTTGTCAATATTTTTATAAATGAGATTGAAGATTTAAAACATAATTGTAGTTTATCAACGTATAATATTTCGAGTCCCTTTGAAGAACTTCAAACTATGTTTATGCCCACTGTAACTTCGAGTCAAATTAAATATACTATACATAATTTAGATGGTAATAAACAACCAGGTATTGACAGGATAAGAGCACGTGACTAGTTGAAAATGTAGGTATTAGAGGTCCTATGCTGAGTTGGTTTGTAAGTTATTTATCGGATAGGCAAATTTTAGTGAAGATCAATAATACTTCAAGTGAACTTGAATTCTGTTCATCTGGTGTGCCACAGGGATCAATTTTGGGTCCAATACTTTACCTAATTTATGTTAATGATCTGTTGAAAAGTGTCAAAAAATATCAGGTATTTATGTATGCTGATGATACCTTGATTATTTCAGCTCATGAGCAAGTTGAGTCTGCTGAACGTAACTTGCAAAACGATTTTATTACCCTTCTAAATTTTACTCATGATCATGAACTAATTATCAATTCTAATAAAGGTAAGATGATTCATATTTTTTCACCCTTGAATCACCTTAGAAACTATCCAGTCAATATTACATTCCACTCTCATACTTGTTTACATTCGTTACGTTGTGGCTCACCTGATTATACATGTAATTGCAATCCCACCAAAAACCCTGGCGGGTAAAAACTTGGAGCCAACGCCTGAAATATTTCAACAACTACAAAAACTTCTTCATATAAAAGGTGTGAAATCAAAACTGTATGCCAAGTGCAACTTATTATTTATCAATACGGCATGGAAAATAACAGGAAACACTTGGCTCATTGCCCCCCACGTCCCCTCATATAACACCAAGCAGAATTGAAGTGAAGTGCATGATGCTATGAAATGGGTAACTTCACGTTCCTGACACAGGGTAATATGATTCAAGAAACTTGCCCTTCCGTCTATTTTCTATTATAAAATTTCGGTTTCCATCAACTTGGTGTCATTTTGTAGGTAGTAATTGAGAAAACTCAAATTTGTAGCCTAAATTTATAGCTACATTTATATCCAGGCTATTTGAAGAAAATAAACAATTATGAAATTATTTTCTCGAAGACGGTTGACCCGAATTGCATACAAATTCGTATACGTGTATCAAAACATGCATCATACAAATTAGTATACTTCATGTGTTTACATTCAGTGACAATTTAAAGCTATTTAGAGAGATTTTATTTCTCAAATTTTCTTGCTCACCCTGATCTCATGATGTTTTCAGATAGTTTCAGATAATGTTTTTCAAATTGGTCCAACCGATTTGACTCAGGGGCTATACAGTTCTAAGTTGGATGAGTCTGCATGCATAAAAAGTTCATATTCATCAGTCAAAACCTGCGACCTGTGCAGCATAAGTTACTTACAAACAAACAGAAACAAAAACACACAGACAAAGCTCTAGAAGAGTGGGCTGGATGTCTTCGCTATCGCTCATCTAATGATATAAATAAATATCAAGTAACAGAATGCCTTAAGCACGGAATGAATAGACTTGAATAACAAAAATATTTTGTAATAATTATTATTAATCTACCTCATCTCAATATCAAGTTCATGAAACCCAACTTACGGATATCGTGTGAGATTTCGTAATTTGGGTCATATGAATATAACAAAAATACTAAAATTACTTTCCAATACAAAGTATAATTTAAAATTGTTTTTATATTATTTTTATTTTTATTTGAAATAATTTATTATACTCCGACGAAGAAATGTATGTCCTGGTCAAAGTCAGTATTTGCCTCATCTCGAGCTACAAATGCAACATTGAAAAAGGTCGATATTTTGATAATTTAATAACCAAACACGTAAATTACAAATTTTCTTGAATCATATTACGTTTCCCTCTGTCAGGAACGTGAAGTTACCCATTTCATAGCATCATGCACTTCACTTCAATTCTGCTTGGTGTTATATGAGGGGACGTGGGGGGCAATGAGCCAAGTGTTTCCTGTTATTTTCCATGCCGTATTGATAAATAATAAGTTGCACTTGGCATACAGTTTTGATTTCACACCTTTTATATGAAGAAGTTTTTGTAGTTGTTGAAATATTTCAGGCCTTGGCTCCAAGTTTTCACCCGTCAGGGTTTTTGGTGGGATATCAGTAATTTTTGTTGCTTCAAAATGATTTGCTCGACCAAAATAGCATCAGAATATATTTTTTGTGTTATCAAATTTTCGTTCGAATAAATACAATATTTTAATTGATTTCCTACCTAATCGTATACCATTATTGATTCAACATGGTCGTGAAGTTGGAATATTCTTTAAATACCGGTACTTGAAATACACGTATTACTAAAATAAGCAGAGATTTTGTAGAACATCTCTTTTCGGAGAGGAGGAAGAACGATCTACATTTTTCAGTATGGGAGTCGGTACCTTCTTTATATTATAATTAAATATGTTGGTATAACTACGTCATAGATAGAATTATTATTAGAGGTGGCATCTGTTTTTCATGGAAATGATAGATTTTGTAAGTTCAACAGAACCGTCAAACAGTACAGTCAACAGTTCACCAGTACCGTAGCCACTCTTATCTACAACTAGTTTAAATGGGAATCTGCTAAATCATGACTGACAAATAGGATCTCTGGCTCTGATTTGTCCACAAGGAACCACACATGCCTGCCTTGTTATTAGTATGGGAGTCGGAAAACCGTCATATTATAATGCAGTCTGTTGGTATCACTATATCGTGGTACGCCCTAGGAGGATTTAATATAAGTTATCTGGAGAGGCTATGGCACGGCACCGAGCATGCAGCGGTATGAAGCCACCCCCACTCCTCACATCTTCTCTCTCTCTCGCACGGCGGCCATATTGAGGCGGGCAAGAAACCACGACTAGCATTGAAAACATACCAATATCTGTCATTCTATTATATATTTATTAATTATTACAATGGGACTAGATGCTTCAGACGCCAGTAATAATATAATATATTATCATGATTATTCTTGTTAATGTGGTAAAATAGTTAGGCCTATACTATAAGCCTACAATAATTGAAATTATAAATATTATTCAGCTACTAATAAACACAAATATAGAAGGAATTTGTAGGCATGGAAGATGACAAGAGAAGTTTTGTTATTGTTGTTTGCTATTTTAATGGATTAAAATATTTTATGAAAATGGCAGCTAGTATCATGTCTTTGCTTCTTGTCCAGTACTTTCATGAAACTTGGACAAAATCAATTACAGATAGTGTTATAATATTTCTGTGATTCGCCCAAGAATTCCTGAATGTTTTCAGGCTCAAACTCATCAAGTATAGGCCTCAGTCTGAGAACATTCAGGAAAAGTTGTTGCCAATCCTTAATAATTTAATATCAACATAATATCAATAGTAAGCCTAGAGCTATAATATTATGACAGTCTATTAATTGTAAATTAAGCACCAATAAACATGCACTCTGCCTTGTATATTACTTGAAAAATAACCACCAATCAGTAGGACCTAAATTATAAATGACATGTAGGCCTATCAATAATAATAAAATTCCTAATAATATAGGCCCTATCAATACTAATATTATTAATTGAAATGTAATAAAAATATTGAATGAAATACAGTGATATTTTTAATAGCAGTGATATTATTTAAATAACAATTATTATTTATAACAAACTATGATTGAAGTGAATGACAAAGTCTAGCTATTAGCCTATAGGAACTATTAAACGGCCAATTCCCATTTCTTCTTTTGGGTTTTTTGGGAAATCTACAATACATATTTACATATTTGTTAGTTGCTAATGTCTTGGACAGAATAGTTTGTAGGCTCTAGTTAGCATGGAGTTGGGCCTACTCTAGTTAGCAGTGAGTAGCATGGATGTTAATAAAACAAATGATAGGCCTACATTTCAATTTAATTTCAATGTATTGAAGCCTGTTTTACAACTGAAGCAATAGCCATTATTGTAATTAGTTCTATTTAAGCCTATAGGCTTACACACAAAAGTGAAGTAACTTTTTCTCATTATCATCATCATTATTATCAATAAGTTTAATGAATTATTTGCTCTATTCTGACGTGTGAAATGTGATGTTATTATTTCCATCCCTCTTGGATCTTCTGTTTGTGCAAACAAATGCGTCGCAATTACACACCATTAAAATAAATAAATTATAACAATGTGTTAAAAGCAATGCTAGTCGTATATTCCGTGCACGGGCTATGAAGTTTACACTTTTCTTACCTCCCTAATATGGCGGCTGAGGGAAAGGAGGGGTAAAGTAGGGGTAGGCATTGGCTTCAAGCTCGCGCGCTCTTAGCCTCTCCAGATGTACTAATATTAAATCCTCCTAGGGTACGCCTAGTAGGTCTTTATTGAATGTTGTTGATTATGTTTTTTCAATTAATATTGTCGTTCAGATAACATAATGACGTGTCTTGCCTATAGTCTAGACATATTATGGCCCATAGGCATACAATCAGAAGGCCGTGAAATCTATAGAAAAATAGCTTCGTGAATGTCATGAAAAGAATTTTTACGTATAAAATCTGTTATATAGCTATTTAATGAGCAAGAAATATATTCAACGAAAGGTGATTTGTTTCTACAAGTGTGAGTAGATTAGGACAGTTCTAGACTCAATATTGACTCTTAAACTGGTGTTTTTGTGATTGGAAATTATTTCCTGTGCTGAAAATAACGATTTGTTTACTTTATTCACTGTTGCTAAGGACATTTTTGGGCAATATTTCATTTTCATGCCTTTGGATCGATATATTACCGAGTAGTATATATCATTTCGAAGCAATACACATTGAGTGAATATTTGTGTGACATCTGTAATCAATAGAGACAGACTGAAGAATAATAAGAAGTTTAGTTCGGCATCGATTAAACATGTCTGTGACTTCATGTAAAGTGTGCGCTAAAAAAGTAGTGAATGGTGTTCTATGTTACTGCTGTGATCGATGGCTCCACTATCGTTGCGCTGACATGATCACTGATGATATTGACATTGTAAAGAAGTTAGACCATTGGAAATGTGATGACTGCAATTCGAGTAACTACCAAGCTGGAAAAGAAGACGACATACAGGGAAGTGCCTTACAATGCGGTAACAAAAAAGTACAATATAGTTATAAGTACAGAACTCTGATGACTAAGTGCAGAAGTATGTCGAAAGTGAATGTTGACAAGAAAATTAAAAGGAACCTAGCAAGGAAACGTAAGATAGATACTAAAAGAAGATCCGGTGTTGATAACATAATGAGATTAGGGCATTTATACATTTTTGAGCTAGAATCAAGAATCAAAATGTAGAGTGAATCGATACAGGTCTTACGAGATGATTATGAAGCATCAACGAATCCCCGTTTGCCAAATGACATGCCCACAAAGAGTGATACATATTCAATAAAACACAACTGTCATGCAGCTAGCCTTGCCATTCAAGAAGCATATACGAATATGCGTAATGAGGTTCACGAAGTCAAAGACATAGCCGAAGAACTGAAAGCTCCCTCAAAATCCATGGCACTGCTTGCTAACTCTCTAGAAGCGCTAGAATATGAAATGACTCGAAACATGAAAGAGCTCAAACATAAATTTGAGCTCTCACAAACTCAGTTTGATCACCTACAGAGTGAATTGGACAAAATGCAAACTGTGTCCGGTAACTCTGATATTCCCACTTCTTTAATTACCACCCATACTCCTGATGATAATGATCAATTCAATTTCTCAAATATACTTCTCCTTGGAGACAGCCACATTAGATGTTATAGATCCATATTGGAAGATGAAATGAAACATAAGATGGTTTTCAGAAGCATCTTGAAGCCAAATGCCAAGGCTAAAGACATCTTATGTAATATAGACGAGCATTTTCACTCTCAGATATGGTCAGCCCCGGACTGTCTCATTGTTGCTTGTGGTATCAATGACATAAATACTAATTTTAATGTATCAGACCAACATGCCCTGATTCAAACTTTCAGAAAAATCATCATAACTACCACGGAAAATTTGGAAACAAAATTCATTCTCATCAACATACCCTACCGCTATGATGATCCAGCATGTAATGAAACGATATATCAAGTGAACCGAAGCATTAGTAATCTCACAAAGGAATTCCGTTCACTAACGATAATTGACACATCTGATATACCTCGTTCAGACTACACAACACACGGGTTGCACCTGAACAAATCAGGAAAGATAACTCTCTGTGCAAAAATCTCAGATTGCCTCAGAAAACCTGATAAGCTAACTTCTCAGCCTACTAAACCTCAACCTACTATTAGCCTACTAAACTCAAACTCGACTCAACTCAACTCAACTCAGCCTACTAAACTCAAGCCTACTAATAATCTTCAGCACACACAAGCTTCACTTCCACGAATGATCCCTTCTCTAATGAGCCTGAGGATTGAAAAACCAACTTCACAAGAAGAATTCCCCAATTTATTCAAATTTCTAAAAGATGCTGAACTCTATGGGACAAACTCGTATGCACGTGCTGAAATGAAGAATGGAAACCTACGCAAAGAAGTACGATCACATGGAATGAATATAGACGCAGCCCAAGATCATGGGATTATTTTTCAAGCAAGAAGCTCTACTTCGAATTCGAATAATATGTTTTCTACTGATTTTTTATACCCACGACCAAGTCCCAATCGACCACCTCACTCCACCTCAACCAACCAGAGGACAAACACAAGCCAATAAGGTTTGATCACAACAGGCAACATAAAATCCCCATCCCATCAATCAAATCAACCCAAATCATGGCACTCAATGTCCAGTCTGCTAAAAATAAAATTGAACAAATCGAACTTATAACCGTAATACACTCCCCCGATCTCCTTTGCCTCTCTGAACACTGGCTCCCTAGCACTGATACTACTTTCAATATTCCACTCTATTATAAAGCCAATATTTATCATCGATCCTCTTCAGCACATGGCGGCGTGGCTATTTTTGCCAAGCCTCATATTAGTTCCAACCCCATAGATCTTCTCTCCTACTCAAAAGATAAGATATCAGAATGTACTGGCATCTTATGGCACAGTCAAAGCTCACCAGACTGTATCCTCCTTACCGTTTACCGCTCACCATCAGCGTGCATTAACTCTTTTCTTAGTCTACTGGAGGATATTATCATTCACACGACTAAACTCCATCCCCGTTCTGAGGTCATACTATGTGGGGATTTCAACATTGAACTCCTGCAAACGTCTTCATATAAAATAAAATTCCTAGACCTACTCCACACATATAATCTTTTCGAAACAATATCCACACCAACTCGCATAACCCCCACATCATCAACCCTCATCGACAATATCTTCACCACGTTGCCTCATACTCAATTTACTGCTGACACTCTCGATTGTAATGTCTCTGATCACCTTTCTCTCACTATAAATATTACCCCTGCTTCTATCACATACATCAATCAATCTTTCATTACAAAACGTATATTTTCCGAGGAAAATACCATCCACTTCACCTCCCTCCTCAAAGATGAAAATTGGATCGAAACATTAAATTCAATCGATACTGACTCAAAGTACAATTCCTTCTCCGATATCATCACTAGTCATCTGAATACCGCCTTCCCTCTGCGTCAATTCAAACAAAATAATAAACCGAAATGCAATAAATGGATAACATCCGAACTCCGCCATTCCAGCAAGAGTCTACGAACTCAGAATGCTTTTTTGAAAAGGAATCCAAATAATCCCAATTTTAAATTACAATATCTAGAGAATAAGAAATCGCATATCAGAGCCCTCCGCAACGCGAAACTCTTATACCACGATAATATAATAGCCAATTCAACAAATAAGTCTAAAACCTCTTGGGATATTATCAACTCCTCCTCCAAATCTGCTAAGCCTCCTGAATATCTGAAACTTAATATCGACGGTCAAAACATCACAGACCCTTCTACTCTTTCCGAAAAACTTAATACCTTCTTCATCAGCTCAGGTGATGTTGCTGCTCCACTTCCTCTAAACCCCACCCTTCTGAATTACGTCAATGAATCTATCCACTCGAATACCATTGTCTTGTTCCTCACAAATCCGATTGAATTAAGCCATGTCGCGCGCTCACTTAAATGTAAACATTCAAGTGGCTCTGATGAAATCCCTGGCTCGCTCCTTGCAAAATGCATAGACCATCTATCGATACCTCTCACCGTCATCATAAATGATTCATTCTCATCAGGAATCTTTCCACATAAGCTTAAGCAAGCTTTAATCATTCCAATTCACAAAAAAGGCATCAAGACCAATATCAATAACTACAGACCCATCTCCCTCCTCTCATCTTTCTCCAAATTGATAGAAAAAGTAATGCTTCTCCGTTTAACTTCTTTTCATGATTCAAATAATACAATTGCTGACTGTCAACATGGATTTCAAAAACATAAATCTACATTCACAGCAATTTTCAACTTCCTTTCCACTCTCTATGCCGCCCTTGATAAGGGTGACCATGCCATAGGTATTTTCTATGATCTTAGTAAAGCTTTTGATACAATAGACCACAATCTTCTCCTTCATAAATTCAATTATCTAGGAATTCGTGGCTGTGCCAATAAATGGATAGCATCTTTCCTATCGCATAGAACCCAAGTCGTCCGTATCAATTCTCCCAACTCTGCACCCTCCATTTCGAACCCACAATCTGTCAGGCAAGGTGTACCACAAGGCTCTGTCTTATCCCCTCTCCTATTTTTGCTTTATGTGAACGACCTCCCTCAATTATTACATGTTGGGCATCTCTTTCAATTTGCTGATGATACGAATCACCTTTTAACTACACCAAGAATCAACTCCCTCATTTCCCTCATCCAAACTGCCAACTGTCAAACCTCACTTATATCATCATATTGCTTGGATAATAAACTTGCACTGCAACCAGCTAAATCTATTTTCATGAATTTTCATAACAAGTCCAACCCACACATCGTTTCCCCACTTATACGAATCGATGGCAAAATCATCCCCAGTGCTTCATCTACAAAATTTCTTGGAATTCATTTAACGCCCAATCTAAACTGGTCGTTACACATTGAAAAGACAGCAGTCAAGATTAAAAGTGCCTCTTTTCTACTTCGTCGCCTCAAAAAAATTGTCAACCCTCATACCCTTTCACTTGTCTACCATGCCCATTTCCACTCTCATATCTCTTTTGGGCTTCTCTTCTGGGGTTCTTCCTCAGCAGCTAAACGTATATTCATCATACAAAAACGAGCAATACGAATTATTGCCGGCATTTCACGCCGTTCATCATGTAAGCCACATTTCATGAATCTTAAAATCCTCACCCTCACTTGTACTCTCATCCAAATTGCCAGTTTATATGTTCACTCCAACACCAGCCTCTTCCCTAAAAATTCCTCTATCCATAACTACCCTACTAGTCAAAGCAACTCAATCCGCTCCCTTACACGCTCCCACTCTTTTTTTATACACAGCCCTCGCCATCTTTGCACAACCATTTATAATAAACTACCTGCCCATATAACTAGCATCACCAAACTTTCATCCTTCAAATACAACCTGAAATCTTTTCTTTTCCAGAACCCCTTCTATGACCTCAATGAATTTCTCCTTTCCAAGCCACAATAGTTAAATCATTTAATCATTCAATCATCGTACATGTATCATCTGTATTTTCTTAATTACCTTTTTTTCTTTCATCTCTAAATACTGTTCTCTTATTCATTCATTTTTTTTCTAGTCTTAAGTTTTTATATATTCCTATATTTGTGCCATGTACAAATCTCTGGAAATGAAATAAATAAATAAATAAAATGAATGAATGAATCTATAACACATTATTATGTAATAGGCCTAGGCCTACTAGCTGTTCTAATGCCACTAAAACTGAATTAATGTAAGTTATGCACATTTGCTAGAATATTTACAACACATGGGCCTAGGCAGGCCCACTATATCGTATACAAACAATAATTATAGGCCTAGCATACGAATTAATAATATTCAGCTACTTCGATTAGCCCCGCATCTCAGACTTACCTTCCGTTTCTATAGCAGTTTACCAAATTTACAGGATACCAAATTAAATACGGCAAAGAGCTATCAATGAGATAATTTGTAAATATCAGCCGTTTCATTTGACATTCAGTTGTGTCTGGTGGGCGGAGGCGACCAAAGTTTTCGATGGTTCATTAGTGGCCGTGATTTAATCGTCGATACGACAGTATTCTACATTTTCTGTACGTTATTATTTCAATCTTTTCCAATTAAAAATTATCAATTGACAAATCTCTCACACACAATCGATTTGGTATATCTATACAAATATATCATTGAAATTTCATTGAAATATGTTGTAACATGATTTTTAAAAATAATGAAAACTTGAAAAAGGAGTGTAAAATGGGATTACTTCCGGTTTCTAAAACTAACTTCCGGTTAAATCATACAAAAGGCACATCTCCATATGGGTTCACATATTCCCTGAAAAAATCAGACAAATCGGAGAATTCGTTTGGCCTGTAGCCCATTTCGTATGTGACGACGGAAGGAGGAGGAGGAGGAGGAGAAGAAGAAAACGAAAAAAGTACGCTATTCGCAGTGCTATAACTTCCAGACGTTTGGTCCGATATAGCTGAAATTTGATATCCCGTGTCGTGTATGGCGCCTCATTCCAGTACAACAAACTAGAGGTATCTAAGTTCATTAGTTTCGGAGATACAGTTTGTTCAAAACCGCCTGTAAGTACTTCGTGTAAACAGTATAAGCGTGTAGCTGACTTCGCGCGGACTTGGCTCCCGTCGAGCTACCGCTCGACTAGATATAAAAATTGAAATAGTTGATAATCACGTATACCTAGGGTGTATGGTTTACTTGCGTGGGGAAATGCATCTGAATGTCACATTAATAGAATTATTTCTCTTCAAAACCGTACCATTTCAACATCAGTTTCTCACTACATCAAATGTCAATTAAGATTTAATGTACCTGTGTATTATAGACTTTGTAGCATACTTCCAGTACTCTTTCTTTATAAATATCGCTTGATTTTGAACTATTACTTCTCTGAGGTTTATAAGACAAGACAAATTTATTTAAGAAATACAAGATTAGCCTCAGTTGATTGTTATGCTTTTCCTACCTGGATTAATAAGAATGGAAAGAGAAGAGTAAATTATATCGTTCCATTAATTTTTAATTCATTACCAACTCATTTGCGAAATGTAACAAAATATTCTGAAGTTGAAATGAAAATAAAAAATTGGCTCCTTTCTACTATTATTTAGATAGACTTGACTTTCATTTCCAAATCTATAATCGTATCATTTTGGACCTTTTAATTTATATTTTTTATTTTCTTATTGAATGTTCTAAAATTTATGTTCTATTATTTGAAATTGCACATTATTAATTTTGTTATAAGAAGTTATTATAGCGTATACCTATTAATTTCTCATTTTTTGTGTCAGAAAAAAATCGAATTTAAGTTTCATTACTTGTGTTCTGCTATTTGAATGTATGTATTATTGATTTATGTGATATGAAGTTACTATAACGTTTTATTTAAAAATTTGTTCATTTCAAGAATTCAACCATTGTTAATTTACTTGATCGAAGCTCTACTGATTACATTTACTGTTATTTCTTTAAAAATACTCCACAGATAAGCCCTGTAGGGCCCCCCTCAAAGGATCCGGACACCTTGACGTGGTGTGGGGGCTTGCGTGGCCCCGTGATCTCCAGAGCTATCGTCGGGAGCAATTTATTCGCTCCCAGCAGGGTCACCCATGGCGATAAGGTCTGGGGTGAGGGTCCAGACTAAGTTCGGACCGTCGGTCGAGTGGGTGCATTTTGGTGACCGGAGTACCTGGAGGGAGTTCTGAGCGTTGCGGTTGTCTTCTCATTTCTCTTCTCATCTGTCGTCTTCTTTTTTCTCATCTTCCTCTCCTTTTCTTATTCTGGCCAACTCTCTCCATGTTTTTGAATCGCCCACATCTGTTGACGACAATCGCAATGTACACGGACATGAACCTAAACTCAAGGTGTAAACTATCGTGCCGAGGAGTTGAATGGCTACGGGTCAATGTAGTCTCGAACGATGTACTCTAGACACTTGGCGACCTCTAGTTTCATTATAGCCTTACTTTCACATGCGGGGCTCTGTGCGAGTGGACATTTATTTCCCTAGCTTCTCGTGGGACCAAATATGAACACTGATCCAAACCCCATTCAAACCCCCTCCCCTATTCACAGAAAGAAAAAACGTCCAGCCGCCCTAATGGAAGATTTACTCTCCATTGACGACTTGGCACCAGTAACTAAAGAACCGCGCTTTTTAATCATCACAATAACAACTGCAAAGAAGTCCTTCAAAGATATCTGTCTCTTTGACCAACATAGAGGTATAAACCGCCTGGTAGGTGATGTGAGATCCTCGAAGTCACTGAGAGATGGTACTCTTCTCGTAGGAACCAAGACTTGCGAACAGTCTCAAATTCTTCTGAAATCTAAATTGTATTGACCTACCTAATTGATGTTTCGGCACATAAATCTTTGACTTCTTCCAAGGGAATCATATTCTGTCATGACCTCATAAATCTAGACCTTGATACACTCAAAAATGAATTCAAGTCACAAGATGTTATCGATGTGTACAGAATTAGTAAACGACAAAATGGTAAACTCGTTCCAACGCCCTTGCTTATCCTCACCTTTAATACTCCGGTATTGCCCAAGAAGGTCTTCGCGGGATATATGTGCCTGGCAGTGCGCCCGCACATACCCAACCCTCTGCGGTGCTTCAAGTGCCAGAGGTTTGGGCATCCCAGCGATACCTGCAAAGGTACAGAGACATGTGAGAATTGCGCCGCCGACCGTCACGAACCGCAAGAGTGCACTAATGTTAGTCATTGCGTGAACTGTGACGGTGGCCACCCGGTGTGGTCCCGGGAGTGTCCGCTGTACAAAAAGGAGTCTAAAATCATGGAAATAAAAACTTTGGAAAACATCTCGATTAGTGAGGGAAGGAAACGCTACTTAGAAATCAACCCGCTTCCTGTACTATCTAAAACTTTCTCGCAAGCTCTAGCTCAGAGTACTTCTGCAACACTATCTGCAGAAGTTGCCAAGCTTCAGACCATAATAAAAGAACAGGCTTTTCAGTTGTCGAAGAACTTTTCCCCCAACACCTCAGTTGAATCATCCCTTATCGAGATGAAACAGCTGATGAAAGTGCAGGCAGAGGAAATGACTTCACTTAAGAAACAGCTCATAGAACAGGCAGAAGAAATGAGAAAACAAGCCAAACAATATACAGACACTATAGCTGCACAGGCCGAAGAAATTGAGGACCTGGAACAGCTAATTGCGACGCAGTCGATTACTCCTGCGGCGCAACCATTATTCCCACAGTCATCAGATCTTGCTAAAAGTAATAATACAAAACTTGTTCGTATATCCAGGGCGAAGAAGACCACAGACAAACCAACAGATCTGAATACTGCAAATCAGCGGGCATTCTCCCTCTGGCCATCCCGATCGGATGACAGAATGGACGTTGACTTGCAGAAGGCTCCTGCTCCTAAGTCACGTGTGAGCGAGTTTCGCAAGAATAAAAAACACAATACGTGATACATACAGTTAGTTGAAATCTCATCTTTCGCGCACTTCCAGACATTGTTTTAAAGTACCATCATCACAACATGGCTTCAATACAATGGAACTGCAATGGTTTCAACAGACACAAAAAAGAGATTAAGCTCTTAACATCGAATTTTAAACCGTTATGTTTCTTCTTTCAAGAAACGCACTTCAAACCTTGTGACTCTCCATTGGTGCGTAATTATAGCCTTTTCCGTCTCGACGACCAGACAGGTAAAAGAGCTCATGGGGGAGTAGCCACAGCTGTCCATGACAGCTGTCACGTAAGCCCACTGCCGCTAACAACACCATTTCAGGCAGTGGCAGTTAGAGTTGCTCTCCCTCAGCCTGTTACCTTCTGTAACATCTACTTACCCGAATGGGCCCCAGTTACGAGGAGAAATCTGGATAACCTTGTGTCACAGCTCCTACGTCCCTATGTTCTTCTAGGTGACCTAAATGCTCATAATCTCATATGGGGTGACACAATGGTAGATAGTAACGGTAGAGGTCGTCTTTTCGAGCAATTTTTCAACGACAACGATTTAATTACTCTCAACAATGGAGAGAAGACAAGGTTTAATGCCTTCAATGGTGAATTTACAGCGATCGATCTTTGTGTCTGTACCCCATCTGTCGCACCCCTTTTCAATTTCGCCGTTCACTCAGATTTGTGTGGTAGTGACCACTACCCACTTCTCTTGAAAGTAGACTCTCATCAACAGCCCTCACGTTGTGCGCAGTGGAACCTGCGCCGCGCCAACTGGAGCCTTTTTACAAGCCGTGTTGATCTGAAGAACTCCAATAATATACAAGAGACTGATCGTAGAGCTGAGCATGTGACAGAGGTAATCATCGCCGCCGCAAAAGAAAGCATTCCTTTTACGTCGACCAACCAACGCCACATACCCGTCCCTTGGTGGAACGAGGAATGTAAGTTAGCGATCCGTAAGAGGAAAAAGGCACTAAGGATCTTCATCAAATATCCAAACAATCTCAACCTCATGGCTTTCCGAAAACTCCGTGCGAAAGCTCGATTTATAATTAAAAACTCGAAGAAAGCCTCATGGAATTCATACATCTCATCCATTAATCTCCACACACCCCTTACAAAGGTGTGGAATAGAGTGAGGAAGATAGATGGTAAATTTAAAGCATCTTGCATTCCTGGTTTGAACATGAATGGTGGTATTATTACCAAGCCCCAGGATATAGCTAATGCTATCGGATCTTATTTCTCGGACGTCTCTAGCTCTCACCACTACTCGGCATCGTTTCAGATACACAAGCGTGCTGCCGAATGCAGAAGACTAGATTTCTCTTCTGCAAACAACGAGGTGTATAACGTGCCGTTTAGTGTATGGGAGCTGGAGAACGCGATCACGTGCGCACGAGACACAGCACCGGGGATTGATGGAATACACAATCAGTTCTTGAAACATCTGCCAGCACCGGGGATTGATGGAATACACAATCAGTTCTTGAAACATCTGCTAGCTGATGCTCTAAACGACCTCCTTAACCTCTTCAACCATATTTATTCCACCGATACCTTTCCGGATTCTTGGAGACAAGCTATCCAGGTACCTATCTTGAAACCATCCAAGGATAAGCATACACCATCTAGCTATAGACCTATATCCCTGACCAGCTGTCTGTGTAAAGTGATGGAAAGGATGTTGAACAACCGCCTCGTTTGGTGGTCGGAACGAAGAAACCTCCTTTGCACAGTACAGTCTGGATTCAGAAAGAATAGGAATACCTTGGATCATCTTGTCCGTATGGAAAGCTTCATACAGGAAGCTTTTCTCACAAAGCAAGAAGTGATCGCTGTATTTTTCGACCTTGAGAAGGCTTTCGATACAACCTGGCGCTTCAACATTTTGAATACACTATCTCAATGGGGTTTCAGAGGCCATCTTCCTAATTTTATCTGTAATTTTATGTCAAACCGACGATTTAATGTTCGAGTTGGTAATGTGTTCTCGGATGATTTTACCCAGGAGAACGGTGTACCACAGGGTTCTGTCCTGAGCGTTACTTTGTTCGCCATTGCTATAAATGGTATTGTTCGAAGCATTCCATCTTCTATAACTTGTTCCTTTTTTGTCGATGACTTGGCTATATTTGGTAAGTCTGCGAGAACTGCTACAGCCTCTCGTCAAATACAACTCGCAATTAAGAAACTAGAAGCAGGGGAAGATGAAACTGGGTTCAGGTTTTCTACATCAAAATCAACGTGCATGCATTTCTCTCGCCTGAGAGGCCT
This sequence comes from Brachyptera putata, assembly GCA_907164805.1. Taxonomy (NCBI): domain Eukaryota; kingdom Metazoa; phylum Arthropoda; class Insecta; order Plecoptera; family Taeniopterygidae; genus Brachyptera; species Brachyptera putata. Next base: position 15,559,167 of record OU015473.1, on the reverse strand, counting down.
GCACCCTGACCCAGATATTCATCTTCGTGGAGAACTCCTTCCATTCGCAGAATCAACGAAGTTCCTTGGGCTGACATTTGATGTCAAGTTGAATTGGAAATCACATATTGCTCAACTCAGACTAAAATGCTTCAAATCCCTCAACCTCCTTCGTTATCTTAGTGGTACTTCATGGGGAGCGGATCGCACCACAATGCTTCGGCTTTACCGAGCATTAATACGTTCTAAATTAGATTATGGTAGTGTTGTGTATGACTCGGCCCGAGAGAGTTACGTGAAGCCACTCAACACGGTTCACAATACAGGCATCCGACTGGCCATTGGAGCACTCCGTACCAGTCGGGTGGCGAGCCTGTATTGTGAGGCTGGTGAGCCCTCGTTGAGGAGTCGGCGTGAATATCTCCTGTGCTCTTACGCCTCCAAGTTATTCTGCTGTAAGCGCCATCCTACCTATCAATCAGCTTTTAACCCCAGATTTCAAGCGCTCTATGAATCAAAACCATCTGCGACCTTACCAACAGGGATACGCTTGAATCATATTCTAGTCCACGAGTCATTTGCCTACCCTAGAGTATACCCAATTCAATCTAGTAGCACTGCCCCTTGGCTGGCTCCACGGCCAAAGTGCTTGATAGACCTGTCGACAAGCGCAAAGGCAAGCACGAGCGCTGAAGAGTACAGGCAAAAGTACCTGGAACTTTGCACACACTACACTGGCTATATCAAATACTTCACGGACGGATCAAAGCTGAACGATCAAGTTGGCTGCGCATTTGTATCCGGATCCTCCACTGTTGGTTTTAGATTGAGTCCAATGAGTAGTGTCTACACAGCCGAGTTGTTTGCAATTGTTACCTCTCTACAGCACATCCAGCAAAGACCTGAGAAAACCTTCCTGATCTGTTCCGACTCTTTGAGTGCCCTCCAAGCCTTGACTCAGATCTTCCCAACTCACCATCTAGTCCAGGAAGTGCAGACACTCCTGACCGCCCTTGCCTTGCAGGATGTCAGTGTAGTGTTCTGCTGGGTACCTGGACATGTGGGGATTGGTGGTAATGAGTTGGCGGACGCGGCTGCCAAAGAAGCGACAGAGAACTGGGATATTGATGAGCCGAGAGTGCCTTTCAATGATTTCAAGGGGTATTTTAAACTACTTTTTAAATCTCGTTTCCAAAAAGAATGGGACAGGGAGACCAACAACAAGCTAAAAGAGATAAAGCAAACTGTCAATACATGGGAATCCTCAGTCCGCAGTTCAAGGAGGGAGGAAGTGGTTCTCACTCGTTTGCGAGTGGGGCACACACTTTTAACCCATGCCCATCTTTTTACCCCCGAGAAAATTGTCCCCAGGTGTGAGACCTGTGACGAGATTTTATCTGTTAAACACATTTTAGTGGAGTGTCAGAAATATACTGCTCTTCGGAGACAGCTTCGTATGGAAGACACAATGCCAAAGATTCTAGGAAACAATTCAAAATTGATAGATACTATGTTTAGGTTCCTAACATTATCCAATCTAATGGATCTCATTAGACGTGCTCGGGGATCTGCGCCGGTGTTCGCGTTTGCCGATTGAGTCGTCGTTGAATCCTTAGGTTCGATCAGTTCAGGTGATTATCTATCAGATCTCAGTAGAATAAGTTTTAACGTGTTATTTATTATGTTTGTTCGTGTAATTGTTATTTATTTTGTTTGTCTGTGTAATTGTTACTCATTAGTGATATCAGTATCATTGTTCAAACTGTCCTGGAAAGGACATTTCTCTGCCTGATCAAGATGACGTTTTTTATGCAATCATCTTGACCCAGTATATTCGCGTTTAACATTCGATTCTGATCGTTGATGTTGATCTCTAGTGATCGACATCAAGAATATTTTAATTCAAACCGTATTTCAATGTATATATTATGGTTTGTCTTTTCTCCGCTCTCACTTGAGCGCTGCATCAGAAATATTCATAAAATGAGCTTGTTTCCATTCCACGTGTGTGACTCTTTACACCACACATATGTTTGTTTTTAGTAAATTAGCGATTAATACTTTTGTTAATAGTTGAGTTTTAGTGTCAAATATCGAAATATTTTCATCAAAATTCCATTTCGGCCTAAACAGAATATTATTTATCTAAATGTTGAGCAAATTATGTTGACAGGCGCTAAATGACCTCGCTGTCGATGCGCCTTAAAACCCTAATATTCATTCATTCCCTGTAGGGCTTTGTGGAACTCATTTGTGAATTTGTATGAAGTTTGTTTATTTAATAAAGAGAGGAAAAAATAATAATAATAAAAAAAATATATCATCATTTCAGTTTGAAGCATTTTTTCAAACCAGTCACATTATAAGGCCTAGTACTGGCTATTGCCATACAACTAGTGTCCAAGGCCAGTAAACAATGTAAGAATATTGACTTAGGATTTCCGAGTTTGGTATTGGGAATTTGTAAAAACATGGTCAAGTTGGACAGAATAAAGATGTGGGATAGCGTACTTTAAAAACATGTTCAGCAATTAAGATAATAGGAAGAAAATTGTATGGTCGAAACATAACCTCTGTAGAATGGGCGGTGAATTTGTAGTAGGTCTACTGTCACTGCTGACATTACACAGCATAATGCAAGCATTGAGATTGTAGTGCTACAATCTCAATGCTGCAGGTTTACACAGTGATATGATGTATGCCTCACTTCAGGTAAACTGTTGCCTCGGCTCTAGTATAGGTCTAGATATTACGAAAATCAAACATTGCTTTGAGTTTGCAACCTAACCCAACAGAGTATCATGTAAAGACTTTGTGAAGAGGGGCCCTCTTCACAGTTCTGTCATTGAGATCGTACTCAATGGTTCTGTGCAGTAGCATAGACATATACTTAATGGCATAGAGTCAATGACAGTAGTGTCATGTTAGGGTTTATGTGTAATGGACATCAAGACTGTAATTTTGAGGTTCAAGGCCCATTCACAATGCAACACTAGCATTAGTGCGTAATACTATCGTAAGCATCATTTGTTTGTCTTATGGGGTGTCCTTGATTTATTCACAACCACCACCAATCATTACGGTACTAGGCTAAGATAGACGCAAACGTGAAAGCTTGCAAGCTCCAATATTTCGTGTTGACGTTATTGTAAAACAAGAATCAACCAATTATAGTCCTTTAATCTCGGAACAATGCGAGACAAGTGGTAGGTAAACCAATTACCTACACTCGTTTCTGCATCAAGGTGATAATCTTGTATTCTGATTGGCTGATTTTTTCGCGTTCTACGTCAATTTTGCTATGTTTTGTTAATAGACAATTAGAACTTCACATTCTCATCATCCGTTATAGGCTCTGGTGTCGAACGGTTATGTCAGTGTCGTGTTGCATTCTGAGTTAGACTACAAACCTTGTCATATCTGACCCTAACCATCAGGTAACATAACCATAAAACAGACCAGTAAGGCCATTGCATTGAACTATGAACTCAACAGCGAGGCGTAGGGCTACTATATATTTAAACTATATAAACCTCGTCATATCTAACCCTAACCATCAGGTAACATAACCATAAAACAGACCAGTAAGGCCATTGCATTGAACTATGAACTCAATAGCGAGGCTTAGGGCTACTATATTATATTTAAACTATATAAACCTCATCATATCCAACCCTAACCATCAGGTAACATAACCATAAAACAGACCAGTAAGGCCATTGCATTGAACTATGAACTCAATAGCGAGGCTTAGGGCTACTATATTATATTTAAACTATATAAACCTCATCATATCCAACCCTAACCATCAGGTAACATAACCATAAAACAGACCAGTAAGGCCATTGCATTGAACTATGAACTCAATAGCGAGGCTTAGGGCTACTATATTATATTTAAACTATATAAACCTCATCATATCCAACCCTAACCATCAGGTAACATAACCATAAAACAGACCAGTAAGGTCATTGCATTGAACTATGAACTCAATAACGAGGCTTAGGGCTACTATATATTTAAACTATATAAACCTCGTCATATCTAACCCTAACTATCAGGTAACATGACCATAAAACAGACCAGTAAGGCCATTGCATTGAACTATGAACTCAATAGCAAGGCTTAGGGCAGTGGGAAGTGAAATTTAATGAACCCTCCTAAGCTGACCATGGCAGAGTTTCAATTTACCCCTAGCTACAATGTTTTTGTTACCAGGGGGTCTAGAAAGAAGGTGTGTCTCCAGGAGTGAAATTCGTTTCCCCAGTTGAAAAAGTGATGAGGGAAGACCTCTTGTGGCTTTGCTAGCGACCCGTCCCTCTATTATGTGGTTACAGGTACGGTACCGTAGTCGAGATTCAATTTGTATACGTCAATACTTACGCATGGATTAGCGAGTACACCTGGCACCACTTTATTTGCTAAGAAGGGGTACCTGGAAACAAGCTTAGTTGCCACCACATTATATTCCGATGCTGAAGGGTATCTGAAATGTACACATACAAATATTAAAATGGTACAATCTCGCTAGTATCGTCTTGCCGTATTCATCATTAACTTTTTTTTAAACAATAGACTGTTACTGAATGCGTATAAACCATTCTTGGGCAACTTGAGAGTCTGAATCGGCCTGCCGTACTCGATGCATTGTATTGTAGGCTATAATTTTCAGCATGCATCGCCAAGTGAGCTCAAGTCGAGTCTAACACCAGTACATAGAATTACATTGAAAATAGTACTGTACGCTACATAGGCCCTACTCGAATGAACAAAATTAGTATGCCTACTGTGTATCAACATGAGAAAATATAAAACTTGGAAGAGGCACTACAAATTGTTGGATGTATCAAGTATTTTCACCAGATTTCAATGGATTATTCAACATAAGTCACAAACTCTCTCATCTGCTCATATAGGGACTGCACCAGACGATTGCCTGCAGGACTCGTCAACGCTATGTCCCGACTATATATTGCCTGCTTAACGTCGTTAGTGAATTCAGGCAGATCATAGGGGAACATGAACTGCTTGATTGGTTGCTGCTGTTGTGATGTGGCCGGTGCTTGTGGCAACTGGGAGGCCTCTCTGGCCGTGGATGTAGTAGGCCCGTCAGCATCTAGAAATCAATTTAATCTCATTCGACACACGCGGTATGGAGTGGCGGTATGAAGTGTGCTCGGATATTAATGATGCTCGGGCCGGGTAACACATCGGGAAACGGGTACCAGCCGACATTAGCCCAATAATTTCGAAAAAAATAGATACAACTTCCCCCTCAAAGGATCCGGACACCATGACGTGGTCCCCCTCAGAGGATCCGGACACCTTGACGTGGTGTGGGGGCTTGCGTGGCCCCGTGATCCCCAGAGCTATCGTCGGGAGCAATTAATTTGCTCCCAGCAGGGTCACCCATGGCGATAAGGTCTGGGGTGAGGGTCCAGACAAAGTTCGGACCGTCGGTCGAGTGGGTGCCCATCTCGGTGACCAGAGTGGTCATAGGGAGTTCTCGTGCAATCATTCATCATTATCACCCACTTCCATAATCTTTACTACTCTGTGTTCTCTCTTTCCTTGACTTACCTTCATTCTTATCTTCGTGCCGTCTCCCGTTGATCACTCACACCCACGACTATATTGACGATCTCGCTGTGAACAAGGATATGAACCCAAGCCCAAGGTGTAATTCATCGTGCTGAGGGGCTGGATGGCTACGGGATAAAGTAGTTCTTAGCGATAAACTCTGGACACATATCGAACTCCAGTTTTACTCTAGCCTTACTCCCACAAGCGGGGCTCTGTGGGAGCTGACATTTACTTCCCTAGCTACTCGTGGGACCAAACATGGATCAAACCTCAAACAAACAGAAAAACCTCCCCCAACGACCCCCCTCCCCATAACAACTCCCCCCCCAATACCAACCCCCCTCCCCAAAACAATGTTTATAATGATATTCCATCTCTTTTTGATAAAATAATTCCTAGCGCTACGCCAACTCTACCGACATTCTTTCTCATTACAAGAACAGAAGAAGGCAAAACTTTTAATGATGTTTCACCCTTCAAAATACAACGTTTTATTGACCATTACATTGGCCGGATTAAAAACCTGAAACGTTTGAGAGACGGATCTCTGTTGTTAGAATCCGCCTCAACAGATCAAGCAACTGGACTATTATCTTCGCAACTATTAGGAACATTCCCCATTTTTGTGAAGCCACATCGTACCTTGAACTCTTCTGAAGGTGTAGTTTACAATAGGGACCTACAGACTACATCTGAAGAGGAACTTCTACAGGAATTGAAGAATCAAAATGTAATAGAAGTTGAAAGAATTAATCAACGAAGAAATGGAACACTCGCTCCATCACCTTTGCTCTTCTTGACGTTCAATACCACTGTCCTCTCAGAATTCATCTACGCCGGTTTTCTTCGCATCCCCGTCAATTCCAACCTATAACAGTAAAACACATATTAATAGAGTGCCCCACGTACAGAGCAACACGCCGTCTCTTGGACATGCCGCAGGAACTTCAGGAGATCCTTGCGGACAGTCAGGAGGCGGTGGATCGTCTTATACGCTTTTTGAGAGAAATAGACTTATATGATAAGATTTAGCTTTAGTCTACTCCTAGTCATCTTGTGATATATTTGTTGATTAGTTCTAAGTTGTTATATAGTTTTAGAGATTTATGGATCGTGTAGTTTTATTCCTTAGCAATAGACAGTTTTATTGTTGGTATTAATGAAATTTTATCAGATCGTTATTAGATTAGTTATTTTAGCTATTGTTATCGAGCTGCGATATGACAGGTTCCGGCCATATACACCGGCGCCTGTTTTTTTAGACAATCTGTTTTTATATTATCAGTAAGTTTTATAGTAGATATTGGTTAATAGTTATTTCTTAGAATAGTATATGTAAATCTGGCAGGTTCCGGCCTTTTACACCGGTACCTGTCTTTTAACTGTGTTATCTTATATCGTTAGTGAGTTTTATAGTGGAAATTATCGCATAAATTTAGTAAATTTTATAGTAGAAATCAGATATTATGTTTAGAATAGTGAATCTACCATTCAGTTGTACAGACCATAACATAGTATTGGCGCAAATAACCCCGTCGTTGAAGCGCCGTAAAACCACTCAAATTCAAATTCAAGACCCAAATAAAGTCCATTTATGGGGCTACACCTTGTTTTGGGGCTTGATACTATCATTGATATATTATTCAATACTTTAATTAATATAAGAGAAGGTTGGTTCTTCAATTGGAGGCTGAAACTACATTCCTAATTGACCCTTAGTTTCTGAGGCAAATAATTTCACTGCGAGTAGGCCTACGGTCGTGTCTAAGTAGGCTTGTGCGATTCGTTATAAAAATTATGATTCCAATATCGGTTGCTAAACAATATTGGTAGTTAAAAAAATCTTTCCGAACTATAACTGTAGACTTGATTATACTATGACGGGTTCAGGGAATACTGGTTATTCTTATTCAACAATAAAAGAACACAAGATATAAAGTTAACTGGTGGTTATATTCAGTGAAATAACGTACAATGTTCATGGCCATGATCTGGCCCGGATGGCGACCAAAAGTGTACTGAAAACAAAAAACTTATCCTATAACTACAAAACGGAAGTTGTCCAACAAGGGAGGACACTAGCTTAGAGGAAGGCTGCTAGAGGGCGCGCCATATCCTGATTTGAGCGCCCTCAACATTTACTGGTACTACAATTTAATTAAACCGCTCACACTCGACCATCCTACAAATTAATCGTCCTCGATTAGGTGAGTGACGAATCTGAAAACAAGTTACAAATGACAGACGCAAACTAACGAATAAAATAAAGTTACGTCTGTTAGAATATCAAATATAAATGTATCACGGTGCGAGAACGGGTTTCATGCAGGATGAATGATATCTCCGATACGCACAGTTAGATTTTCTCAATGTTTAATAACCTCGAATGAAATACAAGTCAACACATGTTTTCATACAGAAATAATTGCTTTGGCCTATAGGCACTCGGCCTAGCACTTACCAAGACGACCTCCTCCGGCCGCGTCTGACGAAAGAGTGCCGGGTTGGCTGGACGTAGGAGGGAAGTGAGTTGGGGCAGACGGAAATTAATTTAGAGGGCGCATGTAGGGAAATCAAGGGGGCACAACTAAGGCATGAAATTCAAATTTCTAACACTCGGTCATCCTGGAATGGATCGGCCTCGATTCAAACAATAGTCAAAATCAAAATAGAAAAAAACAACGACAAGAAGAATAGAAATTTCCATGATGAAGACAAGTTACATAAGTTAAAAATAATCTAAACATAATCTTGAAGACGAGCTGGCCTCCTTCGGGATCGGACCATCCTCTCGACATGGGCGGTCGGGAATTCGTGGGAAGACGGCCGCTCGGCAGCTGTCATCTCGGGCTCGTGCGCTGACATCTCGGGCTCGTTCTGGGCAGCTGTCGTCTCGGGTTCGGGCGCTGACATCTCGGGCTCGTCCTCAGGATCCGAGTACACATCGTCACACTCTAGGGCCGGGTCAGTGGGACATTTCCATCCCTGCAATTGCGAGGTGTGGGCCGTACTAGCGTAATATGATCCTGGGGTATCCTCCTCGAGCTGGCACACGCGTTATGTGTCCCCGGGGAGCACCTTCGTCACGACAAGCGGCCCGCGGTATTTGACTTGTGTTTTTGTTGGCTGCCCGGTGTGTGCAGGGGCTCGCCTCATGAATACCACTTCACCGACGTCGTATTTTGGACCCACGACATGGCGCTTGTCGTAGTATTCACTCCATTGGACATGGTCTTGCTGGATCTTCTCTCTTGCAGCATGTTGAAGCTCTGCTGGTTCCGTCCAACGGTCTGGCTCTGAAGCAGTGGCGGCTCGTAAGGCACCGTCGTGAAACCTCGGCTGGTACCCATGTAGCAGTTGGAAGGGTGTCCTGCCGGTGGTTTTATTCGTCGTGCAGTTGATATCCCTCTCGATCAACCGCAATTGGGCGTCCCAGTCTCGGTGCGCAGGGTCTCGAGTGGCGAAGGCAATCAACGGAATGATTGTTTGATTCACCCTCTCGACTTGTCCATTAGCTTGAGGGTGTCGAGGCGAATTGAGTACGTGTCGTATACCATTCTCCTGGCAGTAGGATTCGAATGCCTCCGACGTGAAGCATGTCCCGCGGTCGCTGATGACTCGCTCGGGCAGCCCGTGATCCAGGACCAGTACCCTCACGGCCTTGACCAGAGCGTCTGCCGACGTATTTTTGGCTGGAAACAGTCTTACGAATTTGGTTAGATTATCTACCGCAACGAGTAGAAATTGATTGTGTCTGGAACTCTTCACGAAGGGCCCTAGGTGATCGAGATTGATCGTCTCAAAAGGACGCGACGCCACTGGAATCGGGTGCAGATGGCCTCTGCCCTTCCCTCGAGGGACCTTGTGCATAATACAGTCAAAGCACTGGCCGATGTGATGCCTTACATATCGTCGCATCCCGGGGAACCAGTAGTGTTCTTGGATTAACGCTATGGTGTGGTCCAACGCAAAATGGCCCATTAGGTCGTGATGCTTTACCGCGATGGATTTACGAAATGATCTAGGGATAACGAACTGGCAACGCTCGTGGTTTTGTATGCGGGCAATTTTACATAGTTTCCCTTCTCGAAGGAACATATCCGTAACTCGTGATGATTCGCTCGCCGATCTCTCTGTCGGGTCTTTCTTTAGGATTCGGACTCTGTCGTTCAAATCCTGATCACTCCGTTGAATTGTGAGGACCTGGTCTTCCAAACTCATCGTGACTAAAACATCGAAGCGACTTTGGATGGCGTCCTCCATGGTATCAGACTCCTCTCCGGTTGGAGCTCTACTAAGGGCGTCGACATGAACCATCTTGACACCCGGTCAATGCTTTATCTCAGTTACGTTGTATTCTTGAATAAGATTATACCATCTGGCGATTTGGGGGTTCATCGTTCGTTTGGCGTTCAGGTATACCAATGCCTGGCAATCGGTGATCACGGTGAATGGTATCCCGAGAAGAAATTGACGGAGGCGATCCAGCGTCCATACAATTGCAGCGAGTTTCAGTTTACTCGAGTGATAATTTCGCACCGCATCGGTTGTTCGTTTACTCACACATTACACCAAGTGCATCTCCCCATCGTTCCCTTCTTGCAGCATCATTCCAGCAATACCATCCGCGCTGGCATCGGTGTGCACTTCAGTGCGAGCAGACGGGTTGCAGGATTGGTGCAGACACTAAAGCTGACTTCAAGAAAGTGAAAGCGTCCTCTTGTTCCGCATCCCATCGGAATGACTCATTCTTCTTTGTTAGCCTCGTCAGGGGTTCGGAATTGGTCGCATACCCAGTGATAAATCGACGAAAGAAGCTAGTGAGTCCAATGAAGCATCTTATTTCGTGGACGTTTCTCGGTCTCGGAAATTGGCTGACCGCTAGTAATTTCTTCCTCCCAGGTTTGATGCCTTCTGGTGACACTGAGAATCCCAGATACTCAATTTCTTTCCTACCGAACTCGCATTTACTGAAGCGGAGTGTAAACTTTGCCTTACGCAAGGCTTCGAAAACAAGTCGCGGGCGGGTTAACATTTCAGGCCAGTCCGAGAAGGTCGTCTAAGTAACACAATGGTATTACGTAACGGCCCTAATGCCTTATGCATCGCACGCTGGAACTCGGCTGGTGCGTTTGTCAGCCCGAAGATAAGTCGCTCGAACCGACCGGTCTCATCGGGGGTGATGAAAGCCGTTTTCTTTTTACTGTCCTCGCTCAATGGTATCTGGAGGTAACCATGCGCAAGGTCGAGAACCGTGAACAGTTTACAGTCGGATAACTGTTCCATTTGCTCGTCCATATTGGGAATGGGGAACTTGTCCTTCTCGGTTTGCTGGTTAAGTTTCCGGAAGTCGACTACCAAACGTTTCTCACCAGTCTTCTTGGTGACGAGCAATACGGGGCTGGCGTAAGGGGACCGTGTTTCTGTAACAATTCCCAGCGATTTCCACTCGTGAACAATGTCCCGTATCTGGGCTCGCTCGGAAGCTGTTGTGCGGTACGGCTTACAGCTGACGGGTTTCGAACCTTCCTCTTCCTGTATCGTCATTTCTACTAGGTCGGTGCATCCAAGCTCGTTCATAGTCAAGGCAAAACAATCTCTATATTCGTTGGCTAGCGAAAGTAACTGGCAGCAGGCACTGAATCGTCGACGTGTAATTCTTCCGTTGTGATAGCCCGGAAGTCCTCGGTGACTCGCAGTCGCGGTACTGGTTCAATCCTCGCACCTCGCGCTAGGCATCGTCCTTCGGAAAGGATGACATCAGAGGGGCCAGAGTTGGTCACGGGTATGACAGCCTCCCTGGTACCGTCTGCTGACCTAACGCAAACTAGATTGACGGAATCCCGTCTGAGCACGGAGTCCTCTGCGACAGTTAGCTCGGTGGCTGAAACGAGTGGAGGGAGGCGGAGGTCTCGGGAGGGTAGTTGCTCCTTGTCCCCAATTAGTAGTCTATCGTTCAGTTTGAGGTAAGCTACGTTTGGAAGGTCGGTATATGTCCTACCAATAAGTAGCGGGGTACCTTGAGCACTGTCAGGGACGACTAGGAGGGGTACCCGCGTTCCGATAACCCCGTCGATCTCGAGGCTGGCCTTGATCACTCCGATCGGACGGACGGCAGCGGTTACTGTGTCTCCAAAGGCGAATAATTGGGATGACGATGGTTCGATCGGGAGTCCACATTGGGCTGCAGTTGTTGCCTGAATGGTGCAGACCGAACTACCGCAGTCGATTAATCCGACGAATTCGAACTTGCTATTTACCTTGACCGGTTTGAAATACTTCAGCGGAGATGCAGCATCTGCCTCTTCAACAAGTAGCTGCTGTTGTGGAGCCGACGTAACACTGGCTGTTGGACAATGGCGCTGTGTATGTCCTTCGGATCGACATTTCATGCAAAACATGACTCGCGGAGGAGCGGGACAGTCTCGGGCCATGTGGCCGTACTGGGAGCAATTGAAGCACATGGTCTCAACTCTATCGCTCTGGTACTGCTTGCGGGTATCTTTCGGAGGGCGAACATTGTTAAACGATGCCTGGGGTTGCGTTTAAGGTGCTTGCCCCGAGGTCGGCTGCGGTTGTGGAGGTTGGTCTAACGGCCTTGAGCGCGGAGCAGCCTTCGGTTTCTCGCTCGATGTCCGGATCCGTTCACTCCTTTCCAGGTCGATCGTCTCGAATTCACGAATGTCTGCTAGTAGTTCGTCCAGGTCTGTGCTGCCTCGCCATGAGTAGGGAGCATAGTTGGCGTAACCACAAGCCAATCAGGATTTGGCGCTTGGCATCGCTAAAGGTTAGGTTCAGGTCATGACAATAGCTGCTCTTCTCGTGGAAGTAAGCATGTGTGCTCTCCCCTTTAGCTTGGTCTCGGGCTTGCAACCTCTTCCACTTCTCGGGGAGGCCTAGTGTGCCCACAAAAGATTTACGAAAGGAAGCCTTGAAGTCAGTCCACGACAGAATCTGTGCGCTTCGGGCTACGTACCAATGACTAGCTCCACCTACGAGATGAGTTCTGGCCGACTCCAGCTTGAACGCATCCGGCCACAGATGCAAATTAGCCACAGACTCCTAACGCTTTCAACCACTCCGCTGCACAATTACAATCACCTTCGCCATTAAAATTGCTGATGGTCTTTGCAAGATCAGGCATGATTTGATCCGGAAAGGTATCGGTGGAATAAATATGGTTGAAGAGGTTAAGGAGGTCGTTTAAAGCATCAGCTGGCAAATGTTTCAAGAACTGATTGTGTATTCCATCAATCCCCGGTGCTGTGTCTCGTGCGCACGTGATCGCGTTCTCCAGCTCCCATACACTAAACGGCACGTTATACACCTCGTTGTTTGCAGAAGAGAAATCTAGTCTTCTGCATTCGGCAGCACGCTTGTGTATCTGAAACGATGCCGAGTAGTGGTGAGAGCTAGAGACGTCCGAGAAATAAGATCCGATAGCATTAGCTATATCCTGGGGCTTGGTAATAATACCACCATTCATGTTCAAACCAGGAATGCAAGATGCTTTAAATTTACCATCTATCTTCCTCACTCTATTCCACACCTTTGTAAGGGGTGTGTGGAGATTAATGGATGAGATGTATGAATTCCATGAGGCTTTCTTCGAGTTTTTAATTATAAATCGAGCTTTCGCACGGAGTTTTCGGAAAGCCATGAGGTTGAGATTGTTTGGATATTTGATGAAGATCCTTAGTGCCTTTTTCCTCTTACGGATCGCTAACTTACATTCCTCGTTCCACCAAGGGACGGGTATGTGGCGTTGGTTGGTCGACGTAAAAGGAATGCTTTCTTTTGCGGCGGCGATGATTACCTCTGTCACATGCTCAGCTCTACGATCAGTCTCTTGTATATTATTGGAGTTCTTCAGATCAACACGGCTTGTAAAAAGGCTCCAGTTGGCGCGGCGCAGGTTCCACTGCGCACAACGTGAGGGCTGTTGATGAGAGTCTACTTTCAAGAGAAGTGGGTAGTGGTCACTACCACACAAATCTGAGTGAACGGCGAAATTGAAAAGGGGTGCGACAGATGGGGTACAGACACAAAGATCGATCGCTGTAAATTCACCATTGAAGGCATTAAACCTTGTCTTCTCTCCATTGTTGAGAGTAATTAAATCGTTGTCGTTGAAAAATTGCTCGAAAAGACGACCTCTACCGTTACTATCTACCATTGTGTCACCCCATATGAGATTATGAGCATTTAGGTCACCTAGAAGAACATAGGGACGTAGGAGCTGTGACACAAGGTTATCCAGATTTCTCCTCGTAACTGGGGCCCATTCGGGTAAGTAGATGTTACAGAAGGTAACAGGCTGAGGGAGAGCAACTCTAACTGCCACTGCCTGAAATGGTGTTGTTAGCGGCAGTGGGCTTACGTGACAGCTGTCATGGACAGCTGTGGCTACTCCCCCATGAGCTCTTTTACCTGTCTGGTCGTCGAGACGGAAAAGGCTATAATTACGCACCAATGGAGAGTCACAAGGTTTGAAGTGCGTTTCTTGAAAGAAGAAACATAACGGTTTAAAATTCGATGTTAAGAGCTTAATCTCTTTTTTGTGTCTGTTGAAACCATTGCAGTTCCATTGTATTGAAGCCATGTTGTGATGATGGTACTTTAGAACAATGTCTGGAAGTGCGCGAAAGATGGGATTTCAACTAACTGTATGTATCACGTATTGTGTTTTTTATCCTTGCGAAACTCGCTCACACGTGACTTAGGAGCAGGAGCCTTCTGCAAGTCAACGTCCATTCTGTCATCCGATCGGGATGGCCAGAGGGAGAATGCCCGCTGATTTGCAGTATTCAGATCTGTTGGTTTGTCTGTGGTCTTCTTCGCCCTGGATATACGAACAAGTTTTGTATTATTACTTTTAGCAAGATCTGATGACTGTGGGAATAATGGTTGCGCCGCAGGAGTAATCGACTGCGTCGCAATTAGCTGTTCCAGGTCCTCAATTTCTTTGGCCTGTGCAGCTATAGTGTCTGTATATTGTTTGGCTTGTTTTCTCATTTCTTCTGCCTGTTCTATGAGCTGTTTCTTAAGTGAAGTCATTTCCTCTGCCTGCACTTTCATCAGCTGTTTCATCTCGATGAGGGATGATTCAACTGAGGTGTTGGGGGAAATGTTCTTCGACAACTGAAAAGCCTGTTCTTTTATTATGGTCTGAAGCTTGGCAACTTCTGCAGATAGTGTTGCAGAAGTACTCTGAGCTAGAGCTTGCGAGAAAGTTTTAGATAGTACAGGAAGCGGGTTGATTTCTAAGTAGCGTTTCCTTGCCTCACTAATCGAGATCTTTTCCAAAGTTTTTATTTCCATGATTTTAGACTCCTTTTTGTACAGCGGACACTCCCGGGACCACACCGGGTGGCCACCGTCACAGTTCACGCAATGGCTAACATTATTGCACTCTTGCGGTTCGTGACGGTCGGCGGCGCAATTCCCACATGTCTCTGTACCTTTGCAGGTATCGCTGGGATGCCCAAACCTCTGGCACTTGAAGCACCGCAGAGGGTTGGGTATGTGCGGGCGCACTGCCAGGCACATATATCCCGCGAAGACCTTCTTGGGCAATACCGAAGTATTAAAGGTAAGGATAAGCAAGGGCGTTGGAACGAGTTTACCATTTTGTCGTTTACTAATTCTGTACACATCGATAACATCTTGTGACTTGAATTCATTTTTGAGTGTATCAAGGTCTAGATTTATGAGGTCATGACAGAATATGATTCCCTTGGAAGAAGTCAAAGATTTATGTGCCGAAACATCAATTAGGTAGGTCAATACAATTTAGATTTCAGAAGAATTTGAGACTGTTCGCAAGTCTTGGTTCCTACGAGAAGAGTACCATCTCTCAGTGACTTCGAGGATCTCACATCACCTACCAGGCGGTTTATACCTCTATGTTGGTCAAAGAGACAGATATCTTTGAAGGACTTCTTTGCAGTTGTTATTGTGATGATTAAAAAGCGCGGTTCTTTAGTTACTGGTGCCAAGTCGTCAATGGAGAGTAAATCTTCCATTAGGGCGGCTGGACGTTTTTTCTTTCTGTGAATAGGGGAGGGGGTTTGAATGGGGTTTGGATCAGTGTTCATATTTGGTCCCACGAGAAGCTAGGGAAATAAATGTCCACTCGCACAGAGCCCCGCATGTGAAAGTAAGGCTATAATGAAACTAGAGGTCGCCAAGTGTCTAGAGTACATCGTTCGAGACTACATTGACCCGTAGCCATTCAACTCCTCGGCACGATAGTTTACACCTTGAGTTTAGGTTCATGTCCGTGTACATTGCGATTGTCGTCAACAGATGTGGGCGATTCAAAAACATGGAGAGAGTTGGCCAGAATAAGAAAAGGAGAGGAAGATGAGAAAAATAAGACGACAGATGAGAAGAGAAATGAGAAGACAACCGCAACGCTCAGAACTCCCTCCAGGTACTCCGGTCACCAAAATGCACCCACTCGACCGACGGTCCGAACTTAGTCTGGACCCTCACCCCAGACCTTATCGCCATGGGTGACCCTGCTGGGAGCGAATAAATTGCTCCCGACGATAGCTCTGGAGATCACGGGGCCACGCAAGCCCCCACACCACGTCAAGGTGTCCGGATCCTTTGAGGGGGGCCCTACAGGGCTTATCTGTGGAGTATTTTTAAAGAAATAACAGTAAATGTAATCAGTAGAGCTTCGATCAAGTAAATTAACAATGGTTGAATTCTTGAAATGAACAAATTTTTAAATAAAACGTTATAGTAACTTCATATCACATAAATCAATAATACATACATTCAAATAGCAGAACACAAGTAATGAAACTTAAATTCGATTTTTTTCTGACACAAAAAATGAGAAATTAATAGGTATACGCTATAATAACTTCTTATAACAAAATTAATAATGTGCAATTTCAAATAATAGAACATAAATTTTAGAACATTCAATAAGAAAATAAAAAATATAAATTAAAAGGTCCAAAATGATACGATTATAGATTTGGAAATGAAAGTCAAGTCTATCTAAATAATAGTAGAAAGGAGCCAATTTTTTATTTTCATTTCAACTTCAGAATATTTTGTTACATTTCGCAAATGAGTTGGTAATGAATTAAAAATTAATGGAACGATATAATTTACTCTTCTCTTTCCATTCTTATTAATCCAGGTAGGAAAAGCATAACAATCAACTGAGGCTAATCTTGTATTTCTTAAATAAATTTGTCTTGTCTTATAAACCTCAGAGAAGTAATAGTTCAAAATCAAGCGATATTTATAAAGAAAGAGTACTGGAAGTATGCTACAAAGTCTATAATACACAGGTACATTAAATCTTAATTGACATTTGATGTAGTGAGAAACTGATGTTGAAATGGTACGGTTTTGAAGAGAAATAATTCTATTAATGTGACATTCAGATGCATTTCCCCACGCAAGTAAACCATACACCCTAGGTATACGTGATTATCAACTATTTCAATTTTTATATCTAGTCGAGCGGTAGCTCGACGGGAGCCAAGTCCGCGCGAAGTCAGCTACACGCTTATACTGTTTACACGAAGTACTTACAGGCGGTTTTGAACAAACTGTATCTCCGAAACTAATGAACTTAGATACCTCTAGTTTGTTGTACTGGAATGAGGCGCCATACACGACACGGGATATCAAATTTCAGCTATATCGGACCAAACGTCTGGAAGTTATAGCACTGCGAATAGCGTACTTTTTTCGTTTTCTTCTTCTCCTCCTCCTCCTCCTCCTTCCGTCGTCACATACGAAATGGGCTACAGGCCAAACGAATTCTCCGATTTGTCTGATTTTTTCAGGGAATATGTGAACCCATATGGAGATGTGCCTTTTGTATGATTTAACCGGAAGTTAGTTTTAGAAACCGGAAGTAATCCCATTTTACACTCCTTTTTCAAGTTTTCATTATTTTTAAAAATCATGTTACAACATATTTCAATGAAATTTCAATGATATATTTGTATAGATATACCAAATCGATTGTGTGTGAGAGATTTGTCAATTGATAATTTTTAATTGGAAAAGATTGAAATAATAACGTACAGAAAATGTAGAATACTGTCGTATCGACGATTAAATCACGGCCACTAATGAACCATCGAAAACTTTGGTCGCCTCCGCCCACCAGACACAACTGAATGTCAAATGAAACGGCTGATATTTACAAATTATCTCATTGATAGCTCTTTGCCGTATTTAATTTGGTATCCTGTAAATTTGGTAAACTGCTATAGAAACGGAAGGTAAGTCCAAGATGCGGGGCTAATCGAAGTAGCTGAATATTATTAATTCGTATGCTAGGCCTATAATTATTGTTTGTATACGATATAGTGGGCCTGCCTAGGCCCATGTGTTGTAAATATTCTAGCAAATGTGCATAACTTACATTAATTCAGTTTTAGTGGCATTAGAACAGCTAGTAAATAAGCGAATTAATAATTCAGGTACAAAAATTACATTAGTAACTAAGGGTAACAATAAGTGACTGGTAATCATCTCTTAGTCCCCTTATTTATATATCGTATACTGCATCTTAGACTTAGAATCGGTTCAGCTTTCAGCTGTTGATCCAAAAACGTGGAAAGGAAGTATTGCGCTTTCCTAATAGATCCCTTATATAGTTGACCTATGTTACACAAATCAACATGATAATTAATCATTGCAATGATTAATCATTGCAGTTATGGAGGTTACATGTAACCTCCAACAACTGCAATGTGTAGAAAACAGGTTTTCATTAATAAAAATATAGATTTTAGGCCTGTTTTAATTATTCGACCAATTCGCGCGCTATTACGTCAGCACCCATGCATGCGCCCTTACGCCGAGTAATCGTGATTTGATTGTTAGAGTGGGTATTTACAAATATGTTAAATTGCAATTATTAACGCTGATCTACACTGGGGTTGTGTGAAATATTCGAAGTGTGTTTTTCAAGTTAGGTAAGTTCACTAAAACAAATCGGCTCTTTAAAACAACAAACCAGTTGAATTTTCTCACTTTTGATGACAAGAAATGATCGTCTGCTGGACTTGCGCCCGCCCACACAGAGTTCCAGCCAATCAGGTGGCAGACTCGGTGTCACGTATATTTGAATCGGAGAGATAAGCCGCTAATCATGATGTCGTCACTAACCGCCAAAATGAATATTCGTTAGTAAGTAGCGTCCTTTGGGTAGCATCAATTAGCGGTGACTGGATCAGTAGATTTAACAAGAGCAGCCTACTAATTTGAGATTGTAATCCGATTGCATCTGTTCAACTCAATCTTCATACGAACTACCTCATTTTACAAAGCACCCATCCAAGCAATATAGGTAAGAAATAGTCATTATATAAGAAGATGATTACCAATTAAAAAACATGTGCTGCGGCTATACCATACAACAGACAAACTATACAGATTATAACTATTTCTTTATTCTATGCTAGAACCTAGCCTCAACTACTAGAACTAAAAAATGGTTACGGTAGCTGCACGATAACGCAAGCGTAGAATTTACATGTTCAAATTGAATTCGTATCCTATCCGTCCCTTACTCTTAACACGGCTATTAGACCTAAAGGAGAATTCATGAGTAGTGCTAGGCCGTGACTATCATGGGTTAATTTAAGTTTTAAAAATTTGATTTACAAATAAATTAGTGGTGGGGTTTAAATACGGTAAGGTTTGTGTCGAATGAACAACAATGCTGAAATTGTATGGTTCAAATTAGTAGGTCTCAGTAGACATACCTAATCCTATAACAAATTGGCATGGCTTATTATAAATTTACTAGGGATAACTTCGGTTAACCGAAAACCGGTTCTGAATCGTTTCCAGGTTCAATCGGTCCTGAAATAGAGAATCGATACACGAATTTGCCAAAGATAACCGAATAATATGATGACACCTAAAAACAAGAAGCAAACTCGCGCCAATGTAAGTGAGCGTCTACATGAAAGTACACTCTCATTTTCTACCAAAAAAATGTCGGAGAATTGGTTCTAAATCGGTTCTGTAAATCGGTAATCTGGTACTGATTTTTCGAAACCGAAGTTATCCCTAAAATTTTCTCATCTTGGGAATGTGGGGTTTACATCCTTACATTATGAACGACCAGTGTAGAACCGGAAGGACTACTGATCGGCCTATTCTGGAAAAGACCTGGCAGGCTCTACAAGAGAATCTCTCTGTTCTAAGCTTTATATTTCAATTATAGGCCTAGCTTAACTGCTTTTCTTTTTTTTTTAATGTACATCAAAAATACTTCAGGTAAAATTGTCATATAGAGCATTGCGACCAATTTTTATTTAATTCAATAAAAGTACGGTACCCATAAAGATCTGCCATTTGTACAATTATTTGTGGAACAAAACACTTTCAATGGGTTGCTTAAAGAAATAAAACTCACCCATAACCCATTGCCAGAAGCCTTTATATATCTAGACAACTTTAGGATACCTATATACAACTTTGGGACCCCCTATGCGTTGACGATGATGTGTTCACTGTGAATTAGCCGAGTCTCGATAGACTGGTAAAAAGTAATAAGCATTACGGTACCGGTACCAGTTCTTGGGTTACGGATGAAATTTGTACCATTTTTACTTGTGGGGTAATTATCCTAATTTAAAAACGCTGGCTCCCAGGTTTGTTTTTATCATCTCATATTTGGTATATATATATTGGGTTTAACGACGCACTGTAATGACAGCGAAGGTCTATTGGCGTCGGATGGATGATTAATGGGGTGATGGGATGATGAGATGAAGGTTTCCTGGTTAATGGGAAGGATAGTGGGAAGGAAGCGGTCGTGGCCGACTTATTGTGGGAGCCATCCCGGCATTAGCCTAGACTACAGAGGGAAACCACGAAAAACCCCAGTAAAGATGGTCGGCGGCGGGGATCGAACTGGGTCCGAAGTTCCCCTCGCCTACCAGATCACAATCATATTTGGTGAATATGCTGTCCTTCACCAATTGTTTTTATATTTTTTTTATACATGCATGTACATTCATTTTGTATTTTTCTAATGATTGTAAGGTTCGTGTCGAACAGACGAGTTTACGATTTGAAGCTTAATCTCCCTAATCATCATCATAGACTTTGAATAATATAAACTCAATAGCATCATCTACCACCTACCAATAAACCAAAAATAACTGTTTAAGGAACAACACGTCATATTATTCCAAGTGCATTTTGAATACCTTGACATAAGCATTGAAATACAAAACACTAATTTTCAAATTTAGGCTCTATAAACTTTTAGTTGACAAATATATTCAGTCTAGTATTAGGTCTACAGTAGACATTATGTAAGTAATAAAATCTTGGATAATTTCTTAGTAGGCCTGCCCTATATTTTGGAAATTGTCTGCTAATTAAGCTATAGATACTAAATACCGTAGTGAGTAGATTGGTTTTTAAATGATTATGACATGAACATTTCTAATAGGCCTAATGGACAGGTGTAGATTAATAGTTGGGCTTGCTTAAAATCATCCAACAATCATTTCACACCATCAACACAAAATTGTTGATAAATGCTCCAATTGGTAATAGCTTTTCAACAATTTTCTTGTCATAACATTTTAAAATGGCTATTAAAATATTTATAGCCTCTCTCTGTTGCTCAGTCAGCTAAGGCACTGCTTTAGAAACTGACGTCAAAGTTGGGCGTGGGTTAGAGTCCCACAGAAGGCACGGGTTTTTGTAAACGTACTTTCACTCATCATTTTTGTAGTTTCATTATCAGCTGCTCACTCAAACCCCTCTATAAGCTAGCTATTGGTAAGGTTGTTAAGCAAACAATATAATCGTCATAAAAATATTTATATACTATCTTAGAACTTGATAAAAGACGGTTACAGCTTCAAATTTGTTTGATGAGCCATATTAAAACTAAAACGTAGTGCCTATACGTGCGAATCTGAGTTGGCCCAGCCCAAGCTTCATGGTGCATGTGCAGAGAATATCAAGGCCAGGGGAAAGTTTCCAATTTAACAGGCTGCAAACTCTAGCTACTCTACCACATGAGGGTACCAGCCAGTTGGAGGACAACCTTCCAATTATTATTAGTATTTGAAGTTGAGATTGAAGCCTTCATTATAAGAATTGTATTGAACACACTTTAATATATATATAATTGAGGTAGGCCTAAATATTATGAATATATCATTTTTTAATGGGTCTAACGACGCACTGTGGTGATAGCGAAGATCTATTGGCGTTGGGTGGATGATTGATGAGATGAAGGTTTCATAGGCAATGGGAAGGATAGTAGGAAGGAAGCGGTCATGGCCTATATTGAGGGAACCATCACGGCATTAGCCTAGACTATAGAGGAAAACCACGCAAAAACCCTGTAAAGATGGACGGCGGCGGGGATCGAATTGGGTTCGGAATTCCCCTCGCCTCGCGGATCACACGAAGCAAGCGCGTTAACTAATACGCTACATGTGCCGGTATACATAATTGCATGTGAGTTAATTGTATAGTAAGTCGTGCCGATCTGTCAAATTGTGTTTATGGTAGTTTATCTTCATTCCATTTTCAGGGGTTATTAGTTACGGCATTGAGATTGTACAGAACAATCTCGATGGTTCGGTATGTTTTTTTTTATATTGGGTTTAACGACGCACTGTTATGACAGCGAAGGTCTATTGGCGTCGGATGGATGATTAATGGGGTGATGGGATGATGAGATGAAGGTTTCCTGGTTAATGGGAAGGACAGTGGGAAGGAAGCGGTCGTGGCCGACTTATTGTAGGAGCCATCCCGGCATTAGCCTAGACTACAGAGGGAAACCACGAAAAACCCCTGTAAAGATGGTCGGCGGCGGGGATCGAACTGGGTCCGAAGTTCCCGTCGCCTACCAGATCACAAGAAGCGAGCGTGCTAACCACTGCGCTAAATGTGCTGGTCAGGTTCGGTATGATAGTTAGGGAACTTCCTTCCTCTATGGTTAGGGTACGGGCATTGAGTTTGTAGTTATACTACAAACTCAATGGTACGGGTAATGAATTTGTTGTAAACCTAGAAAATCAATTGTTAACGTAAACGTCAATTTTAAAGTGAACAATTTGAATGCTATCAATACCTGGTCGTGACTATCAATTGTGCGATAAGAGCGTGCTCAAGATACCGTAGGCCTAAGTCGTTCTGACCGAAAATTATTTGCTATCGGCCAAGTTGTGCCAAAACAAATGACTCCCAGCAAGTTTTCTGTGTGGCCTATTTTAGTTTGCTATCTTTCTCTAGATCTTTACAGCTCCATTTAGAATCGTATTAAATTTATATAAATATATTTATACATATGGGCCTATATATGAGATAAACTATTAGTAAACTCTCATCTTAATGAAGAATGACTCACATTTTTTAAAATACGTATTGACCCTTAACCTATAATTTCTTATATGGTATAGGCCTAGATGGAGTACCGGTATGGACTACTAACACAACAACAAAGCCATAATATTTCAATAGCGAAGCTATGCTATATGTACTGTGATATGATTTACCTACCAGCCTAATTAGTAGGTGCTATAAAGTCAATGACCCAAGTGGGCCTAAACATAGAATAAGTAAACTGTCAAATGGTTTGTTTTTACGACTTTCATTGTTACAAAATCAAAGCACATCTTTTCAACCAGACATTATTTCCGAAGTTGAAAAAGACAGAACGACTAGGGCAAGACAAGTCAGGCACTTGAAAGAAGGCGGTAGTTGACGCGGTATTTTTTAAAGTAGCCTCACCCTATTACACATTCTGCGGTCAGATTTCACATATTCAAGGGTAGGCCTAATATCATTGAGTTTGTAGTAGTATATACTACAAAGTCAATGGTAATATGTTCAAATTTTACAAAACTACGTACAAACTACAGTAGCTTGAAGTGTAGTATATAGTACTTATAGTAGCTTAAACCCTTTTCATAAATATTTACAACAAAACTAGACAAACAATAATTGATGGTTCCCCAATAAGGCCAAGAGCAATCTCACCACCTAAAATAATCTTTCAATTAATCATAATGTACCTCATTTTAACAAACTGTGAATCTTGAAGTAGTAAATTTGTGAATAACACCAGGTCCCTAATGAGTAATGACCTTATTCATCTCGCAGAATAATTATAATATCAATTTCAAGGACCCTACACATTGAAGATGGGCCTTGATCTGTTCAAACATGTTCACATATGTGTTACATTTTACACTAAGCTGAAAACATATTTCACTTTTATCTCTATATCAAATATATGTAGGCCCTATATTATATAACAATGTATTATTACAGGATTAATAGTATCTAAAGTAATATCAAATTCAATAACATGAAAACCACCATCCCAAGTTCTTGGGTTAAAATTGTTGTAGACTTAATTTTTATTATTGTGAAAATATCATACATTTATCTATTAATGTCAGCTCAACATGAACAATGCTGGTATACATTATTTATTGATTTAAAACTTATAGACTATGTGGACTTATAGCAAAATCTTCACTCTTGGGAAAAAGCTAAACTTGCAGACAAGCGTATTATAAAACAAGGGGTGGATTGCAAGAAGGAAGTTTAAACCCCGGTCTACTTTAGACGCCATCCAAGTACAAAATTACATTGCAGAGGCAATGCAATTTTGTACTTAGATGGCGTCTAAAGTAGACCGGGGTCAAACTTTGTTCTTGCAATCCACATTAAGAAAACCTATTATTTCAGTCCCAGATTTGCTCACCTCAAAACGTAGAGCCACAATGGACGGCTATTCGAAAAGTAATATATATAGAAGAGCTAAAAAGCATGTAGCAGATAATTATAGCACTACTTTGACTAACTCAACCCAGTCTGATATACCTAACTGCCCGGGAGATTGTTCAATGGATGAAGGTCCTACTGTATTGGACCAATCACCAGAAAACATTCCAGTTTCAACCAACACCCAATTAAATGTCGGTTCGGACGAGTACGAAATAGGCTCAGATGACAGCTTCGGTGCAGTGACCTTAAGTGAAGAAGATGACACTGAAATAAATCAAACGGTAGCTCGAACTCCTGACGATGCCAACAATCGGGATATGTCATATTCAGACATAGCTACATGGGCAGTGTCAAACAATGTGACTCACGTTTCATTGACTAAACTGTTGAAAATCCTAAAAACACACAAGTGCTTCAAAAATATTCCCAGTGATGCAAGGACATTATTACAGACACCAAAATGTACTGAAGACATCATTAATATGCCCCCTGGGAAATACTGCCACTATGGTTTAGCCAATGGGATAAAAAATATTTTCATGGCAACACCAAAAACAAAGTGGCCAGAACGTATACAGATTATGATAAATATGGATGGGATACCATTAAGTAAAAGTTCTAATAGCCAATTTTGGCCCATGTTGGGAAAATTGGTACAAATGCCACTATCGAGCCATTTTGTAATAGGAGTATACCATGGCTATGGCAAACCTGAGTCCGCCAAAAATTACCTTCAATATTTTGTTGCAGAAGCTACGACACTGCTTAGGGAAGGGATAATTATCTCAGGTTTTATCTGTGATGCGCCTGCTAGGGCTTTTGTCAAGGGCATCAAACGTCATACAGGCTATCACGGATGCGGCAAATGATGGGTGCGTGGTACATGGAAAGGAAGAGTTGTCTCTTTGGACAGTAGTGCTCGTCTACGAACAGATGAAGACTTCAGAGAAAGGAGGCAGGGGGAAGATCACCATTTATACAACTCTCCCCTAGAAGAGCTCGGCACAGGCATGGTATCCGAATTTCCGTACGAATACATGCACCTTGTGTGTCTTGGTGTTATCCGTAAGAAAATGCGTATTTGGCTTCGAGGCAAGTTGACGTTGCGTTGGGGTAGACTCGACATCGATGACTGTTCACAAGAATTGATTTCTTTAAGACCATACATCTGTCGCGAGTTTGCTCGTAAACCACGATCATTACGAGAGGTAGATAGGTGGAAGGCAACTTCTTCTGTACACCGGCCCACTTATCTTACAACGTCCTCTTCCCACGCACTTGTATGATCACTTTCTTTGCCTGCACGTAGCCATAACAATTCTTGCATCCAAGTATCTTCGACAACTCTTTGCATATGCAGAAGAGTTATTGGCTTATTACGTAGAAATGTTCCAAAAACTGTATGGCGAGGAAAGTGTAACATACAACGTACATGGCCTAATCCACTTGGCCCAGGACGCAATGAAATATGGCTCCTTAGACGAATTTAGTGCTTTTGGTTTTGAAAACCACCTACAAATAGTGAAAAATCAACTGCGCAAGGGAAATCAACCACTGCAGCAGCTCAGCAATAGACTAGCTGAGGTGAATCTTCTCCCATATCAAACTAATTGTGAAACAACTCTTGATCTGCCTACGCTGAACAGCACAATGAATACACTCAAGTTGAAAGATTTTGTGTTAACAACAAAAACAGGAGACAACTGTTGTGTTTTACAAGACGATTCTGTAATCGTGATCGAAAGGTTTGTCCAGGAATCCACTGGGATCAACATTTTTGGACGGCGTTTCCTTAACACATCGGACTTCTATGTTAATCCGTGTAAATCTTCAATCCTGGGTATTGTCAAAGTTTCCAAGTTATCCAGGGCACATAGCTGGAGTGTCAGCAACATTAAGAATAAAGTTATGAAAATTCCAATGCAAGACTATTTTGTCATATTCCCACTCTGCCACTCGGGTTGAATCCATTAGTCATTACCAAACGCAAATAACAATTACAATCACTGTGAAAAGAATAATTTGAGGTATGTTTTTGTAACATGAAACATTCATTTTCTATTTTTGAGCTATTCAAATGATTATGTTTAGTATCTAGCTATCTATATTTATGTAATAACTAAAAAAACAGTTTTTTATTATTCATGTAATCCAAGTATATCTCAAAAATAATGATCAAAATGACATGTTCACTGGTATTTTTTGTACCACACATTGTGCTATGTACAGTGAAACCTCTATGCATCGTTCCCGGATCCATCGTTTTCCTGGTTGTATCATTCATTTTTTCTCACCCCACTCCCATATAACCAATGCTAAATTATGCTGGATACATGGTTTTCCTGCATGGATGGTTTTATTTTTCTGGTCCCTTGAAAAACGATGGATAGAGGTTTCACTGTAATCAAAATGTGCATACTTTGTCATGATTTGTACATAATAATAGCAAACTCGTTTTTATCCTCAGATAACATGTTTCGATATTCAGTACTTAAATTTTCGGATGACTCGATAGACATAGTACCTACCACCTGGATGGTAGGTACAACAAGCTGCTACTGGCCGCCGGACGGCCCACCGGGTCATGTACACAATCTGATCAAAAAGTGTGCCACCCCAGTCTATAATGAGTGGGGTCTCGCGAAGTCTGCGCATGTCATCAGAGGCTGTGGTAAGAGAAATGACATATATTGTATATATCATGTTTTATTGGGTGAATAGTAAGTCAATGATGAAACTCGCAGTATTTCCACAACCTTTTTATTGTAGCAACTTACCAAGAAGCAGCCACGTGGCGGGAAAAAGCGTTGAGATTCAGCGATCTCGAGTCGTCTGAGGAAGGCGACGTTCTGAGAAAACGGAGAATAATTCCTCCAAGAAGGTACGAAACATCGGAGATGTCCGATGATGACCACAGCGCAAAACGGTTGAAACCGCGAATCGGTAAAAGGCAACTGCCAGAGCCTCCACAACCCAAGGCCATGCCACAGCTGTCGAGTATGCAAGGTAATAAAAAATATTGTCTATAATTCTAAATTAATTTTTGAACATAAACTAAGTTTTAAGCATTGTTATTGTTCCATATTTTAGTTTAGTCGGTATTTTGTAGTAGACTGTGTAGGCCTATAGTTATCTTTTTGCTATTTTGTGTTATAATTTCTCTTTCTAGAACGGCCAATCACAAATCACAGACGATACTCCAATCACAAGCCCAAAACGGGCACCATTACAGCCACGGCTGTTTCAAATCTATTCGAAAGCAGAAATGATGGCTATGCAACGTCAAGGTGAGTTGAACAATTGTCAGGTATACAAATAAAATATGTACTATAAAAATACCAAGTCAAGTTAATCTGGTTTGGTAGTGAAGACAATGAGAAAAAAAAATAGTTATACAAATAAATCATAATACATGACTAGTATGACATAAGAGCTGCTCTTTCAGTTTCAAAAATGTAATTGTTACCGGTACCAATAAGCAGAAAACATAGATGGTAAAATAAGATCTACACTGTGGGCCTATGTACCTCGAGTTCCTGAACTCTCAATCAGGTAACACCAAATAAAAGAAGCATGGTTGCAATTGGTATCCCCTGCCATATTTCTGTGGCCACTCCTTCCAAAGATTGGATTACACCCAGACAAATGTACTTGCCATCACAAACACTAGGCAGTGTTGGGGAGTGAACTTGCAAAATGAACGCGTTCACGGGAACGCGTTCATTTTTTGATGAACTTTTATATGAACGCATTCGTTTTTTACCAAATGAACGTGAACTTGGTAAAAGTTCCTTTTTCGGTCACGAACTTTTCAAAAGTTCAAAAGTTCGCCGGTGAAACGTTTTTTTCGAACGAGTAGTACATTTTTCCATGACGATTGTACTCGAGTGAGAGAGAAGGAGATAGACGCGGTTTTCTGACCAATCCGAAACGCTGGATTGAAAATTTTGATTGAATTGGATTGAAGTAGAAAGTTAAGTTCAAACGACTTGAATTGTTGATAATTTATAAAAAAAAACTCTCATTTATCCTTCTCCTCACAGTAAGCCCTACCAATAATCCAATATTAGCTATATATTACTGTCCGCGGGTGGTCCAAATTGACGTTAATTGCAAAAAAAATCGCGAAATGAACTTTCACGTGAACTTATGTACTTTTTACACGAACTTGAACTTTTCAGAAAAAAATATAGAAAATGAACTTGAACTTTTGAAAAGTTCTTTGTAAAAAGGAACTTCCCCAACACTGACACTAGGGTACCGGTATTTTGATTATCATACTTTGAGTTCTGTCTTTTTGTCAGTCCTCGTAGTTCGTAGTCACTACCATCGCTTCAAAGCACAAGTACGTATTTGACTTGTACACTAACTTTGCATCACCTTCATAATTATGTATTTAAAAATATATACAGCTGCTGCATTTCTTTTCTAAAATGTTATTTCAAAATTGTCATAATGATTGATACTTTTCTAAAGCTGCACAGTTTAAATAGTGTACAACTATTAATTTATTTCTCTTTATTATTTATTTATACATTTATTTTCCATCCAGAGGAGATGCAACAGCATATGGATCAAGTACCGGTACAACACAATTCAAACATCAGTACTGTTGAGCAATACGAAAATGGTACGTATGAGTAAAGTAAAAATAAAGAATTGTAAGAATGGACACTAACGCTGCTTTCAAGTTAAGCGAGCGAAGAGACTCCCTACAGAAATGAGAAGTCCATATTAGCTGAATATTAGGTAAATAACTCAATGTATTTCTCAACATTTGCAGTCAACTTTGACAATGAGGTAATAACAGGCATATATTTGCCAATAATAGGTGCATGAGAATCGGGTACATGTCTGTTTTCTATGACGCTGATATTAGCTTCATATTAGGGAAATATCATGGTCACCACTAGGCTGTTACTTGCTTATTGTAATCGATGTTTATACCTGCAAACAATTGATCTTGCTTTCAGACCCCATAATTCTCTCTTCCCTATATTGAGTGAATATCAGCCTAATATGGATCAAATATCATGAAAGAAATGCTATGAGAAAACAAATTCATTTCAATCTCTTGCCTATATTGGGTAAATATTACCAAAACATCAAGCTAATATTAGGAAGAAAAAAGGGTCGCCTTTTTTTCCTACCTGGCAAACAACCTTATTATTTGCCAATCATAGGTTCAGAATTGGGAAAAACATGACCCTAATATGAGCAAGATACAAGCAAAATATTGGGTTATTCTGTACTTTCATATTTATCTGATATTTGGTTAATATGGGGTTAAAAAAGGCAATGCCATTTTTACTAGGGACAGCTCAATCGCACCCTAAAACAATTCCGTTTGCATTTTTCTATATGTATGCACTCATCGCATACGACGTTATTTATTAGATATACTCATGCCTTATGAGGGACTTGAACTCACGCCCAACGGTGACTTCAGTTTCTAATGGGGAGCCGTAGGTGACTTCAGCTCTGAAGGGTGGCTGATTGATATATTGTTTGGGGTGTGTTACAGATTCCAATTCTCAAATACGTATGAACGTTTGCAACAGTTATATAGCGGGGAATCTATATAATGGTATGATGTCTTTGAAATATTTCCTCCTTGTATTGTTTGTAGGAGACTAAAAACTTTCAGATGAATAAATCCATTGTTCATAGAGAATGAAAATAACTATGATTATTTGCTCTTTGTGTGGCAAACAGTGAAATTCTATAAACATTGAACTGTGGCCCTATTGCTTTTGAGCTGACAAACAAGCAAAAACAAAAACCCATAAAATGAAAAGTCCTCAAATATTAATAAAAAGAATTTTGATATGTAGGCCTACACATACTTGAAACAAATAAAAGATGCAAATTGATGATGGAATGAAAAAAAAATATTCAGTAATGAGTAGTGTTTGTGGATATATATTAGTAATGACACCGGGTACCCGGAGACCGGTCCTGGATCGGTCTTTGAACTGCTCGGTCCCAATTTGCATAACCGGTCTTTTTATGTTGTTACAATTATATGTTTTTTTTGCTGATGTCTGTCTTAATTAATCCTATTGCTGATATCTAAATCATAATTCAATTATGTTATCTTAAACCTGTCTGTATCTCGCAGAGTTTATTATTTGTATCAATTCGTCACATTATGCTTTACAGACATGCGTTATTGCAGGGTTTGTGATTTTGATACTTTCACGTTTTTTGAGGGGACGTAAAGACCGGTCCTATACCCGGTCTTTACAAACGGGTACTCGGTCTCAAATCCCAGGACCGATGTCATCACTAATATATATATATATATATATATATATATATATATATATATATATATATATATATATATATATATATATATATATATATATATATATATATATATATATATTAAATATCCACAAACCAGTACAGACTTACACTACTGATTACTGAATAATAAACATGATGTAGCCTAATTTAGGTTCACTATTGCCAGCCCATAAAATATTTAAACTATTAATAACAGACCATTTTCACCAAGTCTTGTTTTCTGTATGTAGGTGAGTAATATAATGTTCATTGGTTGCAGATCATTATCAGAACTATGCTAACCTAACGCTTGCAGAGCCAGACTCGTACAGGCTTAATGGGTATATTCCAGGTACAGTAGTAGCTCTTGGAAAATATCAAGTTCTCACCCACCACCTAGCGGCAAAGCATGCATTAGCGAATAGGGATTTCAACAAAAAAGTGACATCACCTGCATGAGTTATGACGTGCAGTAAAAGTTTGAATAAAGCCTGAGAATAGAAATATTTCATCATCTAGAGGACTGAAAATTTGGGTGAAAACAACGAATATTCTCCATACCTGTTGGAAACACATTTATAGCCACTTGTTTCTTATTATATCATATTTTTCTTCACTAATAGCCTATTATAGGCCCGTATTTGATTTTACCGCAAAGTTCAATGTAATAATATTTCATGTTGAAACATATTATTTCAAGATATGACACCAACTAATATAGTACTCTGGTTTTTATTGCAGATCATAATTCTAACAGCCAATCACAATATGCCTCACCTGGTCGCTACCATGAGAACGAGAACGCACATGGTGAGTTCAGTGATGTTTGTTTTATCTCACTTGTCAGTTTTGTGTAGGAATAAATTCCCAGCAATAAAGTTGCAACCCTGTTCTGTTACAGAACAGCAATCAAGAGTGGTTGATGATGATGACTCAAGGACAGTCTCAGACTTGTCGCAATTATATAAAAATGGTAACTTAATTTCTTATCTTTCATTTGGTATTACAATACTAGATGAACATAGACTCTAATTAAATTCCTTACCTAATTTGAGCTCTCAAATAGGTGGTCAGCCTCTCTACCCTTCTCGTACCTTCTACAATAAATACAATACAATACTGACAGCCACTCTAATTCTTTTACCGTTTCAGATGATCTTTCCACTCAACTTTCTGATTTTTTTTTTTTTAAATAATAATTATTAAATAATATAATAATTTTATTCACTTTTTCAATTTAATTTAATTGGTCTTCAGGATTATTTTACAATAATCCTGATGAGTATGGTAGCAACACCTAAGTTCACACAAATCTAAATTAAGTAATATATGGCGTGTATGCATACATGTGAAAACAAAACTTGTGAATAGTAGAATGACACATTTTTCAAGTGCTGATAACTTCTATGGTCTTGACCGATTATTACGAAATGTACCTGTAGTCTTGTGAGCCAGTTCATCATTTAAAAACCTTTCAGAGCATTGTAGGTAACTGCATTGCTATGATACAGTATGCTCAAAATTCCATTGTATTGCTTTGTAGCTTGTGCTAGGTCTGTAGATTGCATGTGCCATGTGTCTGGCACTTGACTTCAGTTGAGCTACCGCTCATCTAGACACATTATATGCAACACAACTTGAGCACCTACACTCATTTACGACAAATTATTTGTTTACAAGCTTTAATTTCAACTGGTAAACTGTTTCAGACGATCAAGACCCAATATTTAGGCCTACAACAAATAATCTTGTCAATATAGGCCTAGATGACATTTACAAGTTGTGTTTGGAAATTCCAAAAATCTTGAGGAACCAAAAGCAACTGGCCACAGATTTTGCCATTCTTTCAAATAAATTGGATCGGCAGAGTCGCCAATCAACATGTCAGTGCAAAGAGGCGACATTTGATACGGCTACCCTGCCAGTGAGATCCAAAGAAGAATTCAAAGCACTGAATGACTCATTGAAGGAACCATTGAAAGCTGTTGCACTAGTGAGTATAATGTTAAAGTACGCTCATGGTCACATATTATGTTTTTTCTAAATATAAAATTCCTCAAATACCGTTGATATCTTCTAGTTTTAGTGTGTATAGCATCGGTATATCTTCTTTAAATGCATTTTAATGTAGCTTGATAGATCGCTTCATGTGACCGCCACCGTACAACTTGGAGTAATGAGTTACTATTGCTGTATGAATTCTTATTTTTGGCAATTCCCTCCACAGATCAAGTATCTGGCGAGGTGTGGTGGGAAGGACGTCAACGATGCGGTTCGACGGATGTTGGGCACCATTTTTACAGTCGAGCTGGCAAACGAATACTCATGGGCTGGCACATCTTCAAAAATGAGACTGAAAGGAACACCCTTAGTGTCACTCGTTATTTATGGTATGTCTATCAACTTTAATAAATAATTTATGAATTGGGTGAAAGGGCAAGAAAGAACAGCAGCTTACCAAGATTTAGGAGTAGAGATAGGCCTTTTCATGGCCGCCGGGGGCATCTGCATGTAGCTTTGGACTACCATTATCTCAATTATTTTATATTAATATATACCACATTGTAATTAGTCAATTCCAGTTGTATGTTTGGAATGAGGTTTTAATATCGAACTATTTTGCATATAAACACACATCAATGGCAACGTTAGAGCTCTGCAAGATAGCCTATATCATTAAGTATGCCTATATCTTGCAGAGCTCTATGGGGCAATAAGGAGAGCTCTGTATGCCCACATTTTAGTTTGATTACTGAAAATAAAAGAGTTTTCAAAGAATGGCATATAAACATATACATAGACCTATCACTGTAATTATTTTTGCACTTGATAATGTTTGAACAAATGTTAATATTTGAACTATACACTTCTTCCAATTTTTCCCCATTGTTTGATCATTATTGAAAATACTGACAATTTGGAAGGTTGTTCCATTATACTCACATTTTTTTCGCTGTTTTGCTACAGAGTATTGCAATTTGATTAGTGATTATGAAAACGGTACTATTCAAGTTTGTAGCTCATCTTGAATATACGCAGAAATACACATAAAAATGTGAATAATTAACATACCAACTCATATTTCATCTGCCTTGTAGATGGGCAAATGAATATTTCTTCAAGCATTGAAAATACTGACGTGATTTGTCATTGAATTATGCCTACAGATGCAGTCCGATCCATCAAATCACTGGCTATGGTTGAAACAGGGGCTATTGAGACGGCCATCAAAGAATTCATGCGGCACACGAGTACTCGCCTCGCCAAGAAGTAGACAGCATAAGTTATAACCGCACAGTTATATTACTACCATTTCATTGTATAGCCAACTATTAGATATTGTATACCTCGACCAGAGTATCTAATGAGAATGGTATCGGGACTTGTCAGTTAGATACTGACCGGTATGACGTCACGCACACTTTTAATTTTTTTCTTTATAATGTTTTCTGATATTGGCATGTATCTTGATTATAATCAAGATACATCCATTGAATTTGAAGCCATAATATTTTGAGAGCTTTTGTTACCTATTTGCTTGAAACTATAGCTTACCTCACGATTTCTGATTTGGTATTATTTTCTGGCCTTCCGATTCAATTCTGAGTTGGGATCGATAAATCGATGAACTCAACATGGTCAGGACTTAGGCCTATTACCTTCCAGCAGCTCCCATGTTTTTGATTCGAAGTGATTTTCACTGAAAATTCAAAATATACTGGTACTTCAGTAATTAATATTCGAAACTTTAGTTTTTATTTCATTTGCAATTTTTAAATCGAACGACAACCCTATTTAACATTATTTCAAATATGATGATTATTCACCCTTACAGCATATTTGCTTGAAAAAAATGTAAACCCACATTGCTTTTGGTCGCAGATTGGGCCTAAGGATTTTCTGTGTAACTTATGGATTGTTTTAGCATTGGTTTTAGTAACTTGTACCAAAAGCATAGGAAAACAAAATTAAGCAGCTGATATGCCATGGCAATTTCCTCGTCTGTTAAAGGTCGATTAATGACAGTTTAAACGCGTGTGTTAGACTCGGTTCTAGTTGTACAGCGCTAATTAAAACCATTTCGGTTCACAATTGTTTCGTAACCGCTTTAAACTTCCAACAGACACTCATTATGCTCAAATTGTTCAGCGCACCCGATAGGTGGTCTTAAACACACCATGTTTGGTCCTATAAAATGTATTCAAGTGGAATTGTACTAGCTCAAGAGCAAAACTTAGGGGTTAAGTTAGTTATGAACTGGAGAATCTACAGTCTATATTCAAATTTGATGACGAAGACTAGAACTACGATCCAATGAATTGACCTTAATCAGTCACCACACAAATTATGAACCCAACTTTCATTCGGAATTTAGATGAATAGCACAAATACACAATTTAAAATGTTCAATATGCAATACGGTCACCAAAATACTATAAAAGTACTGTACTAGCATTAAGTATACCGGTATAGGTTACTAGTACTTGAATACTTTTGAAACAAATTGTAGAAATAACCTAAAATGTTGTTAGTAGGCCTAGGTCAGGAGCGTGACGATCATATGGTTAGATAACATCTAGGCATACTGATACGCCTAATGTCAAATATAAAGACATTTAGCAGGTTATACCCCCTAAGTTTCTATATCTGATAAATTATTTCATAATGTTACATTTTGTGCTTATGTACAAGATCGACCTATAACCATGATGCTATTATAATTATAGTTTATTACTGATAGTATTATAGGCCTACGTACCGTATATGGCTCCTTTATTACGATTCTACAACTGATCTACAGAACAATATGTTGTGTTTAAATAGAGGAGGTTGTGAATAATCCATTATTAAGTATTTAATGGTGGGTGTTGCACTATGGCAGTAGCACTGAGTGCATATTATATGTTCCTTGATCTTAGTCTTTCATCAATATTATCATAATATTACGATATTATGGGTAAATACCATATTATGTTATTGTAGTATTGCCTAGAACTGATGCAGGCATTATATTCGATAGTTCCTATAGGCCTGCCTTAATATTACCACTATCTATTACAGCTAAATAGGCTATACTATGTACCTTATGACCCGATTAAAGCCAAATTGTCAAATTGGTATCCTACGGCTATCCATGTTTTTTGCACATCATAGGGCAGGCCTACCGTAGTCATTATGACACTCGCCTATAGACACTTATGCGTGCATTTATTGAATCGATTATATTCGATAACACAACACGCCAGAAATGATATTATCGATACTAGGTACTTTTAAATGACTGATTATAAAGCCTGTTTTACTGTGCCAAACTGACTCTTCACTGATTCTTGTTACACAATCGGTCGTGTATTGTAAAGGCCTTTGTATACATTCCATTATCAATAAATATTATTAAAGTCAGATAACCTGAATACTGGATTTTGCTCAATCATAATTTAGGCTAGAACCTCGCCTTTTGTCCTCATTGCTTCATATGTGTGTGTGTATATATATATATATATATATATATATATATATATATATATATATATATATATATATATATATATATTTAACAACATTTCTTTATGAATGCGATTCATTAACGATATGTATGTACGTTTTTGTCAAATCATAAAAATGTGACCAATCTGGGACTTGAACCCAGGACCTCTTGGTTTGTACCCAATTGCTCTACCACCTGAGCTAATTGACCACCTAGATTCAAGTCGAATATCCGACACATCTACATGATTTGACATTGTTTGAGAAACGACTCTCTTGGGCTTTGTCTTTTTACAGATCAACAGATTCCAAGGTGTAACGATTAGACGTTACCACAGGTCCTTGTGTTTCTCTTTTAACCATCACCTAGGCTCAGGATTTGTATTTAACAACATTTCTTTATGAATGCGATTCATTAACGATATGTATGTACGTTTTTGTCAAATCATAAAAATGTGACCAATCTGGGACTTGAACCCAGGACCTCTTGGTTTGTACCCAATTGCTCTACCACCTGAGCTAATTGACCACCTAGATTCAAGTTGATCTGTAAAAAGACAAAGCCCAAGAGAGTCGTTTCTCAAACAATGTCAAATCATGTAGATGTGTCGGATATTCGACTTGAATCTAGGTGGTCAATTAGCTCAGGTGGTAGAGCAATTGGGTACAAACCAAGAGGTCCTGGGTTCAAGTCCCAGATTGGTCACATTTTTATGATTTGACAAAAACGTACATACATATCGTTAATGAATCGCATTCATAAAGAAATGTTGTTAAATACAAATCCTGAGCCTAGGTGATGGTTAAAAGAGAAACACAAGGACCTGTGGTAACGTCTAATCGTTACACCTTGGAATCTGTTGATCTGTAAAAAGACAAAGCCCAAGAGAGTCGTTTCTCAAACAATGTCAAATCATGTAGATGTGTCGGATATTCGACTTGAATCTAGGTGGTCAATTAGCTCAGGTGGTAGAGCAATTGGGTACAAACCAAGAGGTCCTGGGTTCAAGTCCCAGATTGGTCACATTTTTATGATTTGACAAAAACGTACATACATATCGTTAATGAATCGCATTCATAAAGAAATGTTGTTAAATACAAATCCTGAGCCTAGGTGATGGTTAAAAGAGAAACACAAGGACCTGTGGTAACGTCTAATCGTTACACCTTGGAATCTGTTGATCTGTAAAAAGACAAAGCCCAAGAGAGTCGTTTCTCAAACAATGTCAAATCATGTAGATGTGTCGGATATTCGACTTGAATCTAGGTGGCCAATTAGCTCAGGTGGTAGAGCAATTGGGTACAAACCAAGAGGTCCTGGGTTCAAGTCCCAGATTGGTCACATTTTTATGATTTGACAAAAACGTACATACATATCGTTAATGAATCGCATTCATAAAGAAATGTTGTTAAATACAAATCCTGAGCCTAGGTGATGGTTAAAAGAGAAACACAAGGACCTGTGGTAACGTCTAATCGTTACACCTTGGAATCTGTTGATCTGTAAAAAGACAAAGCCCAAGAGAGTCGTTTCTCAAACAATGTCAAATCATGTAGATGTGTCGGATATTCGACTTGAATCTAGGTGGTCAATTAGCTCAGGTGGTAGAGCAATTGGGTACAAACCAAGAGGTCCTGGGTTCAAGTCCCAGATTGGTCACATTTTTATGATTTGACAAAAACGTACATATATATATATATATATATATATATATATATATATATATATATGATAGCATGTAGTGTGGAAAATATGATATTTCTGTACTGCTTCTAATTTATTATTTTATTAATTATTTGGTAAATGATAATGAATATGACATTTTCATCACTACATGGTATTATTCGTAAAAATGTGTGCTGCGCAATACATTTTTTCTCTTTGAGAAGTTTAAAGCGGATCTCCCAGCCAATCGTCAATGTTGATTTAATTGTTAAAGGAGCGAAAAAGCAGCTCCAGTCATGCTCCAAGAGCGCATGTGAGTCGATTTTGTGCGACGAGATATAATGTTTTGGGTAATAGCTTCGAATCAGTATATGAGATACTACAATTCCAATGAAGAAGATACACAGATACTTTTAATCCCCCCTAGATATTAGGCCTATAGTAAAAACCATTTGCACTATTTGAACTATTCGACTACTTTATAGCGCCTAATTTTCACAGCTATGTGCCTACAGCTAGAACTAGAAGAACACCTTTTTTAGCTGTGTATATTTGTGCATTTTAAAACTTTGGATTCCCAAGATAATACTTTTATTTCATATCATTCTGGAGGGTTCTTCTTCTTTGAAAGAATTCTGATATCTACTACTGTGTGCAAAAGCTATTACCAAAAACTGATATTTCGCTAAATCTGCCTCCAGTGTGCATGAAACACGTGCTCCAAACATTCTACAGAAGCATGTTTCAGGCACCCACTGTCACCGGGTATGTGGTAGGCATGCCAGGGGTGTGCTTAAAACGTTCCGCAAATACTCCTCTACGGCACGCTTCAGGCTCGTAATTTATACTCCCAATCAAAGCATGCTCTTGGCTTGCTCCGGGCATACCCCAAGCATGCCCCGCAATGCATGCCTCAGGCAGATGAGGCATGCCTTTGGAGTCCCGCCCTAATGTAAAAAGGAGTGTTTCAGGCAAGTTCTAGGCAAGTGAGGAGTGAATTTGCCATGCCCCAGGCATGCCTCACCTGCCCTGAAAGAAGGCTTCAGGCATGTCTAAGGAATGCTTCGTGTTTGTAGGGTCTACTTCATTCTCCCCATTCAAAGTCTGTTTTTGAAAAACTTCACCATAATAATTATTTAATGCGTATGCCTTTTCTTTATTCGATACGAACTCCACTCCTTTTCTGTTAATAAGAGTTGGCATATCGTTTCTTCCTCTTTTAGTATTATTTATGTACTTGTACATATTATTCCAACTTTTATTCTGGTCCTGCTCATCAAACATCCCCCGTAGAAATTTATCCTTTGCACTTTTCTTTTCTTTATTCAGATCTGATCTGCATTTCCTTCTCATTTCTATATCTCCCCCTTCACCTCTGTTCATATTATGGAACTTTCTCGCTTTCCTTTTCAATTTTCTAATTGATATATTATAATAGATTGGATCTGCACTTTCAGATATTAATTTATTGGGAACAAACTTCTCAATAGCGTTTAAACATATGCTTTTGAAAGTGTCCCATTTTTTGTCTATATCCCCCTTCTCCTCAATCTAGTAATTCCTCCAATAATTTAAATGTAACTTAATTTTGTTGGTATCCGCCTTTTTATAGAACCAGACTTTCTTCTGTACCTTTATTTCATCTTTTACTCTATTTGCAATTAATTCTACTGTTGGAATATTATGGTCACTGATACCAACGTCCACGATAGTTCTTAACCACTTTTCCGGTGGTCTGACTAGGATAACGTCCAAAAGGTTATTACTACCTGTCCTAGTTAATCTAGTACCCTCCGTAACCGTTTGCACAAATCCTTCACTCATTATTTCATAATCAAGTTCTTGCCTTCTATTCGTGCTACTTCCTACAGTCCCTTCTTCCCAATTTATTCCTGGTAAATTCAAGTCTCCAGCAACCATTACATTCCTTTTATTAGCACTTTCAACCACTCTTTCCCTAATCTTGACAAGAATATCATTATTAGAATTTGGTGGCCTATATCCCGCAATTATTATAAACATTTCTGTTCCGAACTTAATTTCTAATCCCATTAACTCTACTGCTTCTTCTATCCACAAGATTCTCCCATTCAACTCATTTTTTAATCCCAGCAATATACCACCCCCATGTCTGTTTCTGTCTTTTCTGAATAAGCTGTAACCCCCTACCTCTATCTCTTTATCGGTGTAGCCATCGTCCAGCCAGGTTTCCACAAGTACGAAAATATCGGGATTTATAGTGTCTACTACTGTTCTTAATTCGTCGAGTTTATTGCATATACTTCTGCAATTAACTAATGTTATTTTTAATGTATTTTTTACTCCCATCTCAATATCCTTCTGTTTCGATTTGTCTCCCCTTTCCATATCATTTCCTAGGCCTACCTCTATTCTGCTACTTTCGATCGTATTTAGTCACAAGCTAGCTCTTCTTCTCATCTTCTCGGCGACTCTTCCCATCAGTTTACCCAGTTTCTCTGCTCCCAATTTGTTTAAATGGATCCCGTCAGCCTTCAAATGTTCTTCATGTACCCAACAGTTAGACTCAATGTACACCACTCGTTCTCTGATGCACAATCGCTCAGTAGCAGCGTTGACTCTATCAATAAGCTCTCTATTTTCATCTTTTCTGTATATAATCCCACTAACTGCAACTCGACTTTCTCCGAACTTCTTTTTCGCAGCTTCGATCAATTCCTTCATTCCTTTGTTCATTATATCTTGTCCATCCCCTCTTTGTCTCATCTCTTTCAAATCATTTCCTCCTACGATCAGAATAACTCCTTTACCATCGACTTCCCTTCTCTTCATTTCATCCACCACTCTCCTCATTCTGAATACACCAATTCCTGGTCTCACATCCACCTCTACACTGGATCCCGTGCCGACGCTTGTTCCACGAACAATCGAGCTTCCCAGCAGTACAATACTCTTTTTGGTTATTTGTTTACTTTCCTCTTTAGATCCGACAGATTCCATCTCGACTTCACCAAATTTGCTGACTTTATTTTTGTCTTCCATTTCTTCTTCTGGAATAAACTTCAATTGCGTTTCCTCTGCGTTTATATTATTCCGCGTCTGCTCGTCTTCGTTATTCATAGTTCTCAAACATTCAACTTTACTCTGTTCGGCATATTTCCCTTTCTTCAATTGTTTCCCATTCGTTTTCTCCTTATTCATAATAATTTTAGGGATATTCTCATTTTTTCCCTTGTTAACGTTTTCATTTCCCTCAATACATGCTTCCCTTTTCTTCTTATCTTCTCCTTCCCTGCACTTTCCACAGCTCCACTTTAGGCCTGGTACATTTTGAATACACTTGTACTGTGCAGTACTTATATTTACACACGCTATATGCCACCACTGTGAACATTTTTCTGAACAGCATTGTATTGCTCTGTCCTTGACCTTCACTCCTAATCCACACTTCATACCACAAATTACATTCAATTCTTTCGGCAATGGTACCGTACTTAGCACTATCTCATTCCCACTATTGGTTTTCAGTCCCAATCTTGGTCTTCCCCTCGTTACTTTCTTGAATTCGGTCGTCATCTCGAAAAGTTACTTTTAACACCTTG
The DNA here is from genome assembly GCA_907164805.1 of Brachyptera putata. Classification (NCBI taxonomy): domain Eukaryota; kingdom Metazoa; phylum Arthropoda; class Insecta; order Plecoptera; family Taeniopterygidae; genus Brachyptera; species Brachyptera putata. Next base: position 15,517,812 of record OU015473.1, on the reverse strand, counting down.
ATTACAGTGGTCAATAATAATCATACACCTTGGTCAATATCTATCCAGATGGCCGTGACTTTCAAAATTAGGCCAAGTTGTATCAGGATGACCGTGTAGAAAAAACAAACAAACACTAACCAAAAATTATTTTCTCAGTAAATCCAAAAACTTACTATTCTTCAGAACTTTGGCGTCAATGAACAGATTTCACTGATTTATCATTCAAAATGATTCTCACATAAATCCCAATGGCAAGGTATGGTTGAATATCGTTGTAGATGCTTCTTTGTATCAATTTTCACAATTAATATCCAGCAACACAATTTCCACGACTGTTCGTTTACCTGGTTGCTAATTGATTAGATTACAAATTTTCTTGAATCATATTACGTTTCCCTGTGTCAGGAACGTGAAGTTACCCATTTCATAGCATCATGCACTTCACTTCAATTCTGCTTGGTGTTATATGAGGGGACGTGGGGGGCAATGAGCCAAGTGTTTCCTGTTATTTTCCATGCCGTATTGATAAATAATAAGTTGCACTTGGCATACAGTTTTGATTTCACACCTTTTATATGAAGAAGTTTTTGTAGTTGTTGAAATATTTCAGGCCTTGGCTCCAAGTTTTTACCCGTCAGGGTTTTTGGTGGGATATACACTACTCGAATAATAATAACACGAAACAACGGAAAACGCGTCAATAAGACAAGATAATAATTATGCGCAACACGTGGTTGGAAACGGATGTTAGAACACGTTTACGTGCGACCAAGATGCAACGCGCGCGAGACGGAACACGAGGTATGGCGTACGGGGTAATTAATAATTGTCAATCTTATCTGGCAATATCCAAGCAATCTCGGGTCAGAATGCTGTGATTCGGACACTAGCAGGATCGTGTTCAGACGGATCAATTGTTACTGGAGCACTTGAATTATAATAGTCTACACGTAATCAAAAACCGGCGAAATTGCAGGCGCTTGGGCGGATTTACGGCACTACTAATCCCACTTCTGAATGTTAGAATATCAAATATAAATGTCTCACGGTGCGAGAACGGGTTTCATGCAGGATGAATGATATCTCCGATACGGACAGTTGGATTTTCTCAATGTTTAATAACCTCAAATCAAATACAAGTCAACACATGTTTTCATACAGAAATAATTGCTTTGGCCTATCGGGACTCGGCCTAGCACTTACCAAGACGACCTCCTCCGAGAGTGCCGGGTTCGCTGGACGTAGGAGGGAAGTGAGTCTCGGTGCGAAGGGTGCTGAGTGGCAATGGCGATTACTGGGGTGAGCGTCTGGTTCACCCGCTCGACCTGACCATTAGCTTGGGGATGTCGGGGCGAGTTCAGTATGTGTCGTATCCCATTCTTCTGGCAATACGATTCGAACTGTTCCGACGTGAAGCAGGTGCCCCGGTCGCTGATCAGTCTCTCGGGTAGGCCGTGATCTAGGACGAGGTCTTTTAGTGACTTGACTAGGATGTCGGCTGACGTACTACGTGCTGGAAACAGTCTTACAAATTTGGTTAAGTTGTCGACGGCAACAAGCAAGAATTGATGCTGCCGTGAGCTTCTCACGAAAGGACCTAGGTGATCCAAGTTTCGAACGGTTGGTTTCGATGATTTCGAACGGGCGAGATGCAACGTGAATTTGGTGCAAGTATCCTCGCCCCTTTCCTCGGGGGACTTTGTGTAGAAGGCAGTCAAAGCACTGACTAATGTGTTGCCGGACATAGCGACGAATACCAGGAAACCAGTAATTCTCTAGGATTAGGGTGACTGTGCGATCGAGAGCAAAGTGGCCCATAAGGTCGTGACACTTGACCACAATGGACTTCCTGAAGGAGGACGGAATAACGAACAGGAATCGTTCATCCTTTCCCTCACCCGTGACCTTACACAATTTACCGTTGCGGAGGACTACGTATTTCACTAGTGTCTTCTCAGCTGTTGATCTCTCCGACGGGTCCTTCTTCAATATTCCACTCGTTGCCTCAATTCGTGGTCACTCATCTGGATTGTAAGGACTTGATCCTCGAGGCTCATGGTGACCAGGACGTCAAATCGGTGCTGGATCGCTTCTTCCATGGTGTCCGATTCTTCTCCTATCGGGGCTCGACTTAGGGCGTCGACATGGCTCATCTTCACGCCAGGACGATGCTTTATTTCGACAATATCGTATTCTTGAACCAAATTATACCAACGCGCAATCTGAGGATTCATGGTTCGCTTGGCGTTAAGGTAAACGAGCGACTGGCAATCGGTGATTATGGTGAACGGGATGCCTAATAGGAACTGACGGAGTCTATCCAGTGTCCAAACGATAGCTGCCAGTTCTAGCTTGCTCGAGTGGTACATCCGTTCTGCATCCGTGGTTCGCTTACTCACGCAGTAGACTAAGTGCATTTTCTTATCATCTCCTTCTTGCAACATCATACCTGCAATGCCATCAGCGCTGGCGTCGGTATGCACTTCGGTGCGAGCTGATGCACTGTACAGCTGCAGGGTTGGAGCCGAAGTCAGCTCTGTCTTTAACAAGGTGAAGGCTTTCTCTTGCTCCTGACCCCTAACGAACAGCTCGTCCTTCTTGGTCAGTCGTGTCAACGGTTCGGATTTAGCAGCATATCCAGAAATAAAACGCCGAAAGAAACTTGACAACCCATTGAAACGCCGTACTTCATGGACGTTTCGCGGCCTTGGGAACTGGCTTATGGACTCCAACTTCTTTCGTCCGGATCGGATGCCCTCGCCCCCGAGGGCATCCAGAGGCAGACGTAGGTAGACCAGAGGTATCCAGAGGTAGACGGAGAATCCCAGGTACTCGATCTGCCTCCTTCCGAACTAGCATTTACTAATACGGAGAGTAAAACGTGCCTTACGTAAGGCGTCGAACACCAACCGTAGCCGTGCGAGCATTTCTGTCCAATCTCTCACTGGAATCAGAAGATCGTCCAAATAGCACATCACTATGGTATTGCGCAGCGGACCCAAAGCCTTGTGCATGGCCCGCTGGAACTCGGCAGGTGCGTTTGTGAGGCCGAATATGAGGCGCTCGAATTGGCCAGTCTCGTCAGGAGTGATGAATGCCGTCTTTCTCTCACTTTCCTCGCTCAGTGGTATCTGCAGGTATCCATGAGCAAGGTCGAGTACTGTGAACAGCTTGCAGTCAGACAGCTGCTCGATCTGCTCGTCCATGTTGGGCAAAGGAAACTTGTCCTTTATGGTCTGCTGATTTAGTTTCCGGAAATCAACAACCAGACGTTTTTCCCCTGTCTTTTTTGTGACTAGGAGTACAGGACTTGCATACGGAGAACGAGTTTCTGTGACGATCTCAAGGGACTTCCACTCGTTAACGATCTCCTTGATGTGGGCACGTTCGGAAGCTGTAGTACGATACGGCTTACAGCTTACTGGCTGGGCGCCTGGTACCTCTTCAATGGTCATCTTGACCAAGTCCGTGCAGCCCAGCTCGTCCATCGTCAGGGCAAAGCAGTCCCGGTACTCATTGGTCAAGTTAAGGAGGTGGCTAACCTGTATTGCTGGAATGTTGTTGTCTACACACAAATCTTCGACAGTGATCGGCGTCACATCCACAGGCGCTGGGAGTCGGGGGACAGGCTCGACACTAATCGCGCGCTCCAGACATCGTCCTCGGGGCAGCATGACGTCGGTGTGGCTCATGTTGCTCACTGGTAGTAGAACTTCATTCGTGCCGTTCACGGACTGAATGCGGACAAGGTTGACAGAGTCCCTTCGTAGCAGGCAATCATCCGCGACGATAAGCTTGGTGGCTGAAACAATCGGAGGGAGTTGGATATCTCGGAAGGGGGGTTGCTCTTTGTCCCCAATCAGGACTCTGTCGTTCAGTTTGAGATAGGCGACGTGGGGGAGGTCAGTGTAGGTCCGACCAATAAGGAGTGGAGTGGATTGCGCGTTATCAGGGACTACTAACAGCGGAATCTGTCCTCCTACAACACCGTCTATCTCGAGGTTTGCCGTGATCATGCCTAGAGGACGGACAGCAGCGGCGGTGGTGTCTCCGAAGGCGAACAGTTCGGTTGCAGAAGATGCCATCGTTAGTCCACATCGAGCTGCAGCGGAGGCCTGGATAGTGCAGACTGAACTGCCGCAGTCAATCAGTCCAACAAACTCGAACTGGTGGTTGAGCTTGACCGTTTTCAAGTATCTGAGGGAAGACTCTGAACTGGCTTCTTCTATAACGAGCTGTCGTTGTGTTGTCCCTGACGCGGATGCAGCTCCAGGGGAGCTGGAATGAGTCGGGCAATGGCGCTGAGTGTGCCCTTCCTCATGGCACTTCAGGCAGTACCGGACTCGTGGAGGCTCCGGACAATCTCGGGCCAGGTGTCCATACCGACTACAGTAGTAACACATTCCCTCATCTGCACTCTGATATGTTGGATTCTTGCCGGTCGGATTAGCACGGGGGTTGTTCACCGGCTGGCTTGTCTTGAACTCAAGGGGCTGGCTCTTGGTGGTTGCTACTGGGGGTGGCTGACTTGTTACCTTCGGTCGGAGAGCAGGCTTCATTGTCTCGCCGGAGGATCTAATTCGTTCGCTCCTCTCACTTTCCACGGCCTCAAACTCGCGTATGTCATTCAAGAGGTCGTCAGTGTCGGCATGTTGCCTTGCCATCAACAGCGAACACAACTGGGGGGACCATAACCCGATAACAATCTGACGCTTGGCATCGCCGAAGGGTAGCTGAAGGTCTTGACAGAACTTACTCTTCTCATGGAAGTATGCATGAGTACTCTCTCCTTTCTGCTGAACGCGACTCTGCAGCCTCTTCCATTTCTCGGGTAGGCCCAAGGTCCCTACAAACGACTTCACGAAGGCCGACTTGAAGTCATCCCAGGAGGTTATGTCGTAGCTTCGGGCAGCATACCAGTGACTGGCAGCGCCTACGAGGTGAGTCCTGGCTGACTCCAGCTTGAAGGCATCGGGCCAGAGATGAAGGTTGGCTACCGATTCCAGGGATTTTAGCCATTCAGAGGCCCTGCCACTGTCACCCTCACCTGCAAAGTCGCTAATCGTCCTGGCTAGGTCGGGCATAATTCTATAGGATGGCGCGGTCGCAGCCACTGGTGGCGGAGGAGGCGTTGCAATACGAGCCATGAGGGCCATCATTACCTCGTCTCGTCGGCGGTTCTCTTCATCCCTCCTGCGGTTGTCTTGCGCCATCATCTGCAGAAGGAGCTCGGTCGTCACGCCCCCTTGTGGTCGGCCTGCACTGCCGAACATGGGGTTTTCAAGGGGAGACAAAAAGTGGCGTTCAAATCCAATCGCACCAAGGGATTGATCAGCATTGCTGTCGTCGAACTGTAGGCCTAAGCCTAAACCAAGGTTGTCGGGAAGGCCTAGAGCCTCATCACTGTCACTTTGTCGGGTATTCATGATCAGAAGTAAAATGAGCTGATATGAACAAAATATACTAATCTAGGTCGAGTAACTGTTGACACTCTATAGTTCAAATAGTGATTTACACGCATTACAATGCAAAAAAATTAATAACCGTTTAACATAAGACGAAATTATCGAGTGTCGAGTTATTTGTCACTCAAATATTTCAAAATATACTAAAATAAGTAGCTGTAAGTAAGGCAACTTATGCAGTGGGCCTAATACGAAAGCGCGCCACTGTACTTGAGACGCGGTGATGCCTTGGCAAGAGCGGGGTAGAAGAATAAGGCGCGCAAGATGACAGCTGTTGTTTATGGCGCGACACAAAATAGTTCCCAATTGATATCGCCCTTTATCGATAAGGCATACGCACGCTTCCACGGGTGCAAAAAAAACAATTTCAGAAACAGTAATTATTCGACGTAAAGGTCTCCAGAATAGTTACACGATAAAACACGATAAAACCATTTACCGACGTACTCACACCGGCGTAGTCTGAAGATCACTGTTAGGGTGGGTAGGGCGCTCACAGGGCTGATTATTGGGAAAGAAATATCCCACTTCTGAATGTAGACTTGATTATACTATGACGGGTTCAGGGAATACTGGAGGTTATTCTTATTCAACAATAAAAGAACACAAGATATAAAGTTAACTGGTGGTTATATTCGGTGAAATAACGTACAATGTTCATGGCCAAGAGATGCCATGATCTGGCCCGGATGGCGACCAAAAGTGTACTGAAAACAAAAAACTTATCCTATAACTACAAAACGGAAGTTGGGGAGGACACTAGTTTAGCGGAAGGCTGCTAGAGGGCGCGCAATTTCCTGATTTGAGCGCCCTCAACATTTACTGGTACTACAATTTAATTAAACCGCTCACATAACCTTTAGCCAAAAGCGTTTAAATAATATTCAAAAAGTATTAAAAAAATGTATAGGCGTGGGAATAGAACCCTGCCCCCCTAGCACAGAAGCCCACTGCCTTACCACTGAGCTATGCAGACTCATAACTATATCAGGTTGGTTATAAGACTGACTCAACAATACCGTTTCGGTGTTTCAAAGCAGTAGATAAAGGTGCATTATGGTGCTACATCTTGTTTTAAATTTTAATGCTTGATAATATCGTTAATACATACGACCACAAATTTGTGGGATTAACTCAATGTTCTTAGTTCCCAAACCGGAAATACGAAACCAAGTGTCAATAGTGTTTCGATCTGCGACCGCTTGAGAGCGCCACTGAATACCGAAACCGGAAGTACGAAACTAAGTGTCAGCAGCCAGTCCTGTCGGTAAGTGGCTATTGACAATTGAGTGTAACTAGAAACTTCGTTTAATAAATTGGTGTGGTAAGATAAGAACAAGCCGGGACATTTCTGGGAAGGGATCGGGGATGCGATGACAGGTACTTCGAATAAAGTGATGAAAGGGCGAGTCGTGGAAAAAAGTCTGGACGCAGTTCGCCGCCGACCATCTTTACAGGGGTTTTTCATGGTTTCCGTTTGTAGTCTAGTCTAATATGCCGGGATGGTTCCTACATTAAGGCGGCCATGACCGCTTCCTTCCCACTCTCCGTCCAATTTCCCAAGAACCTTCATCTCATCATCCCATCATCTCATTAATCATCCATCCGACGCCATAGATCTGCGCCATCATAACAGTGCGTCGCTAAACCCAATATTTGAAAAAAAAAGTTCGGTGAGGAATTGAGTGTGTGGATGCTCTGGAGCAGAGAATTTGAAGAATTAATAGAATTTGATGGATAAAAAAAATATGGTACCGAGTTGAAACGCTGGTTAAACATACCAAATATCGGGAAACCCATACCTGCAGAAACCCAAAATTAAAAAAACAACAAATATTCGAACTGTCTGGGAAATGGGTTTCCTGAAATACAGGTATAGGTTTTCTGAGATTTGGTCAGTCGAGTGAACGAATTGTATCGGACAAATGGTTTTTCTAAGGCCCGGTCTGATGACCTCCCTCTAGATATTTAACTACCCACTTAATTTTGTTTAGTAACCTACTAACGTTAGCAGGCGTCTTGTGACTTGCTAACTGGCCACTAAAGGTAGTTTAGAGACAGGTTAGTTAGAGGCTGGTATTAATTACAAGTGTGTAAAATGTAACAGGAAAATGGTTACGGGTGTTAAATGTGATATATGTGATAAGGGGTATCATATAAACTGTGCTTCGCCAGGAATTAACTGCAGTGACACTGAAAGTGGGGAGTTACAAAATTGGACCTGTCAGTCTTGCATAGACGCAAAAGCTGGTGACATTCGTGTGACAATGACTTTCGATCTGCCAAAAGCTGGCAAAGCCATGAATGATAAGGGGGAATTATGTATGTACAAACGTGAAAATATAATTTCAACACGCTTAGTATAAAGTTTAGAGAGTGAAAGTAACCTGAAAACAGAAAAAATCAAACAACTGGAAGCAGAGCTACAGCGTCGTACAGATAAGGCGGGAGTTTCTCATCAGCTGTCATCGACGTCAGTTGACAGCTATGCTGAAAGGGCGGCAAAACAGGGAACGAAAGCAAGTCAAGCAAACAAGGCCGTGCATTTAGAAATCGAGAGTAATACAGAAACAAAACAAATGAAAAAAGAAGAAAAATACAGAAGATTATTGAACAAAAAAAGTGCGAGAGATAAAAATAATATGAAAGGAAATAGCTGTCCGAAGTTCCCAGTGGGTGAAATCCTAGTGATTGGGGACTCGATGCTACGTGGAGCTAGTACCATGTGCACAAAAGAAGGGTGCGAAGTTGAAGTGTACACAGGAATACGTGTACAAGAAGTCTCAAAAAAGATTCAAGATAGGGAAGCTAAAAAAGGTGAGCCAAAAGTGATAGTACTGCACGTCGGCACAAATAACATTACACGGAGAACAGGTGCCCATGTGATGACCGAACTAGATGATCTTCTTGATCTTGGTCAAGAAAAGTATAAGGAAACGGCATGGATTATCAATGGTATCATTTACAGAGATGATGTGTTTGACAAAACCATTGACAAAATTAACGAACGTATAGAGTGGATGTGCTTACAGAGAGAAGGAGTGATGTTCGTCGACCCCAATGCGAGATTATCGAAAGAAGAATCAGCGTGGGACGGTGTGCATCTGAACACAAGGGGTAGCTTATTTCTAGGACAGTATATCATAGAAAAGATTGATGAAGTAATGAAAATTCCCAGTGCACCGCCTCTTGAAGAAGTTTCGGAAAACTAACTTGTTTAGGGGGGGGAGGAACAAATGTAGAATCTGTTGACAACCAAGAAGAACACATGATCAATATTCAATGTCAAGTTCAGTCGGTCAATTGGTCAAGGTCAGTCAATTCGAGTCAAACTGGTCAAACATATGCAGAACATGAATTAGAAGAGACGTTCGTACTCAAAATAAGCCACCAAAATGTCAGGAGTCTGAGAAATAAGATATTCCAGTTGGAAGTGTTATTAGAGTGTGCTAATAGGGACGAAACATGTGACGTCATAGCGTACACAGAACATTGGTTAACAACATCGGAGGCAGAGATGCTTCAGCTAACTAACTATAAAATGGTCCATAATTATTGTAGAGACACCATAGTCGGTGAAGGTGCTACAATCTATATAAAAAATGAACATGACGCAGTTGCTAGAAATGAATTTGAAAACCTCAATGTGGAACAGCATTTTGAATGTGCAATAATTGAATTTACACGATTTGAACATTTGTCATGCACAAATGTAATAATAATTACGATGTATAGATCTCCAAATGGTGATGTGAATGTTTTCCTCGATCATCTTGATAAGATACTACATCAGTTATGTAAGGAAAACAAAGAGATAGTTACAGTGGGTGACTTTAATATAAATTTTGCTATTGACTCAAGGGTGCTGCAAGAGTTAAATAGCGTGATAAATACACACAACATAGAAGCTATTATAAATGAACCAACACGCATCACCTCTAGAACATCTACAACTATAGACAACATATTAACGAACATCAACAAGAATGATTATAATAGTATTGTGAAAGAAAACGGTATCTCAGATCATACAGAACAAGTAATAACAATTAGACTAGCAATACAAAACAGTCAGGCAAAGCAGGAACATTGTAAAGTAAATAGATACTATAGGGCTATCAGTGATGTGAAAATACACAGGATGAATGAATTACTTAGTGCAACGTGCTGGGCACACTTGGAATCAGAGAACGATGTAAACGAAAATTTTGACAAATTCATTATACTTTACACGAAATTATATAATATTGCTTTTCCAATTGTAAAACATAGAAGCAACACGAACTGTCAAAAACAAAAAAAGTGGATCACAAATGAGATTGAAGACAACTGCAAGAAACTTGAAGATCTTTATGAAGATGCTAAAATTAACAATAAATATAATTTGAAATACAAAGAATTTAAGAAATTGCATATATGGAAGATAGCAGAAGCAAAACAAATGTATAATGAAAAGGTGATCAGAGAGGCGGCAAATAAACCTAAGAAACTATGGGATATTGTAAATCGCGAAACTGGAAAGAAGAAGAATAACAGGAATGAGAATATTCATTTGACTATAGATTCAAGAGTAGTAACAGACCCGAATGAAATTGCAAATCAATTCAATCACTTTTATTTAACTATTCCAAAAGAGATAACGAAGCATATTGAAAAGTCACAGGTGAGAGAAACCAGTTATGTGAACTCTATTAGAAATAGGCCAAAGTCAATGTACTTGGTTCCGGTAACAAATACCGAAATAGTAAATATTGTGAACAATTTGAATAACAGTGAGGCAACAGGCATTGACAATGTCAAGGTTTTGGTAGTTAAGAGAACCATCAATGCATTTGTGAATATACTAACAATATTGATAAACCAAAGCATTTTATCGGGAATCTTCCCGGATTATCTCAAAATTGCAATTGTAAGACCCACCTACAAAGGAAAAGGAGAAAAGACAAATATGAGTAATTACAGACCTCTTTCTCTATTAACAATTTTCTCAAAGATTTATGAAACAGTTATAAAAAATAGAATGACAAATTTTCTGGAAATGAATGATGTCATAAAATCGGATCAATTTGGATTTCGCAATAACAAATCCACATCAGATGCCATACATGATAGCTTATCATATATACTCAAACAATTAGACTTGAATCAAGTAACTCTAGGATTATACTGTGATCTGCAAAAGGGATTTGACTGTATTGATCACGTTTTACTATCGCATAAATTAAGAAAGATGGGGATACGTGGTATCGCACTCCAACTGATTGAGTCATACCTGAAGGATAGAAAACAGAAGATAGAAATTATTAATTACGGTAGTAAAAGTGATTCAAGGAATACAATTTATTCTGATCTTGGTAATATAGATTGTGGAATACCACAAGGGTCAATTCTTGGACCATTACTGTTCATATTATATATTGACGACCTGGCAAATAATATTAATGCCAAAGTAACAAAATTTGCTGATGACACGACTATTGTAGTGACAGGAAAAAATGCAGAAGAAGCACATAAATTGATGGAATCAGTTATATTTGAAACAAATAATTATTTTGAACTCAACAAATTAGTAATGAACAATTGTGAAACCAATCTGGTTATATTCGACAATTCACGCAGAAATTCAGTAGAAGTAACTATGCCACCTGTCCTAAACGGCATGGACGAAATAAAAGTAGTCCAAAAAACTGTATTCTTGGGACTAACAATTGACAAAAATATCAATTGGAGGGAACATGTAAAAACACTCTATTTTTAAGATTGATTAAAGCATGCTATGCATTGAGAATAATCAGAGGTCAGATGAAGTTGAGTGTAATCAAGGATGCTTATCACGGATATTTCAAATCAGTTATGAGATATGGACTCATATACTGGGGTGGTATGAGGGTTAGTGAAACCATTTTCAGAGTGCAAAAAAAACTATTACGAATTTTATATAGAAAGAATATACGATTTTCATGTAGAGGACTTTTCACAGATTTTAAAAGAATGACAATGTACGGTCTGTATGTATTGGAACTTTTAATTTTTATAAGAAAGCGACTGGAGAATTTTAATCTCAGTTCTGATATTCATAAATATAATACACGTAGAAAAAGTAACATTTATGTCGACAGCGCACATAATACAGTCATGTATGAGCAAGACTGCATATATAAGGGCACTTTACTATACAATAAACTACCTGACAGTGTTAAAACAAAAAACAGCCTAAATGGATTCAAAAAACAACTTAAAGAAATGATCATAATTAAACCTGTTTATTCAGTGGAAGAGTTTGAAGACATGTTATAATAATGTATTTTGAAATAGCAGATATCTACTATGTATAAAATGTATTCTTCACAAATGTATTCAGTGTGAATGAGTTTCAATGAGTGATAGCTTATTCACCTACAAACATTATTTATCTGTATACTGACTTGCCATACATTCACATTTTTGTAATGTTGAATCCTTTGGAATAATAAAGAAATCTAATCTAATCTAATCTAATCTATAAGCTCCTAAGAGTTAGCGAGCACTTTAATAGTCAACATAACCTCACAAAACGAAGTGAATAAGTTTTCAGGTGAGCGTTAGCGAAGATTTCCACTCAACTCTTACGGAGCTTTGTCTGTGCGTTTTTTTTTCCATCATTATTTTTTGTCCTAAGCTCTGCACAGGTCGCAGGGTTTGACCGATCGACATGAAACTTTTTTTATACGCAAACTTATCCAACTTGAACCCTATAGCTTTTGGGTCATATCTGTTGGACCATTTTTTAGAAACATTATCTCAAAGTTTTCAAAAACCCCATAAGATTAAGGTCCGTACCCCTAGCACCCCCTTTCTTTATTCACAAATTTTTGGTGACGCCAATCGTTTGTGCTGGTTTGTGCCGTTGAAATTTTCGTTTGTGCTGCCCTCCTTCTGCCCCGAAATCGCATTTCAAAAAAGGGGTGGCTAGGGGTACGCCAGCACCCCCTTTTAACAAATTTGAAAATCCATCTATGCCAATCGTTTGTGCTACGTTTGTGCTGTTGAAATTTCCGTTTGTGCTGCCCTCCTTCTGCCCCGAAATCGCATTTCAAAAAGGGGTGGCTAGGGGTGCGCTAGCCCCCCTTCACAATATTGAATATTGGAAAATGCCAATCGTTTGTGCTGGTTTGTGCCGTTGAAATTTTCGTTTGTGCCACTCTCCTTTCACCCCGAAATCTACCCTACCGAATTCCACCCTATTCACCCCTTTATGAAATGCGATTTCGGGGCAGAAGGAGGGCAGCACAAACGAAAATTTCAACGGCACAAACCAGCACAAACGATTGGCGTAGTTGCACTCTCAAATTTGTGAAAAGGGGGTGCTGGCGTACTCCTGGCCACCCCTTTTTTGAAATGCGATTTGGGGGCAGAAAGAGAGTGGCACAAACGAAAATTTCAACGGCACAAACGAAAATTTCAACGGCACAAACCAGCACAAACTATTGGCGTCACCAAAAATTCGTGAATAAAGAAAGGGGGTGCTAGGGGTACGGACCTATAAGATTAGGCTGAGCGAAAAAAAATGAAAAATAAAATCTCTCTAATATAATTCAAATTTTCCTCGAATGTGAATACGAAAATCAATAACATGATTAAAGATTTGTGTGCAATTCGAACCAGCCGTTTCGAAGAAAATAATGTAATACATGTTTTTTATTCATCAAATAAATAGAAATAATAGCAGAAAAATGTTGCACTGATAATTTACGTCTCCCTAGATTCGTTGGTATCGAATGAAGTTCATTTTATATGATCAAGGTGTGTAGAGTTTTAGATTTTACTTTCTAGATATCTCGCTCATCACATAACTCACATTCTGCGTTTGCCTAGTTTAAAATGAATCTGGACAGTGACTATAGTGATTCTGATGAGTTTGATACTGATCTGGGATTGTCAGATATTATAACAAATAATACTTCAATCCTTGTTTGTACATTCGTTGCATATAGTAGACCTAGATGAAGATGAAAATGAGTAATAACTGCATAATTAAACACAACGTCATTAAATAGCTGACTTTTTATTTACTGAGATTTCCTCGTCCAGTTACTTGTTTGGCATTTCCAGGATTTTGAAATAATTGAAATGCGATAATAATGATGCTAGTAATAATAATTATTTTTGCTTTTCAGTTTATTCAATACAAATTCAAAAATAATAAGGGTTCATTTAGCCTGGTGGAACCTGTCAACAAAATCAAATTAATAAGTAAATAAAAATTTAAATATATAAGATAAGATGAAAATAATACACAACAATAGAAAATAATAACGTATCTTTTCACAATATCCAATCATTTGCGACAATCGTCACAGACGTAAAATTCGAGCTGCGGTCGCTTGGCTGCTATTTTATATAATATGCCTGTTAACTGCTTGAAGCTAGCGCACCGCCAACGGCGCCACGAAATTCACCAGAAAATGTTGCCAACTGTGGCAAATACCATGCGACAAATTCTAAAGTAGCCTCTAGTTAGCGGCAACTTATATTCGCATCACAAGACAGCTTCTAAGTTTAAGTAGTCGCTAATTTTAACTTGTAGATAGTTAGCGACGAGGGGTCAACAATTTGACATTTTAGTATACACCTGATTTTTGATTTATTTCATTCTTTTGGTTTTTCTCGATTTTTTTTTTTCATTTTTCATGATTTTTTGTGATCTTTTTGTGATTTTTGTGATTCTTCCTGATTTTTCTTGATTTTTTTAAATTTTCTTTATTCTTGTGATTCTATTTGATTTTTTTGATTTTTCGTGATTTTTTGTTTTTTTTGCAATTCTTTCTGATTTTTCTTGATTTTTTCATTTTCTTCGATTTTTCGTGATTTTTTTGATTCTATTTGATTTTTCGATTTTTCGTGATTTTTTTGAATTTTTCTTGATTTCTTGATCTTTTGAATCTTTGATTTCTCTAGATTTTTTTGTTTTCTCTCAATTTTTTCTGATTTTCCGTGATTTTTTTGGATTTATCTTGATTTTTTTTATTTTCTTCATTTTTATTATTTTTCTTGATTTTTTTTTATTTTTCTCGATTTTTTTGATTTTCCGTGATTTTTATGATTTCTCTCGATTTTTTTGATTTTTCTCGATTTTTTTTATTTTCCGTGATTTTTTTCATTTTTATGATTTTTCTTGATTTTTTTTATTTTTCGTGATTTTTTGGATTTCTCTCGATTTTTTTTATTTCTCTTGATTTTTTTGATTTTCTGTGATTTTTTTGATTTTCTGTGATTTTTTTTTCAAGTGTACACCTGATTTTTTTAGTTGTTAACCCCTCGGTTAGCGACTAGTTTTAGAGGGAGGTCCTAAGACCGGGCGTAAGATATGGAATTTCGATGATCTGGGTTTTCGAGAATATTGGGTTTGAAAGATTCGGGGTTTCAAATTACGATTTTCAAAATTTCGAAAATTCAAGATTGAAATTTTCTAAAATTTTTAAAATTGAGAATTGAAAATCTTGAAAATTATGTAAATTCGAAATATTTTGAATTTTGAAATATTCGAATTATGAAAATATGGAATGTTTGAAAATTTTGAAATTCTTCAAAATTTTTAAAATTTTAAAATTCTCAAATTTTTAAAATTACCGAATTTCCGAAATTTTAGAATTTTAAACATTTTAATAATTTCAAAATTCGTATACCGGTATTCCAAAATTTTCAAAATTTGACTTTTTGAAAATTGTAAAATTTTGAAAGTTTGAAATCTTGAAAACTTTGAAGATTTTTAAAATTGAGAATTGAAAATTTTGAAGATTGTGAAATTTTCAAATTTAGAGGATTGTAACTTTTGAAAATTTTCATACATCCAAAATTTTCAAATATTCAAATTTTCAAATTTCCAAAATGTCAGAATTTCAAACATTTCAATATTTTCAATATTCCGAATTTTCATAATTTTCAAGTCTCGAAATTTTCAATTTTCAAAATTTTGAAAATTGAAAATTGAAAACCCGAATCTTGGAAACCCAAATTCTCGAAAACCCAGATCATCGAAATTTCATATCTTAGAAAAACCTTTTGTCCAATACAATTCGTTTACTCGACTGACCAAATCTCAGAAAACCTATGTACCTCGTTAATCCAAACTCGGTTAATCCGAAATTTGACATATTTCGAACTTGAAAGGGGTTTGAATACGGGGTTTGAATAAAAACTCAATAGACCTGATTAAACCCACTTGGAATTGCCTATAAAAGCTGGAGTAGATAATTAATACAGCCGTGGAACTGTATGTTCTTGAAGCGGAAGGAGAGCCCAAGGGAGCTGATTTAGCGAAACATCGTTTCATGGGGATAACTTGGCAACGGTGTGAGGTATCAATAGTCTAATAGACTTTCAAGACCGATCGAGTTATAACTATTCAACTCATGGCGCATAATTGTCAAGTATTTACGGCTAAAAACACACATTTTCCAGCCGTAAATGATTGGCAATGATGCTATGCGCGGCAGCACACCGAATCCTCGAAAACCCATATCTCCGAAAACCCATATCTTAGAAAACCCATATCTTAGAAAACCCATATCTTAGAAAAACCATTTGGCCGACAGTTCATGAGCAAATCTCAGAAAACCCATATCTTCGAAAACCCAAATCTTAGAAAACCCACATTTCAGAAAACCCACAACTCCGAAAACCCACATCTCCGAAAACCCACATCACCGACACTCCGTTAACTCGAGTGACCAAATCTCAGAAAACCCACATCTCCGAAGAGGCGTGGCGCGTGCGACTGATGGGTGGAGCTTCAACCGTACAGTCTTTGCCTACAGCAGTCATCTAATTAGATGAGCGTAGCGAAGATTTTCACTGAACTCTTAGGTTTTTTTTTTTTGTTTGTTTGTAAACACTGCACAGGTCGCAGGGTTTGACCGATCGACATGAAACTTTTTTTTTATATGCAAACTTATCCAACTTAGAACTGTATAGTTTTGAGGTCTAATCGGTTGGACCATTTTTGAGAAACATCATTTAGAAGTTTCTAAAAACCCCATAAGATTTGGCTGAGCGGAAAAAAATGAAAAATTAAATCTCTTCAATATGATTCAAATTTTCCACAAATGTGAACACAAGAATAATATACATGAATAAAAATTTGATTTGATATTCGGACGAGCCGTTTTGGAGAAAATAATATAATAAATGTATTTTATTCATCGAAAAGATAGAAATATTAGTTGAAAAATGTTGCATTGTCGAAGTCACGGCTTTCTAGATTCATTGACATCGGATGAAGTTCATTTCAAATGATCAAGGTTTGTAGAGATTTCGATTATACTTTATATAGACATCTCGCTCATCGTACAACGCACATCCTGCGTTTGCCTAGTTATATACCAATCGCTTCCCAGTCCCACGGACTTGTGGACAGACTGTGGCGTCGGTCGCACATCAATCTGAAAATTGTATGGTATTTATAAATATGTTTGAGCCAATCAGTCATACACTTTTTCTGAAATAATTCTATCAGAACATTGGTGAAAAAATCGGGGAAATATCCTCAGAGGGAAAGTGATCAATCAGAAAATAAGTTCCAATCATTTAATTATTTTGGATCCTAGAGCCACATTATTTGTTCTTAATTGTTATTCCTGAAAATTACTTTACATGAAGATTGAGGAAGAATATATTCAAAGTTTAACGCTCCATCAACTGAGTCATCGCGCGTTCTCAGTGGTCACTAACTGACTTGCAGACAAATGATCGCTCACCGGACCTGACTGTTAGCATACGCCAGAGATGAAACGGGTACACATGTTACCGGAACATTCATAGGCCAAACATTTCTGCTTGAAGAAATATCTGAGGTGAACTTTGCAGCACAGTTATTTGCCATTTCTAGGGCGCGGTTTTGAATCGTTTATTTACATTGAGCGCTGACCTCTTCAGTCAACCGTTTTCGTCAGTCCACCAACGACTACAATTAGCGCTTGTATGGTTCGAATTACGAAGTCGCCTCTGACGCAGCCAATGAGAATAAAATTCAAGTATTTCAATTGTTTGGTCGGCAGAGTCAAAATATGCTATCGAAAATGATTCTAAATTGAGGATATTCCGAGGGGTTAACAACTAATTAGAACAAGTATGTTTATTAGAAATTTCATCAGAAATATTATCTAATTCATGTAGAAATATTTATCATATTTTTCTAGCCGTAGCTATAGGCCCTATACAGTGAATTAAAGCGATAACAAGTTGATATTTTACTCCATTCAGGTGAAAGATCTATTATTCTATTCGACTGTATTCCTGGGCTATTCTGGTATGTTACGGAAATCTATAGATAAGCACATTGAATTCAAAATAATTATTACTCACTTCAATAGTTCTCAAGTTCGGTTGATTATATTCTTAATAGGTATCTTAAGAGCTTCGATTGGTGCACAAAATTACATACAACTTTTTTTTCATCGATACTTCCCAATTTATGTGAAACTTTGGAATAATGTAGATCATTAATACATTGAAATTCCGTTAAAATTTGAATTCATTTCAAGGAACGTTACTTCTTGTATTTCTTCTCTGGATTATTCTTAAGAGTCCATGGGAGTCGATTTAGCGGAATATCAGTTTTTTGGTGATAACTTTTGAACGGTGAGAAATATCAAAATACTGAAAACGAAGAAACACAGATATTTTCAATATATCTTCAAGTTGGTGTAAGTGATAAGTATTTATCTCACATCGCATAATCGTCAGGAGTGTACGCTAAATAATGAGTATTTTCAAGCGTACACTCCTGACGATCAGGCGATTGAAGATAAATAGTTATTACTTGAACCATTATAAAGGCATTGCAAATTTCTGTGTATCTACGTTTTCAGAATTTCGATATCTCATACCGTTTAAAAGTTATCACCAAAAAAATCGACTCCCATGGACTCTTAAGAGGTTTTTGACATTTCGGAAATAGGTCTTCTCAAATGTAGTGCAACCGATTGCACCTTAAAGTTATATGTAAATTATCACGTAGCATCGAAGTAGATGATTACACTTCTGTATGCCAAGTTTCATCTAAATTTGTACTTTTATTTGACCTGTGGAAGGCCAAGAAGAGAAAAAATATTCATTTTTCCCAGTACACTGTACGGTGACGTTGAGTCTTCGCTTCGCTCATCCAACAAGGTATATGCATTGATTGCTTACTTAGTTACAATCCATTATTTGAATCAGTCATTACTTTAGCTTAAAATAGTTTCGATCTTTTTCGAAACAAGGAAAAGAAAATAGGGGACGTGTTAGGAACAGGCGACAGGTCGAGGATTGCAGTAGGGAAAGGAGTAGGCCTATACGGACTCCCATGTGGAGATTGTATGCCGACGTATGAGGGGAAGACTGTCCTGTAAGAAGGGTAGAGGTTACACAGGAAAGCAGTGGAGAGAAAGGATTTTAGAAATTGCCTGTGGGAACATGCTGCGAAAACGGGGCATTCCATAAATTTTGAAAATGCTCACATTATAGGCATATCAAAAGGAGATCTATCACTACCTAGACCATAATAAGAGAGGCAATTGAGATTGAAATAAGACCTGATATATTGAATATGAGTTAAGATGGACGTAGCATATCGGACTGCTGCTGCTGTAATAGCGTCCAATCGCCTGTCAACCAGAAGTTTCCCAACACAAAGAGAAGGAGATGAGTACTCTGATAATACCAACTCCAATCGAGTCATGAGTACCAGAGGACCTATAACTGGGACTGGATGGAAGTGAGAATTGAGAGTGATGCGGACGTTCACGTGGTTCATGGGCTATTTCAAGACTTTGAATTTGAATGAATATTTCAATAATGCAGTCCAGTAAGCAGAAACAACCGCCTGTTGAAGTTTCAAGATTGGTTTTATTGTTTATATTGCACTGTTATTGATTTTCCAATTTTTTTTTCTCTATTATTTGTATTTTTACTGTCAGTTTTCTTCGTAGTTCTTCGTCAGCTGGACAACATTTTTGAACACGTATTTAGTAATTTGAGGTTGAAGGATGCAATTCGTTCAAAACATTGTTGAATATTCATTTTAATAAACATCATTACACAATAAGAATCTGAAAATAAAGCTCGCTTGAAATATACATATATATTATATATATATAGCCTATATATATATATATATATATATATATATATATATATATATATATAATATATATGTATAATAATATGTATTTATGTATATATAATATAATATATATATATATATATATATATATATATATATATATATATATATATATATATATATATATATATATATATATATATATATATATATATATATATATATATATATTTATATATATATAGTTTTCCTAATCATCTAAAAGCTAAAGCTAAGTGAACACTTCATGTATTGAGAGCACCATTGCTCGGCATATTGGGCATCTGCTCCCTCTTGGAAATCGAACGGAGCATGCTGCCCCTAAACAGTAGTGGTAGCAGGGTGCTATCACTCTAGACAGCGGTTCGGCAAGGCATACCTTGCACAACTGTTCCAGCGGCATTCCTGAAAACATTTTCCGGAGTAAATTAAAATTATTGGATAGTACGCATAAGTAGAGCTTTCAACATCGCACGATGTGATGGGAAAATATTCAGAATTTCTACAATTTTGCTTGTTTTTACTACATTTCACTGCGTTTTTACCATTTGTTTACTATTTTCACTACGTTTTAAATCAATAAAAGCACAATTTTGTTCGTTATATTATAAGAACATAGAACAATGGATTTCACTAAACTGTGATGTACCGTTTTTATCTACGTACAACTGTTTCAAATCCATTTCTAAGTGTGAACATTTCGAAAGAGTGCAAAATACGCGGAAATGACAAAAAAGGCAATTTCAGTAAATTCTCTGAGAGTGAAAAAGATTCTTACGAATGCTTTGAATCTCGGGTCAAAGAAATAATTTGAAAAATCACCTTCTTCTACTCCATGAGCAGGAACGATAGGCGCGCGCATCCCTTGCTCATCGATGGCTCCAGCGACGGGTGGATCGTCTTCTTCCTCGTCGTTTACTGCAATATTCCAGATCAACATTGGTACTAGAAAAACACTGTGTGCTAACAAACTTTCAGTAAATCCTTTGAGAGTGAAAAAGATTATTAGGAATGCTTTGAATCTCAGGTCAAAGAAATAATTTGAAAAATCACCTTCTACTACTTCATGAGCAGGAACGATAGGCGCGCGCATCCCTTGCTCATCGATGGCTCCAGCGACGGGTGGATCGTCTTCTTCCTCGTCGTTTACTGCAATATTCCAGATCAACATTGGTACTAGAAAAACACTGTGTGCTAACAAACTTTCAGTAAATCCTTTGAGAGTGAAAAAGATTATTAGGAATGCTTTGAATCTCAGGTCAAAGAAATAATTTGAAAAATCACCTTCTACTACTTCATGAGCAGGAACGATAGGCGCGCGCATCCCTTGCTCATCGATGGCTCCAGCGACGGGTGGATCATCTTCTTCCTCGTCGTTTACTGCAATATTCCAGATCAACATTGGTACTAGAAAAACACTGGTTGTGTTCCGCATTGAGAGATGAGCGAAGACAGATCTATTTTTGACTACCTTTACTATAGTGAACTCGTCCAGGTTTTTAAAAAAAAATTGATATCCAAACAAGTGGGCTGTTCATTATGTTTATTCATCTATATTTATATTGGGTATAACGATGCACTGTACTGATGACTACGATCTATCGGCGTCGGTGAATGATATATATGAGATTATGGGATGATGAGGTGAGAGGTTATTCTATTAGGGGACTTTTGGATAGTGGGAAGGAATCTTTCGTGGCCCGTTGTTGAGGAACATTCCCAGTATTGAACTGTACGACAGAAGGAAACCACGAAAAACCCCTGTCAGGCTGGTCGACCATGTCGGGAATCGAACCCCGTCTCCTGAATGACGTACGGTTTAGTGTACTAGCCACTCGTCTACTAGTCTTAGTTGTTCATTACCGGTATGTGGAATTTTGGAAAACCAATATCTCTATCATGATCTTCTGTGAGACACGCCCATCGCTGTTCGTTGTGATTCAATTGACCAATTTATGCCCACTATCTTTCCACTTAAGGTTATTTATATATCAATAAGAATTTTATCACATTTTTATGAACCGAAATTGATACAAAAATACTTATTTCAAAACAGTACGTAATTTCACGACTTCAGCAACTTCAACTTCACAGAAATCAAGGCAATTGATTAGTGTCTCTGATTTTCATTGACTGCGTGAAAAACATGAGTTGTGATCGAATAACCTATTTATTGAAGTGGAGAAACTATATGTAGGCCTATAATAATATGCTTACCATTGGCCTCCACTGGCAAATACGCCACCGCGATCGGAATGGCGGGCTGAGGTTCTTCATTGTCCTCATCGTGGTCTCCATTCTGGAGAAATGCCACGGCAAGGTTGTCCGCTGTGTGGGACAATCGGATCAGAAGATCACGAATGCCCAGGAGCCTCCGGTCATACTCCTCAGTCGCGTTGTTGATGCGGTTGTCTTGATGAACCCATTCTGCCCTCCTGGCTGTGACCGGCTCCGTGTCGTTCAGTAGGCGGGTGCATAAGTTTTGGTAGACCTCCGCCAGTTTTTTTCAAGTCCTCTTAACATTAAACAATATTATATGAACATAGCATATTCCATAGCAGGAATAAAACATCTCATCTAAGGTTAATAAATGAGGTTAATTAATAAATGTAGAGTGTGAACAAAAATGAATAATTTTAAAAAATGTATGTTTCTTCGAGTCAAGTGGAATTGAGTCTTCACTTCGCTCATTCGATTGAAAGTTTTAATCATCCAGTAAATATTGAATACAGAACTTTGCCAAGCTGATACAGAACGTATCTTCAGAATACAACGCATCATGTTTCTTGCTGCCGTCTGATCTACGTATCGCGTACATACAACAATCCCAGGAATTTCGCTCTGAGACAGCAATCACATGCAGCGTAGTGGTTAACGCGCTCGCTTCATGTGATCCGGGAGGCGAGGGATTTTCACACCCAGTTCGATCCCCGCCGCCGACCATCTTTACAGGGGTTTTTCGTGGTTTCCCTCTGAAGTCTAGGCTAATGCCGGGATGGTGCCCACAATATAGGCCACGACCGCTTACCTCACAATATCCTTCCCATTACTCAAATACCTTCATCTCATCATCTCATGAATCATCCATCCGACGCCATTAGATCTGCGCTATTATAACAGTGCGTCGTTAAACGCAATATAAAAAAGCAAACCTCCAAATCACAAAATAATTACGGCACATATCATCGCATTACTTTACTTGTGAAGTCCCAGCAGGCTGGAGGCATTCCAGTAAACATTCCACGAAAAGTTCTGTGGAATGCCTCCACGTGGTTGTTGGTACGTCTTGATTGGCGGTACACCGATACTACGTCAGCACCAACGCGATCCAGCCACTGACGACGGACGTACGCGAGCATTTCATTTAATGCAGGCATTAAATTAACTTGCTGCGCGTACGCCGTAATCTCGTCGAGACCTTGAGTCATGTCTCCTGCTGGCAACAAGGGTAGCACGAGCAGCATCTTTACAGCCCTCTTCCCTCCTCCTTCATGGTTCAGGAGGCCCACCTGACCTGCCCTCCGTAACTTACGGAGCACAGCCTGTGCAACACAGGGTAAATGAGATTCAGAGCAGGAAGAAATGATACAACTGTCAAATCTATGTCAAATATCTGACAAAAATGATTGAATGTGCTTCGATTTAGATACGGTGATCAAATTGATTTCAAGTGATTCTGTTTTAGCACAGTCAAGAGCGAGGCCAGGTTTGTTTGATCCATGACGTTCTTCCTGAACATTAAATTGATGGATCGGTACAATATGTGGTTTTATTCAACACACGATTGATTCGAAATTTCCATGTAGGGCCTATATTATCGACAACGTTCGAGAACATGGAAAACATTCATTTCATGCAATCATTTATATTTACCTGCGAGTAGTGAAACCAGCAGCCCTTGATGGGAGATTCAGGAAAGGCGGCCCTCAATGCACCCATCAATGCAGCCTCGTAGTCTGTAATGATTAAAGTCGGCCGAAAGTCCACTGCCAGTGTTTTGAAATATTCGAATACCTGCCTATAGGCAGGTATGGTTATTTTCGCCATCAGGACGTACATAATCGGAATGGCCTGAAAAAATATTAGGACTGTATTTCAAACCATTAATAATTTAATAAGAGCCGGTTGTACCAAGTTATCATTAGGGCCCATATTACCAATGATAAAAATGTGTTAATTAAACTAATTAATCAATTGCAGTACAAAAATAACATTGGTAACCAAGGGTAATAGCAAGCTAATACACTAATTATCGCTTAATCAACAAATTTATTATTCGTAATACCGGGCCTTGGTAAATTAGGCAAAAATTAGCGAATAAACTTGTTATTACCCTTGGATACATATGCTATTTTTGTACTCTGAGTAAAGATTAACTTATTAATATTTGATCATCAGTTGATACAATCGGCTCTAATATACGCATATTATAAACCCACTATAGAGATGTTTCACATAAACTCTGCTGTCGGTTATTTTCGAGTGTAGTGACTTTATGTTTATTATTATGTTCAAATGAAGAAAAAATAAAGTAATTATCAACCTGAGCAAGTGTTGAAAAGAGAATGATGTGATGTGTACTAACTTTATTCATGTACATGACATGCAAAGTCAACAGCTGTTTAATCCCTCTTGGTGTTCGAGGACAAACTTTAAAAGTGCCGTCGGCGTGGAGTTCTCTCGCGATATCGAGGACTTGGGCCATCACCGATGTGGACGCAAAAACTACCGAGCACACGCCGCCCTCTCCTGTGAGAACAACTCGAACAAACGGTTCCGGGTCAGCCCCTCTGGTGCGACCAAATCGAGCGTTCCACTGTGGAGATAGCAGAAGCTCTCCGTACTCTTCGAGTGTGGCAGGCACAGGGGGTCTGAATCTCTTCCTGAATCTACCAATATCAGGTCCTTCTCCGCAATCTCCCCCAAACCATTCCAAACCAAACCATTATAATTTTCTGAGCTCTTCCACTAATGTTTCTTTCTTCGTTCCATTCCACTCGACTACCGCTCTATTCAAAAATGAATACTTTCCGACATCCTTCTTCGCCCTCTTCACTACAACCTTCCACTCATGCCATCCTCTTAAATCATACCTCCTCTCATCCAATCTAATCTTCTCTCTCATCTCTTTCCAGCCTCCTCTACCTCTTAATGCTCTAAAAAATGTTATTGAACGGATATTTCTTCTCCTCTCCTTCAACGTCTCCCATCCAAGTTCACTAACAATAGCCGATGGTCTCTCTAACACCCTTTCAATCTTCCCTTCATCTTATGTCACCATTCTGAATCTTCTCATCCTTCCTGTAACTCTTCTAGCAGCCAGCCTTTGAACTTTCTCCACTTCTTTCACCTCACCTTCCCTATATGGATCCCACACATTCGTTCCATATTCCATAATTGGTCGCACCAAAGTCTCATATGCTCTCGATTTTAGTTGCGGAGACATTCCTTTCAATTGTCTCATCACAAAGTTAAGTGACTTGATCCCTCTTGCAGTGACTCTCTCTATTTGCTTCTTTCATTTCAATTTTCACTGAAGATGACAACCAAATACTTATATTCCTCCACAATCTTCAGATATTCTCCTGTGGCTTTGTACAAATCAACTCTCTTCTTCCCTCTTCCAAAACAAACTACTCTGCACTTTCCAACATTCAATCCCATGCCATTCAATTCCACCCATTTCTCAATCTCATTAATATCATTCTGCAAAATTTGTTCATCTTTTTTGTCATCAGCTTACTCACTGTAGTCAGACACTGTCAAAATACTCCAACTTGAAGTATCTAGAATGCAAGTTACAGATACTTGAATTTTGGGTATTTCAATTTGAAGATGCTATTGATACATTCAAAAAATTATTTAAAATACAAAATAAAATATAGTATCTCAAGATACTTCCAATTATTATTATTATTACTATTATTATCATTATTATTATTATTATTATTATTATCATTATCAACTCTTACAGTTGCGCGAAAATGCACGGTGGCAAGTTCCCTACCCTTGATCACGACGGTTTGCCCGCCTCCCTAACCTTCTGCCGGAATTGTTTTACCCTTATTCCATCCCCCTCAAAAACACTTATTCCAAGTTCATTCCAATCCCTGCATGTCCTATTTACGGAAGAAAATTTACTCACATCCAATCTAGTACCCTTTACAACTACCGCTACCATACCCCAGCTCATTCCTCTCAATCAACCTATTCAACTCTCCCCAGCCCACTCCTCCTTTCATCGCCCTGAAAAAATTACACAACCGATCCACTTTTCTCCGTCTTTCCAATTTCTGCCACCCCAATTCGCGCATCATCTCAGATGGACACTCCAATATTCTCATCCTTCCTCTCCTTTCATTCACTACCCACCTCCACCTCCTAATCCTACCTGTAACCCTTCTGACTGCTATCCTCTGCACCCTTTCTACATCCCTTATCTCACCTGGGATCCCTATATGGATCCCATACAGAACTTGCATACTCTAACAAAGGACGCACTAACGTAAAGTAAGCTTTATCCTTAATCTCCGTACCTGCCCCCTAAGCTGCCTCATCACAAAGTTTAATGCATTAATACCCTTCTTTGCTGTTCGCTCGATTTGACTCCCCCACCCTAAGCGTCTGTCAAATACTACTCCTCGATACTTATAGTTCTCCACTGATTCAAGTGGCCTCCCCCCTACAGCATACACTACATCTAGCCTTTCTCTCCTCCTACCAAAAGCAACTACCTTGTATTTTCCTGCATTTAGCCCCATCTTGTTTATCTGTACCCAATAATCTAGTGCTGCGAGATCCACCCGGATAGCTTCTACATCCTCCTCCGAATTGACTTCCCTATATAGCACACAATCATCCGCGAACAACCTTATTCTCGAGTTAACAACACGACTCAAATCGTCTATATATAAATCAAATAATAACGGCCCTAACACACTACCCTGTGGAACTCCTGACGTCACCCTAACCTCACTTGAGACCTCTGTACCTACCCGAACTCTTTGCACCCGATCCTTAAGAAAGTTTCCAACCCAGTTTACCAACTCGACATTTCCAATGGACACTTCCAACTCCCCAATAGCCTGACGTGATCTACCTTGTCGAAAGCCTTCTCAAAGTCACTGACACTGCATCAATACTCCCACCCCTATCTACAACCCCTGCTATCTCTTCTGCAAATCCCAACAACTGTGTCTCACATGAATAACCCTTTCTGAACCCATGCTGCACATCAGAAATACCCACACGTTCACCCACTTTCTCCAGTACTCTCCTGATAACGACCCTTTCCATTATCTTACACACTTGTGACGTTAAACTGATACCCCTGTAATTATCTACCCTGCACCTTGCCCCTCCCTGTGAGATTGGTACCACCTCTGCTTGTTCCCAATCTTTCGGCACTCTGTTGTAACTGAAGCTTGAAACAGCCTTAGCAAATAATCAAAAAAAAACAGCCTGCTAATGCTAAAAAATATAAAAGATACACTGAAAATGAGTATTTGAAAGACAAAATACAAGATGCATTTTGAGCATGTATTTAAAATACTGAATACAAGATAATGTATCTAAACTACGTGTTTCAAGATACACGTATCTAGATACTGCCCATGTCTGATTATAGTTTGTTATCTTATCTCGAGATCATATTTCAGATAAATAATATGGTAAAATGTAAAAATCGTGCTACAAACAACACTGAAAAAAATGTGTTTATACATGAGAATGATTCAATTGTTGAAATAACGAAATTTCGACATTTTTATGTCGATTATTAACAACCTTTTTATCAGCTCATTCATTGTAGTTTGTTATCTTATTTCAAGATCTTATTTCAGATAAATAATATGCCTAAAATCGTACTTAAAACAACACTGTACAATATGTGTATAAAATATAAGAAAGATTCAATTGTTGAAATTACGTAAATAGCTTAAATTATAGTTCCTTACGTACACTGCATTCCCAATCATTAATTGACATATTTGATGAGGTACAAGACTGAGTACGGAGTGGAAGAGAAATACATGTAATCGAAGTGGCAACTCGTCGGAAGTAGGATTACATTGGTTGCAGCAAATACCCTATTACAATAAATACCGGGAGGCTGAGCACATGTTGACTGTTGCTCAAAGCATGTTGTACCTAGCACTAGGACAATGCAGAAATGTGAACACACATGAGATGACATGCACCGATTGTCCGATGAGTAGCTGCCACCAAACGTAATGTCCAGCTCGCGGTTATTCTATCAAGTATCGACTGACCTTTGCAGTAGCTTTTCCGCTAACCTATTCGTTCATATTGTAGATTTACTGAATATTGTATTGATCTACTGATTTTATCTTGAAAGAGAGTGTGATATTTATATGTCTACTGTGCGTAAAATGAAAGAAACTTACCGTCTGCATGCTTCCAGATAAATTGTTCTGTTTGCTGCCGTTGTCATCTCGCACTGATTCTTGATATATGCCAGAAACTCAAGTGTCACAGCCCTGGCATTGTCTGTAGGATGATTGTGAGGATGATTGAGAATAAATCCCACATTGTCCAAGCTCACAGTTCCTACCGCTCTACACCTGTCTGCTGCTCGTCTCACGCAGTTTAAATACCTCTTACCATTTCTGATCTTATTGCTGACATAGAAAAAGTTTGCTCTATCAACAAAATGACTACCATCCTGCCTCATCAAGCCATCAGGAACCGGCGGAACGTCCATCGCACTGACTGACTGAGATTGCACTAGTATACAAATTATTATTAAGAAGGTAAAATTAGTAAAACCCACTCGCGTCGTCAAAAGTGAAGATTTTCTGGGGGAATATTTTCATTCAGAACACTTGGTTCTAGCGTAACTGTCGCTTTTAAATGGAACTATACACGACTCAATAATGATGTACTGTACATGGCTCAGTAGACAATGTTAGCAGTGGCATTTGTTTTCTACGAAAATGATAGATTTTGGAAGTTTGTTAGTTTTTATAGCTTCATTGACCTTTTTGATTCATACATAATATAAATATGGGCTGATTCATAAGATACAATTTCATGAAATACCGGTACACAGAACGTAATTAGTTGAAATGATAGATATACCGGTAGTGTACAATAATCCATATGGGATGTAGGAGAGGTTTTCATCTACACTACAGAAGGGGTTGGCGTTTAGGAGATTTCGTGGAGATGATTTGAAAGAGCTGATTGAGGAGAAGGACTTAATCGAGGCTGGGAGCTTATTGTAAAGAGTGGACCATAGACGTTGGGGGCTTCAAGTTGATGGGATGTATAGTTATGAGGAGTGATGAAGATGTTGAGTTTTGTTCTGGTGGAGTGGGAGTGTACTCAGGAGTTTGGGAGGAAAATGTCGGGGTGCAGCCGGACATATATTGCTGCGGCTTGAATTAGGGTCGAGGGAAGTGTGACTGTGTGAGGATGCCAAGAGAAATGAAAACGAAAAAATTGAAAACTATTTCAATGCCATGCACCGACACTGTAAACACTCGTATTTACATCTAGCTAGTTCACAAATAAAGAAGCTAAATCGCCACCAGCGATCGGTACCTCTGACTCTGATTGGTCCACAAGATGAAAAATTGGCACAAATACCGGCACAAATTAAATACCAAAAAATGGGTGTGTGAGGAATGAGTTATGGCTAGTGTTGATATAAAAGTGTTTATTAGGGAGCAATGGAGTGGTTGAGTGTGTAAAGAAGAAAGGGCTCACGGTAATATGACCGACTCAATAATGTCGACGACCAAAATATCGCGGCAATAATACCGCGAGAGACATCAAATCAAGGGTACATAATATCGCGGGGACCAGATAATCGCGGACAGAATGTCAAAATGATCGCGGGCAATAAGATTGCGGCGACCAAATGATCGCAGACAATAAGATCGCGGTGACCAAATGATCGCGGTCAAAATGATCGCGGGCAATAAGATTGCGGCGACCAAATGATCGCGGACAAAATGATCGCGGGCAATAAGATCGCGGCGACCAAATGATCGCGGACAAAATGATCGCGGGCAATAAGATCGCGGGCATTAAGATCGCGGCGACCATATGATCGCGGGCATTAAGATCGCGGCGACCATATGATCGCGGGCATTAAGATCGCGGCGACCATATGATCGCAGACAAATGATCGCGGTGACCATATGAGCGCGGAAAAAAAGATCGCGGACAAAAAGATCGTGGACAAATACATTCCGGCGATCATATGATCGCAGACAAATGATCGCGGTGACCATATGATCGGGGACTAAAAGATCGCGGCGACCATATGATCGCGGGCAACAAGTTCACGGCACTAATTCACTAATTCGAGCTAATTCAGCACTAAATATGTGCCAAGTTTGAGCCTGATCGCTTCCATGGGCGGTGCTGGAACCTTTGAGAAGAACCCTCATAACTTTCGAACGGAGGCAGCACTAATTCTGGAATTCACGGCACTAATTAGAACTAATTCAGCACTGAATATGTACCAAATTTAAGCCCGATCGCTTTCATGGGCGGTGCTGCGTGAAGTTAGCACCGCCCACAGACAAACGCTTATAACTTCGGTGCTAATGCAGCACTAATTATGGGGTTTACGGCACAAATTAAAACTAATCCATATTACATATTCACATATTCACATTAACATATTGTACTATGTTTATGTATTCCTATTCACTCTGTGCACTATTATAATATCAATTATCAATGTGCCCTTTTTTCTGAAATGCGGAATGAATAACTTAATTGGGAATCGTGATATATAAAAATACATATACGCACTTTGAAAAGTGCATTCGTATGTTCATAATAGCGCTCTTTATAAAATGAACATAATGAACTTTTCTAACCCTAGGCCTACTTTTCAAGGGTTTTCTGTTCATTAGGCAGTTTTTGAGTACAGTCGACACACTGAGAGAATAGGATTCGTGCAGCCACCACCAGAAAACTCCATCGATATAGAAAAATGAGATATTTCACAAATACACTCGTTATTGGTTGTTGTTAATAATTATAATGATTAAAAATGAGTATATTTGAAATATAAAAATGTATCCTGTGCGCGTAAACGAAAGGAACAGTGAAAATACGGGTATGTCTTATGTGTGTTTCATCCTTTTTCTGTCAGATGGTTGGTGGTTCTGTTAACCATACAGGTTCGTGAGCAAGCAATGTTTCAATGCGAATCCGCTAAAAATAATATTTTTTCATGCAACAAGATTACCTGTAATTTGAATTCATAAATTTATTTTGCCAAGTTGACCTAGAAGAATTCAATGAAACGCGATATCTATTTGATTTAAAAAATCAAAAGAGCCGCTATTAGTGTGTATCATGCTGAGCTGATTTTAGTGTTGTCATGTTGAAAAATATTCAGTGCACCAAAGTGATACCAGGATGCGCCACGGTAGAAATCCTATTCTCTCAGTGAGTGGACTGTACTGGTGAAAAACATCCAAATGTAAATTCCATCAAATGAGCAGTAATCTCAAAATCATCGTAAACGTAACCGATTTTTTTCTATATACATTCATTTTTCGAAACGACATAATTTTGATTATGCCTAATCCAGCATTAAATATTTGCCAAATTTGAGCTCGATCACTTTCATGGTCGGTGCCAACTTCACGCACCTGAGCGCCGCGCGCGAAATTCGAATGCCGAACCGTCAAAAACGTACTGTACTGATAAGTAAGATATATTGGCTTCGGTGAATGATAAATGAGGTTTAATGGCAGATGAAGTGACAGATTATTCTATAATGTATTTTTGGATAGTAGGAAGGAGTCGGTCGGGGTCTTTTTTCAAGAAACCATCCCAGTATGAACCGAAACGACAGATGGAAACCACGAAATATCTCGTGTCAGGATGGTCGAGCACGAATTGAACCCCGGTCTCATAACTGACCTTTATATCGTGTATGACGTTTATCTTGGTTATCATTACAGTGCCTCGTTGATGAAACAGTAGGAGGCTTGATAAGCTACTAAAAGCATGAAGGGTACCGGTAACTGGGTAGAATACATATTTCTTCGATTTTTTACATCACTCAAAATTCACCAAATCGAGCTAAAAAATTGATGATTGTGGCAATGTTTGTTGTTACTTTTGACCCCGTATACACATGGGTCGGTTGTAACACCATGTTCACATTACATTTTGTGATGACATCTGATGACTTTGTGATGTCACATTACATCTTTTAATTACCTACATTCAATGCCACAATACAGGGAATATAGCATATATGAATATAGTACACAAGAAACAATACAGGAAATGAAACATCTTCCAATTATCCTCTCGATATCTAACCGGGGTATGTAGCGCGAATCTTGTCCATGGCCTGTTGCGAGGCTAGAGTTTGTTACAATGTCCCGCAGCACCTAATTTCGTCAAGTGAACAATATATGTTACTCCTTTTTTTAAATGTTGCTCAACGACCCCACCGACAGCTAGGTTATACGGGGTACGAATGAGCGGGTGATAATGAAACGATGAAGGGATGAATGGTGAAAGGACGCTTACAAAAACCCATGCCTTATGCGGGACTCGAACCCACGCCCAACGGTGACTTCAGTTACTACCGCTAGCGATAATTGACTTGGCCACCGGGGCGGCCAATGTTACTCATCACATTTTGTTTATCGAAATATATTATTCAGTTGATAGTACTAACCATTCAATACTGTATCTATACACACAATCACCAAGAGAATCAGATGAGATCATAACATGCCAGACAAAAAACAAACTTTTTCTGAAAAGTTACTCGAAATGTGTCAGAACATACATTTTCTTGGGTAATTTCCAAATGTCATTTGGGCGGGGCCAACTTAATGGACCCTCTTCCTAGAGCGCAGTCTTCACTGCACATATATGAAAATTACGTCAGACATACTGCCGTCTAGGACGGATTTTTCAAAATATCTAGCGCTAGTTCACGATCACAAATGTGAGGCTGATAGTCGTTGTTACAATCGTCCTGTGTTACTTTCGTCCCTGGTTTCCCCTACTATAATGGTAGGCAGATACATTTACCTAAGTAACTTTCTTTTCAAAACCGAGACAGAACTAATTTCAATCAAAATGTATTTGTTTAATAATATTATTCAATTAACGTCTGACGAAATAGTATTATTTTGCCAATAATTCAAAAAGTGTGAGTCATGTGAATTCCTTTTGTGTGATACCGTGGCGGGCAATATTTTTTAGCTTGACTTTCATAAACTTCAAGAAATTTTTCTAGTGAGTCATGGCAATTTACATTTCATTGGTAAAATATAATTCAATCTTTTTCAATACATTCCATGTTAAGTTTCATTATTATTATGTTGAAATTCTGCCAGTAGTTTTTTAAAAACTATTGCATTCAATTCATAATTGAATATGGAGTAGCCCTGTGCTATTTGGAAATAATACAATACATCAAGTGTGAAATGTGTTTTATCCCCCTTCCAATAAAATAAATCATCAATTGTAAAATCAGAACCATCTCACCGATTTCATCGAGTAAACTATTAAGCAGTATCAAAAATACTATACAATTAAATAAACCATCATAATCCGTGAAAAAAAAGGTCGTAAGAAGAGTGTATACCTAGGCCTACTTGATAGGCCTATTTGAAAATGACTCTTCTCATTATTTCTAAGTGTAATCTGAAGAACGGAAAAGTAAAAACGATTGAGACGTAATTCAATTGCAACAATGGAGTTTAAAACAGGAACTATAGTGAAACTTTTTTTTTGAGCCTTGTGTGTGACGCTTACAAAAAATCTTTGATACAATAATCACAAATGTTAAACTAATAGCGTGAATTTTTTCATATCAATAGGTTACGAACTGAAATATTCTGAAAATATAGAATAAGCCATCAAACTGTCTAAATTTTCTTTTTTCAATTTAGTTTGTTGAGCAGTTGTTTTCAGTGAAGCAAATAATACAATTAAAATTAATTTTCTTTTCGATTCTCCGCATACCGGTATGTCAATATCACTAATCAAAAAACATATGTATGGCGTTTCCCAATAGTTATTTTGTGAACTGAATATAAATTGATTAATTCGAAGTCATGTCGGGACGGAAGTAACACGCGAAACAACGTGTGTACGTTTTTGACGGTTCGGCATTCGAATTTCGCGCGCGGCGCTTGGTTGGCGCGCCTCCCGAAAAAAAGAGCACCTTAAATATCGTTTTTCTCGAAAACTATCAGAGCACTAATTACGTGAACTCGATCGCTTTCTGGGGGGCCATGGCCCCCCGCGGCATTTTTGTCAAAAACTTCCCAAATAATGCAGCACTAATTACGGGGTAAACGGCACTAATCAGCACTAATTATCTGTGCAATTTGACCTCGATCGCTTTCTGGGGGGCCATGGCCCCCCGCGGCATTTTTGTCAATAACTTCCGAAAAAATGCAGCACTGATTACGGGGTGAACGGCACTAATTAGCACTAATTCAGCACTAATTATGTTTCTATTTTGAGCAAGATTCGTTTCATGGGGGGCCCAGCGTAAAGTTGTGGCCCCCCACAGTTTTTTCTACTTATTTGCCACAGGGAGATGGCACTAATTACCAACTCAACGGCACTAATCAGCACTAATACAGCACTAATTGTGAAAAAGAATCAATTCCGAATTCAAATTGGGGGCCACAACTTTACGGACCTCTGAGATAGTCAATCGAACTGGCCAGTATACATCATTGCAAAACATGAAAAACGGCGCCACAGAAATAGCAGACAACTGTGTTACAATTCTACGAGAACATCAAATTCATATTATGATACCGGGCCTGACGAATAATTCGCACCCAGTACACAAAATCAAGGAATTATTGTGAGCGAGGTCTATATGGATAAAATGGCAGGTACACATTGGGCGTGCCATTATCGTTTCGCAAGAATGATTGGTTGCAGTATATTGCGCCTGACTCGACTATTGCGCCTGACACGCCTGTTACGCCCATGACCAAATCTACGAAAACCCACATCTCCGAAAACCCACATCACCGACACGCCGTTAACTCGCGTGACCAAATCTTAGAAAACCCATATCTCCGAAATCCCATATCACCGACATTCCGTTAACTCGAGTGACCAAATCTCAGAAAACCCATATCTCCGAAAACCCATTCGTCCGACACTTCGTTTACTCGAGTGCTCAAATCTCAGAAAACCCATATCTCAGAAAACCCATATCTTAGAAAACCCATATCTCAGAAAACCCATATCTCCGAAAACCCATATCTCAGACAGTTTGAACATTTGGTTTTTCCGAGATTTGGGTTTTCGGAGATATGGGTTTTCGAGGATTTGATGCGTAGCCCTATGCGCCATGAGTTACGGGCCCTCTTGTATACCATCTTCAAGGCATTAAGAATGACTCTCCTCTGAATCAGGATTTCCATCTCATACCGTTCGAAAGTTATCACTACAGATAGGATGGCTATGCAGAATTAAATCTCAACATGCAAAAACAAATAGAAAACTATGCAAAACATTCAAAATCTGTGAAAATAAGTGAAAACCAGGATTAGCAGAAAAAAAAACACAAATTTAAATATTTTCATCAGTATTCGGTTGTATTAACTTTCACAAATAAAAGTACATTCTCACTTGAACCTAATTGTGAAATGGCTAGCTGAAATCATTTAAATATTTTTAAAATAGGCCTACCTAATAATTTTTTTAATGAGTTATAATCGAGTTTCTTCCTACGAAATTTTTTCAAGTTCGGTAATATCTTCATTTTGTATACCGTGTATAATTTGAAAAAATATAAAAAATCATGAAATGCGGCAAAAAGGCCAAAATATGCAGAACGTGCCAAAAAATCCAAAATTTAAAATTTTCATGAAAAGTGCCCAAACATGCAAATAAGTGTTATTTTTAGAACCAGGGAGTGATGAAATGGATATACCGGTATCCACGTTTTTGCCTGGTATTTGATGCATCAATCGAAACACGCAATTGCATACAGCATAACTATCCCATCTCTAGTTATCAGCATGAAACTGATGTTTCGCTACATCGACTCCCTCGGACTCTTCGACCACACTATCCACCACGTGGGAGCAAACGGTTAAAACCAAACTAAAACTTACACCGAGAAACTTCCTCAACAGCTTGTACTCCACAGTATTGAGCTGATGGGGGAAACTCGGCCGCAACATTCAAATCAAGCGTCGGAACAATCAGGACATTTTCTAAACACGATAACTGTTATCAGTTATTGCATTTTCAATTGATATAGAAGATATTGATTGTTTGCTATTAAAATGTTGCTCTTGTTTGTTATTTGAGCCCGAGAAGAGAACGTAGAGTGGAGTGAGGGATGATGATACAGCACGAGAGTAATGAGGAGGGCGGACAACTCGAGTTGGCTGACCCCCATTACTCTCGCAGCGGCCATCAAATCAAGTCCTATTTCCAATAACGTGGGTCATGAGTAGAGATGTCCAGACTCCAGTAGACTGTATTGAGAACCACAATCTCTCTCTCTCTCTCTCGCTCTCTCTCTCTCTCTCTCTCTCGGTTATTCGGGGGGTACTGATAAGCGGGTCAGCCAATCAGACGGAAGATATTCAAACAACATTCCAACCCTGAAACGAGATTTCAACCAATAATGACGATATTTAGTTCCCTGATTTGAGAGAGAACTAGAAATCATCGTCTCAATGTCAGAAGTTACCGGTGTCCAGGACCCGGGCCTGACGTAGACACGACACGAACCCGGGCCACATTCTAGTCGTCACGTAGACATGAGACGATTCTGTTTGTGATTACCGGTATACACAGAATCAATGCTGCCTACGTCATGAGTCAAGGTCTATGGAGGACCAACAAGTTGATTGAAATCAAGATGATGATTTC
The DNA here is from genome assembly GCA_907164805.1 of Brachyptera putata. Taxonomy (NCBI): domain Eukaryota; kingdom Metazoa; phylum Arthropoda; class Insecta; order Plecoptera; family Taeniopterygidae; genus Brachyptera; species Brachyptera putata. The sequence continues at coordinate 15,481,362 of OU015473.1, read as the reverse complement.
TAGTTTTTTCTTAAATGAGGGAACTAAATATCGTCATTATTGGTACAAGTCTAGTCCCAGGTTGGGATGTCGTTTAATACTCGACAGAATCGAGATTAGACTTTCTCATTTTTAGACGTGGCATTTTTACAATGCAAACGTAAAAATGAAAAAAAAATCGAGCTTGATTTTGTTGCTGCAGTAAACCCTCATTAATCCGAAATCGAAGGGACCCCAAAAAAATGACGTTGATTTATAAAAATTCGGAACAACTAAAAAGTCATTTTTACGCTTAGAATATAGTCAGTTTGGTATTGCGTGCTAGAGGGAGCTATGTAGGCGGGTGAGACTACGTAATAGATCCGTTGCTAAGGCCTCGCTGATCGTGTGTACTGGGCTATCTCCGTGACGCGCGATCCTCATATGGCCCGTTGCTATTGGTGCTAGAGGGAGCTATGTCACCGGCTGAGACTACGTTATAGATCCGTTGCTAAGGCCTCGCTGATCGTGTGTACTAGGCTATCTCCGTGACGCGTGATCCTCATATGGCCCGTTGCTATTGGCGCTAGAGGGAGCTATGTCACCGGCTGAGACTACGTAATAGATCCGTTGCTAAGGTCTCGCTGATCGTGTGTACTGGGCTATCTCCGTGACGCGTGATCCTCATATGGCCCGTTGCTATTGGCGCTAGAGGGAGCTATGTCACCGGCTGAGACTACGTAATAGATCCGTTGCTAGGGCCTCGCTGATCGTGTGTACTGGGCTATCTCCGTGACACGTGATCCTCATATGGCCCATTGCTATTGGAGCTAGAGGGAGCTATGTCACCGGCTGAGACTACGTAATAGATCCGTTGCTAAGGCCTCGCTGATTGTGTGTACTGGGCTATCTCCGTGACGCGCGATCCTCATATGGCCCGTTGCTATTGGTGCTAGAGGAAGCTATGTAGGCGGGTGAGACTACGTAATAGATCCGTTGCTAAGGCCTCGCTGATCATGTGTACTGGGCTATCTCCGTGACGCGTGATCCTCATATGGCCCGTTGCTATTGGAGCTAGAGGGAGCTATGTCACCGGCTGAGACTACGTTATAGATCCGTTGCTAAGGCCTCGCTGATCGTGTGTACTAGGCTATCTCCGTGACGCGTGATCCTCATATGGCCCGTTGCTATTGGCGCTAGAGGGAGCTATGTCACCGGCTGAGACTACGTAATAGATCCGTTGCTAAGGTCTCGCTGATCGTGTGTACTGGGCTATCTCCGTGACGCGTGATCCTCATATGGCCCGTTGCTATTGGCGCTAGAGGGAGCTATGTCACCGGCTGAGACTACGTAATAGATCCGTTGCTAGGGCCTCGCTGATCGTGTGTACTGGGCTATCTCCGTGACACGTGATCCTCATATGGCCCATTGCTATTGGAGCTAGAGGGAGCTATGTCACCGGCTGAGACTACGTAATAGATCCGTTGCTAAGGCCTCGCTGATTGTGTGTACTGGGCTATCTCCGTGACGCGCGATCCTCATATGGCCCGTTGCTATTGGTGCTAGAGGAAGCTATGTAGGCGGGTGAGACTACGTAATAGATCCGTTGCTAAGGCCTCGCTGATCGTGTGTACTGGGCTATCTCCGTGACGCGTGATCCTCATATGGCCCGTTGCTATTGGAGCTAGAGGGAGCTATGTCACCGGCTGAGACTACGTAATAGATCCGTTGCTAAGGCCTCCCTGATCGTGTGTACTCGGCTATCTCCGTGACGCGCGATCCTCATATGGCCCGTTGATATTGGTGCTAGAGGAAGCTATGTAGGCGGGTGAGACTACGTAATAGATCCGTTGCTAAGGCCTCGCTGATCGTGTGTACTGGGCTATCTCCGTGACGCGTGATCCTCATATGGCTCGTTGCTATTGGCGCTAGAGGGAGCTATGTCACCGGCTGAGACTACGTAATAGATCCGTTGCTAAGGCCTCCCTGATCGTGTGTACTCGGCTATCTCCGTGACGCGCGATCCTCATATGGCCCGTTGATATTGGTGCTAGAGGAAGCTATGTAGGCGGGTGAGACTACGTAATAGATCCGTTGCTAAGGCCTCGCTGATCGTGTGTACTAGGCTATCTCCGTGACGCGTGATCCTCATATGGCCCGTTGCTATTGGCGCTAGAGGGAGCTATGTCACCGGCTGAGACTACGTAATAGATCCGTTGGTAAGGCCTCGCTGATAGTGTGTACTCGGCTATCTCCGTGACGCGTGATCCTCATATGGCCCGTTGCTATTGGAGCTAGAGGGAGCTATGTCACCGGCTGAGACTACGTAATAGATCCGTTGCTAAGGCCTCGCTGATCGTGTGTACTGGGCTATCTCCGTGTCGCGCGATCCTCATATGGCCCGTTGCTATTGGTGCTAGAGGAAGCTATGTAGGCGGGTGAGACTACGTAATAGATCCGTTGCTAAGGCCTCGCTGATCATGTGTACTGGGCTATCTCCGTGACGCGTGATCCTCATATGGCCCGTTGCTATTGGTGCTAGAGGAAGCTATGTAGGCGGGTGAGACTACGTAATAGATCCGTTGCTAAGGCCTCGCTGATCATGTGTACTGGGCTATCTCCGTGACGCGTGATCCTCATATGGCCCGTTGCTATTGGTGCTAGAGGAAGCTATGTAGGCGGGTGAGACTACGTAATAGATCCGTTGCTAAGGCCTCGCTGATCGTGTGAACTCGGCTATCTCCGTGACGCGTGATCCTCAAATGGCCCGTTTCTATTGGCGCTCGGCCGTCCCGAGTTAGACGGACGAGTGTTCCGAGCTCAATCTTTGTCAAGGTCGACTGCTTTCGGTGCACAAAGCATGGAACAGCTGAGCGTGCTTCCACTCATTCTTACACGTCAAGTAAAAAGGATGGAAATTGGGGAAATAATGATAGGTTCAACAAATTTACTCGAACTATTTCATATTGGCCAATCCAAAATCACTGTTAAAGCAATTGAAGGGACGAAATATTAGTTCAAATTATGGTTTAGCTGGTATTCGGGTTAACCATATTAATTAACATTGAAATACCCATGCCTTCAGCTGGGGACAGATTTCAAATTTGAAATACGTATAATTTCGGATAAACCTAGTTTGTATTAACGAGGGTTTACTGCAGCAAGTTTGAGAATGTTGACTTGAGCTCAATTCTGGCACGGCCCACATGACCTAGCTGTTGGTGGGTCGGCAACCAATCAGAACGTTTGTTAGGAATGTTAGCAATCACCACAACATTCGCAGAACAAAAATACACGCAATAAAGAGCAGAAAAACTGGGATCATATGCAGCATAGGCCCTATACAAAAGCATTACATACTAGATAACAATTATCTGAAAAAAAAATATTCAGGAAAAATGAAAAATACCGTATTTACACGCATATAAGACGCACTTTTTTTCCATTTTCAAGTCATCAAAAAGTCACATGCGTCTTATAAAGGTAAGTGACCAAAAAACTGTCACATTTTGCGCTATATTCACCCGCGCTCGCTGAAAACTGTTTCTCTCTGATGTAAAAACATCGCAAAAACAGTTCCCGTGAAACACTGCCGGTCGTCCAGTGTTAAAGCATAGGGCGAACCCACAATCGTCGTCAGATTGTATGCACCGATGGTCGTCGATATTAAAGCATATGGCAGAACCCCAATCGTCAATTGTCAGGATATAATACTGTCGTAAATGTGTCAACAAATGATAACAAACATACTCATAAAATATCCTTATGCCTTTTTCCTCCATTAGAGGTCAGGAGGTCAGACTCTGGATCGTGTTACACTGAATACCAAGACACACACTTTGACACATCTGTTTATCATCAATCAACAATACTTGCCTCAAAGTGTGCTATATGGGTGATAAACTGATAACTGAGTCTATAGGGCGCTACTCTTTCAACACTATAGGATGGATAAAAATGAATCTAAACTTGGAATATATATCATCAATATTGCTTATTGTCTAATAGAGTGGCTCTGGTATAGGGTAAAGGGACTAGAACCTTCTTTTGTGGTTACAAGGTCTCCTGAATCATGTTTATGACACCAAATATTGGGAATATGATACTGCGTCTTATATGAGTAAACAAAAAGGTTTCCAAAAATGGAACCTGAAAAGTAGGGGTGCGTCTTATAAGCCGGTGCGTCTTATATGCGTGTAAATACGGTAATCAGTGTGAAATATATAATTTTGTGATGGCTGACCTCTTCAGTATATTTTCAGAAACCAAAAAATTACTAAAGTGTAAAACCTTCACAGAAATTTTTCAGCTCAAAGTAGCGTATGGATGAGATCAAAAACTAAAACTAACTGAGCTAATATAAAGAGAAATACGTCGTGAACCGAAACGTACTTCACACGCTAGACCCGCCACCGGAGCTGGACGCGTGCCCCGCCCGGAGCTGACGCGTGCCCTGCCCGGAGCTGACGCGTGCCCGGAGCAGGACGCGTGACGCGGGGCTAGTCGAACAGGCACACCTCCAGGGCCTTGCGCCCGACCACCTTACGGTTCATCATAGCTGTTTCAAGGTCAAGGACTTGTATGCACACAACAAATACTTTCCATACCTTCAAGACGGTCAAAGTAACATGTATTTATCTCATTTTGCATAATTGTCACACGTATACGTTTGAAACATCTATTTCTTTGGCCGAATAATCAGGTCAGGTGTACAAATAAGGCCAATTTGCTACGTAACTGCTGGCAAGTCCTAGAACATTTTCATGAATCAAGACACATGATTTTGCATAAAGTTGTGAAGCTATAACCTCTTCATTGTAATGTGAATGTCATGGATAAAGCCCAGTGTGAATATGTCTATGGGCCTGTAGGGGCTCAAGTCTGGGTTTCCTCCCGCAGTGCCGTGAAGAGAGATACACGGGGGAAATCCCTGGCAGGGGTTAGACGAGGGACTCCCCGGCCATTATCTAGTGCAAGGATGTGGAGACCAGGAAGGCCAGTTGACAGTCATCATGTAAAGATCATACTTCATCGGGACAATCAGATGTCTCCATTCACGTTCATGTATTTCTTCAATCAGTGTGAATAAATATAAATTACACAGTGCTACCTTTCCGACAACCCAACCTCGCAGGCCTTTACGCTGAACTGTGTTATATTAGACTCCAGCATGCCATAAGCAGTGTTGGACCTCACTCCTCACATTATAGCTCAAATGAGACCGGCATATGTGTCAAGCTTACTCCCACGAGGATTGTAAACGTTTCGGCCCAGATTGTGCCACATGATGCATCGATGGTGTGGGCCTCATTCAAGCCTACGCCAAAAATAAGGCCCGTTTACAATAACTCATTTTTTCTCACCTATGACGGTTCTTTTTTCATTTTATTTCATTCTGGTATTGTAAATTAAGTAGAGGAAGAATATATCTCAATCACCATATAATTCAAAAAATGAAAAATTAATGAATACAACGATGAGAAATGAATAATATTACCGTAGTTGGCCTTTGTATCCCTGACCTTACAGTATCTTGAAAGTATTGAAAATATCTGTTTCCTCTTTGTTAGAATTGTTCATGGCCTTAATTGGGGAACAATGATTTTGTATCAAGTTTTGATGTTATAAAAAAATGAAAAGTGATACAATATCAAAGCGTTAATCACGGAGAAACTGCGACTAAATCGCCTCCCAGACTGTTGACTGGCTCTCGTAGCTGTTCATGCGGGTGCCAGCAACGTATGACCGTGGCAGCGCGTGAGTGAGCAAGGATACCGACGGCGCGCGTGGCGTCCCAGGCGTGGCGGAAACACACGATGCCTGCGTCCTTGGCCTTCATCTCGGCGCAGGTCATCTCTCCCACGTGCCTGAACCACTCTCCCAGCATCTCCGTCGTCGTGCCAACCGGGATCTGCAAACAACAAACAGATGACGCTTACAAACATTTCACAACAGTATCTAGTTTTAGTTTTCCTAATATTTCATGGTATTTTGATGCATTTAGTCACCCAACATTATATTCTTCATCACTATTTTCGACATAAATGAATTTAGCCAACTACTGATAATTTGCTAATTAAATGTACATAGCTAATTCAGCTATTTTGTAAAAATATGTACACTCGACAGCACAAAAAACAGGTAGTATCGGATTTCAGACTGGTTTTCACAGCCCTGTGATTGGCTGATAAGGGTTGAATATGATGACAAGATATTCAGAGGGAACCACCCCACCATGTGCTTCTCCACGTGGTTTCTTGTATTTCCACCTTGAAGCATATCACGTGATGACCAAAGGTTGGCCGATGATGGAATACAGCGTGGACTGGATTTTATCCTAATATGTCCCTGCAGTTTGTCTATATGCTATAATGGAATTGTAATCAGACCTAGTGGAACTCATTGCAAAAATGAAAAGAACGTATGAGAGTTGATTCTGCTAATTATCAGTTGTTTGACGATGACTTTAGAACGGTGTGAGACAGTGAGATATCAAAATTAGAATAAATACAGATGAAATATATGTTGAACACTTTCTTCAGAATAGTGAAGGTAAGACTATTTTTGAGTTGTACATTGCATGATGTTCGCAGTTGTGTGCCCAACGCCCCAGCTACAAGTGTTTGGCCCTTCAGCTGTATATTGCGGACATTAGGCAACTTGACCCAACTTGAGTTGATCACGATTCTGAAGTCTCTCTGAAGCTACAATCAAACAACTGATAGTTTGCTCAATCGACTCATAAGCGCTCGTAATAAGAGCATTACTCTCGTGATGAACTAAAATTTAATTATTTTTTGGATAGTCATGTGAAGGGAAGCGCTGAATAGTTATACTGGAATTAAGGAGGGAGCTTAAGAGTTGTACTGGAATAAGAGGGGGCGCAGAAGAGCAGAGGCGTCACACAACAGCCCGCTAGTCACGATGGCCGAGGGGGGTCGGGGTCGAGGTGTGACTCACGTTCTTGACCAGGATGGTGTCGTCGCGCCGCGGGGTGCTCAAGGTCAGGGCCAGCCCGCCGCCACTGGTCGCCACTGGAACACGACGGAATAGTCATCAGTCAACATGCACGTGAAGCGCAATCTCATAACCAGCCCAAGGCTAACCATTACAGCAATTCTAACATTCAACAATTCAAACCCAAGTCTAACACTTGAGCAATTGTTCTTTGAACTTGAAAATACCCACGATTCAAATTGTTCAAATCTTTTATGTTAGACCGAATCCAAATCTGAAAGTGGATTTGGATTTGCTTTGAAAAACATGGATTCGCACAACCCTAGTCATGACGTACGCATTCACTCACACATCAAACACAGTTTATAATATTGAGCGCAAAACGTAATCACTATCATTACGCAACGCCGCGTTGTGAGTTGGGATGGCCGCCCCGATGGCTCAGTCAACTGTCGCTAATAACTGTATACTAACTAATGTATACTAGCTAATAACTAATAACTGAAGTCACCGTTGGGCGTGGGTTCGAGTCCCGCATAAGGCATGGGTTTTGTAAATGTCCTTTCACCTATCATCACTTCATCGTATCATTATCACCCACTCTTTCGTACCCCCGTATAACCTAGCTGTTGGTGGGGTCGTTGAGCAGCATTATTAAAGAAAAAAAAAAAGATAAGCGAGATATTTGTGTGAGCTCGAAGATTCGAGATATACAAACGTCCCTGCCTGCTTGACCTTCCAACTGTGTACCGACTTCAAATACAACAAGCTGAAGACAACACTGGATCTCTACGTACTGCTGTAAGGTGATTGTCTCGACAGCATGCGCTCGTCAGGACTTGGGCATTCGGGCATCTGCCCACATTCGGGCCAGCGAATACCTGATCAATGCATCCTTTTTCAGAATCGTTTTGTGAACAATTATTACATCATTTTGAAATATAAATCTGTTATATCAACTAGGAACTGAAAAATCCCAGATTCTGAATTGAGAATAATTTAGAGATGGACCCCCCCCCCCCCCCCCCCCCCGCACACACACACACACCAACGTCACATCCTTTTTGTCAGTAGCCACGCCCATGCCTGCCCAAACCACACTTCACACTTGGTAGTATCTCTATCCAGTACGCGTCCTTCAGGCCCCCTTATAGCAGGACCAGATGTCTGCAAGCAGTGTGACTTGCGCACGCCAACGCACACTCTCTTGACATTGTACGACTTACGCAGTGATCCCAGACCGCTCGCTCCTGTCTGCGCTCCAGCACTCCTTCTCAGCACTCCTGGCGTGTCTTCACCACCGTTACGGTGTTCCCCTTGCGTGTCCTCACCACCGTTACGGTGTGTCACAGGCGTGTCTTCACCACAGTTACGGTGTGTAACGGACGTGTTTTGTGGACCATTGTGCGTGCTAGTTGTGGCCCACTTGGAGTGTGGAGTGGCCGAGTGGTTGCCAGCGGTGACGGGCGCTGCAGACAGACAAGACAAAACCTCCAGCTTACCTCGAAACACGTGACTCACCACACAGTACTACGGATTCAATTGAAATGGCTGATAGTTTCAATGAATATTTCTCAAATGTAGCCAAAATAATTGAGCAGAATAGTCCTAATAATGCTGATGTTGTCCAGCAGGAAATTAATGACGACATAGTATGTTCCTGGATCCTGTTTCTATTCACGAGGTAAAAGGTTATTCATCCTCTTTGAAGAACGATTCAAGATTATTGTGTGATTATCGACCCCACCAACAGCTAGGTTATACGGGGTTACGAATGAGCTGGTGATTATGAAACTATGAAGTGATGATAAGTGAAAGGAAGGATTCGAACCCGCGCCCAGCAGTCACCTATGGAGACACAGTCACTGCTGCCGCCCGTGCTATCGGAGTGATCAAGGCGGGGTTATCGGAACGCGGATACCCCTCCTAGTCGTCCTTGACAGTGCCCAAGGTGGGACATATACTGACCTTCCACATGTGGCCTGCCTCAAACTGAACGATAGACTACCAATTGGGGACAAGGAACCTCCGCCTCCCTCCACTTGTTTCAGCCGAGCTAATTGCCGCAGACGACTCTGTGCTCAGACGGGATTCCGTCAGACGGTACCAGCGAGGGGTGACGTCCCAACTGACACCAATCCCAACTGACCTCATTCCGAACTGACCTCATCCTAACTGACACCAATCCCAACTGACCTCATCCTAACTGACTTCTTTCCCAACTGACCTCAATCCGAACTGACCTCTTTCCGAACTGACCTCTTTCCGAACTGACCTCATTCCTAACTGACCTCATTCCTAACTGACATCATTTAAAGATAGCCCGTTCGATAGCAGTCCTAACTGACCTCTTTCCTAACTGACCTCATTCCTAACTGACCTCTTTCCCATCTGACCTCATTAAAAGATAGCCCGTTCGATAGCAGTCCTTACTGACCTCTTTCCTAACTGACCTCATTCCTAACTGACCTCTTTCCCAACTGACCTCATTTAATGAGAGCCCGTTCGATAGCAGTCCTAACTGACCTATTTCCAAACTGACCTCTTTCCTAACTGACTCCATTCCTAACTGACCTCTTTTGCTATTATACAGGGTTTTCAATAGATGAGGTCAGTTTGGAATGAGGTCAGTTGGGACACAATCCCAGCAAGGCTGTCAACTCCGGCCCCTCTGATGTCATCCTTCCCGAAGGACGATGCCTAGCACAAGGACTGCGAGTCACCGAGGACTTCCGGGCTATCACAACGGAAGACTAGCACGTCGACGATTCAGTTCCTGCTGCCAAGGTGAGCCAGTTACGTTTGCTAGCCAACAAATTTAGAGATTGTTTTGACCGAGCTTGGCTGCACCGACCTGGTAGAAATGATGATACAGGAAGAGGAAGGTTGTGAGCACAACAGCTTCCGAACGAGCCCAGATACGGGACATTGTTCACGAGTGGATATCGCTGGGAACACGGTCCCCTTACACCAGCCTGTATTGCTCGGCACCAAGAAGACTGGTGACAAACGTCTAGACAAGTTCCCTCTTCCCAACATGGACAAGCAAACGGACCAGTTATCCGACTGTTCACGGTTCTCGACCTTGCGCATGCTTACCTCCAGATACCGTTGAGCAGGGACAGCAAGAAGAGAACGCCCGATGAGAGCGGTCAGTTCGAGCGACTAATCTTCGGGCTGACAAACGCCTTGGGCCGTTACGTAATACCATTGTCATGCGTTACTTAGACGACCTTCTCATTGCCGCTAGAGACTGGCCTGAAATGTTGACCCGCCTGCGACTTGTTTTCCAAGCCTTGCGTGAGGCACAGTTCACACTCCGACTCAGTAAATGCGAGTTGGGTACGAAAGAAATTGAGTATCTGGGATTCTCAGTGTCACCAGACGGCATCTGGACCCCTATTCGCCAACTTTTGCGAGAGCGAGATGAGACCGTCTCACGGTGAAATGAGATGAAAGCCAGTATCGCTATTCACTAACTATTTTTGCGCGTGAAATGTCAGTCTCATTTCATCACACAGTGAGTTCGTCTCACTGCCAACCAAACTCGTGAGATCGACGTGAGACGGGTTATAGGTTAGGAACATTGGCAGTATTTTTGTAACGTAATGATGAGTGATTGATGTGTCTTATATAATACTAAATCAACAAATATATACATATGTATACACATATCGTTGGACATTATTCCCAATCATAAATAGTATAGTTTGATATTGTATTAATACATTATCGTGCCGCTACTTTGAGAAATTCTAGTTCAAGTCAAGTTAAATTTTCACGAACCAACGTAATTTTCAATTTATATAAGGCCCATACCTACGTATACGTTTATCAATTAATGACCAACCTATATTTTGATTACCATATTTACACGCATATAAGACGCACCGGCTTATAAGACGCACCCCTACTTTTCAGGTTCCATTTTTGGAAACCTTTTTGTTTACTTATATAAGACGCAGTATCATATTCCCAATATTTGGTGTCATAAACATGATTCAGGAGACCTTGTAACCACAAAAGAAGGTTCCAGTGCCTTTACCCTATACCAGATCGACTCTATTAGACAATAACAATATTGATAATTCATCTTCCAAGTTCAGATTCATTTTTATCCATCCTATGGTGTTGAATGAGTAGCCTATAGACTTATCACCCATAGAACACTTCGAGGCAAGCATTGTTGATTGATGATAAACAGATGTGTCAAAGTGTTTGTCTTGGTATTCAGTGTAACATGATCTAGAGTCTGACCTCCTGACCTCTAATGGAGGAAAAAGGCATAAGGATATTTTATGAGTATGTTTGTTATCATTTGTTGACACATTTACGACAGTATTATATCCCGACAATTGACGATTGGGGGTCTGCCGTTTGCTTTAATATGGACGACCGTCCGTGCATACAATCTGACGACGATTGTGGGTTCGCCCTATGCTTTAACACTGGACGACCGGCAGTGTTTCACGGGAACTGTGTTTGCGATGTTTTTACATCACAGAAAAACAGTTTTCAACGAGCGGGCGTAAATATATCGAAAATTGTGACAGTTTTTTCGTCACTTACCTTTATAAGACGCATGTGACTTTTTGATGACTTGAAAATGGAAAAAAAGTGCGTCTTATATGCGTGTAAATACGGTAATACTGATGACCGTCTTGACTAAGGCTAACACTAATAGTTGAGGCCTATGCGGTAATGTCAATCACGTGATCTATTTAAACCCCTAGGCCTAAGCTATACCATACTATACACTCAATGGCCAGACTATACCACTTATCCATTTCGTAGTCTCATCCTAAATTACAATAACTTGGTTTATAACTAGGTTGTCATGATCTAGACCTGGTGTATTAGTGTGATGTAGGCCTAGTCGAATTAGGGCTCAAAGTCTCGAACTTATGTCAGAACCAAAATTAATTACATTCTTATGCTTAGGCTGGGGACAAAGGATATTTCAATTCCATCCTAACAATTTGACAAGTGAATTAAAATTGAATGAATTCATAAGACGAATGCATGACGATACTTGAACATGTTCAAAGAAGCTCGCTTCGAGCACAATGCTTTACGTAAAAGAATGCGGCAAGGAAGGAGACAAATAAACTCTAGGCCTACCACGGAACCTCTCGATTTCGAGTTGCAGATTTTATCAAATTGTATAGACTGTCTTGAAGGATTGTTCGGACTCTAATCGACGACATAAGAGATGATTTGCCAGTGCCAGTACAAAGAAATCTGCTATTTTTGTCCCATTTATTCATCAAAATGTTTAAGCCTACCTACGATTGTATACTTTTGACCATCTGTCAAAAAACATGTTTATAACCTCTAATTTCCCCACAGCCAGAGTCGTTCACAGCCCTGTAGAAATGAAGTCGTCGTTCTGATTGGCTGATTGCATTCAATTTTACCAAATACCCGTTCACCCTTGGACACAACTCGTTTCCGGTGACTGTTGATCTCACTGCCTCTTAGAGAATCGCGATGTAATTGAGTTGTCATTTCACGCGAGATGAGTACCGTCTCACAGTGAAATGAAACGGGAAACCGAGAAACGTCCACGTGATGTGACGCTTCATTGGACTCACTAGCTTCTTTCGTCGTTCCATCACTGGGTATGCGACCAATTCCGAACCCCTGACGAGGCTAACAAAGAAGAATGAGCCATTCCGATGGGATGCGGAACAAGAGAACGCTAGCGTTAGTGTCTGCACGAATCTTGCCACTCTACAACCCGTGTGCTTGCACCGAAGTGCACACCGATGGTATTGCTGGAATGATGCGGCAAGAAGGGAACGATGGGAAGATGCACTTGGTGTACCGTGTTTAACCGATGCGGAGCGAAATTATTACTCAAGCGAACTGGAACTCGCTGCAATTGTATGGACGCTGGATCGCCTCCGTCAATTTCTTCTCGGGATACCATTCACCGTGATCACCGATTGCCAGGCATTGGTATACCTGAACGCCAAACGAACGATGAACCCCCAAATCGCCAGATGGTATAATCTTATTCGAGAATACAACGTAACTGAGATAAAGCATTGACCGGGTGTCAAGATGGTACATGTCGACGCCCTTAGTAGAGCTCCAACCGGAGAGGAGTCTGATACCATGGAGGACGCCATCCAAAGTTGCTTCGATGTTTTACTCGCGATGAGATTGGAAGACCAGGTCCTCACAATTCAACGGAGTGATCAGGATTTGAACGACAGAGTCCGAATCTTAAAGAAAGACCCGACAGAGAGATCGGCGAGAGAATCATCACGAGTTACGGACATGGTCCTTCGAGAAGGGAAACTATGTAAAATTACCCGCATACAAAACCACGAGCGTTGCCAGTTCGTTATCCCTAGATCATTTCGTAAATCCATCGCGGTTAAGCATCACGACCTAATGGGCCATTTTGCGTTGCACCGCACCATAGCGTTAATCCAAGAACACTACTGGTTCCCCGGGATGCGACGACATCGGCCAGTGCTTTGACTGTATTACGCACAAGGTCCCTCGAGGGAAGGGCAGAGGCCATCTGCACCCGCGTCCTTTTGAGACGATCAATCTGGATCATCTGGTCCTGGATCAGCGACCGCGGGACATGCTTCCGTCGGAGGCAGGAGGATGGTATACGTCACGTACTCAAGCTGATGGACAAGTCGAGAGGGTGAATCAGACAATCATTCTGTTGATTGCCATCGCCACTCGAGACCCTGCGCACCGAGACTGGGATATCAACTGCAGGACAAATAAAACCACCGGCAGAACACCCTTCCAACTGCTACGTGGGTCCCAGCCGAGGTGCCTCACGAGCTGCCACTGCTTCAAAGCCAGCAGAGCTTCAAGATGCTGCAGGACCATGTCCGTTGGAGTACACACTACGACAAGCGCCATGTTGTGGGTCCATGAGGCGAGCCCCTGCACACACCGGACAGCCAACAGAAACACAAGTCAAATACCGCGGGCCGCTTCTCGTGACGAGGGTGCTCGGAGGATACCCCAGGATCATGTTACGCTAGTACGGCCCACACCTCGACCCGGCCCTAGAGTGTGACGACATGCACTCGGATCCTGAGCACGAGCCCGAGAGGTCAACTGTCAGTGCCGAGCTGCTGTCTCCCCACGACGTCCCGGAGAGGTCAATCCCAACCGCCCCTGTCAGGAGGATGGTCCGATCCCGAAGGAGGCCAGCTTACCTTCAAGATTATGTTTAGATTATTTCTCAACTTATGTAACTTGACTTCATCATGTTATTTTCCATTTTTCTTGTTTTATTCTATGTTGATTATGACTATTATTTGAATCGAGGCCGATCCATTCCAGGATGGCCGAGTGTTAGAAATTTGAATTCCATACCCTTAGTTGTGCCCCCTTGATTTCCCTACATGCGCTCTCCAAGTTGGCTTACGTCCGCCCCAACTCACCTCCTTCCTATGTCCAGCAAACCCGTCACTCTTTTGTCCGACGCGGCCGGAGGAGGTCGTCTTGGTAAGTGCTAGGCCAAGTGCCTATAGGCCAAACGCAATTACTTCCGTTTGGAAAAACATGGTATCTGATTTTGTTCTATTAAACATTGAGAAAAACCCAAGTGTGTGTATCCGAGACATTATTCATCCTGCAACCCGTTCACGCACCGTGAAACGAAAGAGACACATTTTATACGTTCCAACATACATATGCAGATGACTCGGTTATACCTTTCCAGACGCTACTTGGGAAAGAGTTTTCACAACAGCAGTGGTTTGATCCCGGACATGTATGTCATCAACACCGTCTGTGAGTACTCATTGAACGCGTATATAATATAACTAGGCAAACGCTGAATGTGCGTTGTAAAATGAGCGAGATATCTATATAGTTAAATCGTAAACTCTCGATTCATATAAAATAAACTTTTTTCGGTCACTATCAAATCTAGGGAGCCGTGAATCCATCTCTGCAACGTTTTTCTGCTATTATTTCTATCTTTTTGATGGAGAGAAAACATTTATAACATTATTCTCTTCGAAACGGCTGCTCCGAATTGCATACACATTCCTAACACTGTGTATCATCTATTTTTTTTACATTCAGTGAAAATTTGAAGTTATTTGGAGAGATTTTATTTTTCAAATTTTCTTACCCAGCCCAAGCCAATGGAGGTTTTAGAAACTTTTACGGTAGTTTTCAGAAATGGTCGTACCGATTGAACCCTATAAAATTATACAGTTCAAAGTTGGACTCGGAAATATTTTTTTTCATCAGAAGTGGTTGAACAAAAAAACTCAAAGTAACCGATTTGTATGAGCCATCGTGTTCACGGAAGAAATCAGACTTATCGCACGAACCATCCGACCTGTAAAATCATTTTGTCGCATTATCGTTCAAAAACTTCCATAAATTCAATTTTTTCGTAAGTGGTGAAACGGATTTCTCCCCAACACTATACAGTTCTAAGTTGGTTGAGTATCTGCATCCACAAAAAATTCATATTGATCAATCAAACATTGCGACCTGTGCAGAATATACAAAAAAAAAAGAACAGAGAAAGATACATCTCGACCCAAAGGTCATCCAAACAACACAGGCCGTGTGGACGGTTGCCTCGAGTGGACGCGATGCTGACCTCTTGATCCGCGCCACACGTGGGGTCGTGGCGGCCAAGATACGTCACCACCGCTCTACGTCCTGATTCAGATGTCGTGGTAATACCGGCAGACAAGGGCAGGCCTACTGAATGATCCAGCATAGAAGCAGCAACTCGGATCCCATCACAGCTTCACCTAACGACGTGCACTTCACGTGTACCTAGAGAGAAATCATCTCGATGTCCCAAGTCAAGTCAAAGCCAACTGACGTGAGAGCAGAGCACTTGAAGCGTTCGTAATATGGCCGCACGGCAGGGAGAAACTGGACCGTCTTAACACATTCACCACGACATTCAATTCACAATGGAACTGGAGGACGACAATAAACTTCCATTTCTAGACGTATGTGTACCATATTAACTCGCATATAAGTCGCACGTATATTGAGAAGTTTGAGAGCTCAAAACAGGGGTGCGACTTATACGCGAGTGCGACTAATACGCGCGCACAAAATATCCAAGAATGAAAGTCAAATGCATCAATCCTCGTCACAGTGAACGTGCTATGTATTAGTGATGTCGGCGTATAGGCCTTAAATCACCTTTATTCGTACAAAGATGCGTCATTTTCCTCAATCCAATCATCAGTCTCTAGAGCAGCAGGACCTGGAAGCACTCAGAGTCACTGACAACGTTGCAATCGCAGCAACTCCTGGACCAGTATTCTGTGACTTGAAGCAGCATCGAAGTTGTGAGACGGTCTCATCTCACAGACGGGGAGGAGTCAGTTCGAGAACTCTCCGTGAGACGGCAATATGGGTTTGGTTCCGTGGCGGGAACTTTCGGCGCTTGAACAGGTCTTCGGAATATTTTCAACGCATCAACCAAAAATGACCAATTAGAAACACGGAATGATTTTCACACGGCGGTGAATATACGAGGCAGTGGGTGAATATATCATAACCTACAAATATTGTTGTTCAATTATTCCTGTGGCCTAGGCCAAGGCCTAGTAATAATGTTTTTTGTTCAAATAAATGAATGATGAATACATAAATGTATAAATGGATGATAAATGAATGATAATGAAGTCGGGGCTTATAATAATATGGTGAAGATTCAGGGTTGTGACAGGCCTATACTCTACCTAGGCTTTGCATAAAAACTAACTGAATAGGCATGTACAAAACAATTAGCAATGCATAATCATATATGCCTATAACAATGGTTTTTATACCTTTCTTGGTAAGTAATTAAAGTAAGTTGAGTAAATACGGTAAGTTGAACTTTGGGCTAACGTACCTAAATGGTAATTGGTAGGCCTATTGATAGACTGTAAAGTTTACACTGCTTAGGCCTACGAAGTGGTATATGCTATTCTCACACTTATATTTTGATACAATAAATTACTTATACAATAATACACACACTAATTAACTAATATAAGAATTGAAAACTTGTATTATCCAAGTATTCGTACTTATATGTCACTCCAACCCAACATTGTCCCCACAACTCGATCTCCCGGTCGATGTGACGAGAGCGCTCGTCTGCTCATCTCACACGCTGTCAGTTACCAGAGAGGGGTCGGGGCAAGACGTGCATGAGCGCATTGCTTCGTTACAAGTCGAATGTGGCTTGAATAATATTTCCTCTCTCCCAGCGCCAGGGAAACAGACAAATGTCGAAGCACGTTTAAAGTAATGCGCCGCTAGCACGTAGCGTCTCTTGGTTGCTATGGCAACGCGTGTGATACGAGGCACAGCAGTGAGGTCACGGCTCACGTCTCACGCGTCCCCAACAGAGCGCTGGACATGGCAATCGCAGTGTATTGTTCACGGTACCAGAGACTGCAGTGCGACTTACATGCGAGTAAATACGGTATCTGAAAGAGCAAACGAGAGCCTAGGGCACACAGAGTAGCCCACCCACATCAGCCAGCTCGGTAGTGAAGACCCTGATCGTTTATAAATAATCGTTTATAAATAAATTCCCCAAGTTTGCGCTATTTGCGGCGGATATGTACGTCTGCAACACAGTGGGGGCAACACGATCTGGCAGAACAGTGATATAGTAGGGGTGTTCGGGTACCCGGAATTTCGGGTCGGGACTTTTTTCCAACCCGAGACCGACCCGATCTGATACTCATGTAACACTGAAATCGGGTTTTTCGTATATCGCGCAGTTTTGGCGCCATTTACTTCATTTGTCGACTGATCCACTGCAACAACTGCTACAAGTTTCTCAAGAGTTGAGTATAGAGGGCAGGATCGTGCACATAGTTGGTATATCTTTGATTCCAAAGTCATTTGACTTTTTGAAAACAAAGATGGAGGCAAAATCTTGTTGAAATGTGTTGTAAATTTGTGTTAACTTGTTTTTTTTACCACGTAGGCCTCGGGTACATCTACATCTATCTCGTGATGAGTGAGGAGGATATACTGTAGATGTAGATCTATATTTGGAAGTAAATATACATCACTTCAATAAGCCTAGGCCAATGCCTGGAGCCAGTAGATAGGAATAGTCCTAGACCTGGGAATTTGCTTGTACAAGTGCCTAATCTTGAAGCACCTGTTGAATATTCAATTATCTAAATTCATACAAAACTAGAAATCCAAACTAACTTCTGCTCGTATAAAATCTCAATTCCATTAAATTACAACACCTAACTTTATACTCTCTTCAAACAATATTCAGGCTGGAATCTAATAATTACTTTCAAAAAGTGAATGAAGAACATTTAAATATGGAAATGGCTAACACATTGTGGGACGACGTCATGGTTTTGATACACATTTCTAAAAAATGTCAGCTTGATCGGGTCAGCCATTTTGAAAAAAAAAACATAAAATGTACTAAATTTGTACCACTCTAAGTTATAACTATCTACCCTTTTTTTTTAGATGCGATGGTTTATCGTATTTTTCAACTAGTGTTTTTCCTGAAACCCGCCCAAAACCCGATTTTTTTCCACTACCTGAACCCAACCCGAACCAAAAAACACTACCCTTACACCCCTATGATCTAGTGAACCTGACGGTGGAGCGGTGGTATTACCGGGCAGCGGGGTGACGGCTGCGGCGGCCGGCAGCTTGACGTCCCAACGGCCCGACACGGTCCCTGGAACAACCGACACGAACACTCTCAATCCTCGCTCACAAATCACAGACACACAAAACAGACATTGCAATTTATACAAACTAGGCAAACGCAGAATATGCATTGTACGATGAGCGAGATAGGCCTATCTAGAAGGTATACTCTAAAACTCTACATACCTTGATCATAGCAAATGAACGTCGTTCAATACCAACGAATCTATAGAGCCGTGAATTGACAATGCAACATTTTTCTGCTATTATTTCTATTTATTCGATGTATAAAAAACATGTATTACATTATTTTCTTCGGAACGGCCGGTCCGAATTGCATACAAATTTTTAATGATGTGTATTATGTGTTATGAGCATGTTGAGCTGTTAGCTGCGTGGTCTGATCTTGACATCGTTGTCAACGGTTTCTCTCACGTAGCTTCCTCTCGCGCGCAATACCGACCCGACTCAGACTCGGAACAAGAGTGACGACTTACGTGATCATTACGGAGATACTCAACAAATATATTGACTATTTTGATACATTGACACTGAAATCGTATTCGATTACCAAATCAGCTGAAACAATATCGACCTATATCGACGTGGATTACCAACTGACGACCGATGAGTTGTCGAGGGCTGAGAATGAGCAGGTGACAAGGAAACTAGAGACTGACGGAAGGATGCACAAAACACCGTCCTGTGAGAATGTCCAACCCAAGCCTGGCTCCATCTCATTTTACACAAAGGAAAAAGTTTTTCAACTTTTTATGGTGACAAATTCAGCAATTAAGAGCGCACGGAAGTTGATTTAGTGAAATATAATATTTCTGGTATTAACTTTCAAACGGTATCAGATCAAATTTCTAGTCAAGAGGAAACGGAGATACTTTTAATACCTTCCGGATGGTATCAAATATAACTAAAGAAGTCATGTTGGATAATTGTCCCGCGTTGACTGTAGGCCTATACGCGGGACTATCCAACATGAGTTCTCCAGTTATATTTCATACCATCTGCAAGGTATTAGGAGTATCTCTGTTTCCTCTTGACTAGAAGTTTGATCTCATACCATTTGAAAGTTGAAGATAGGATAGTTATGCAGAAAAAAACCTCAAATGCAAAAACAAATAGCAAAACATGCAAAAACAAACGAAAAACTATGCAAAACATATAAAATCTGTGAAAATAAATTAAAAACTTGATTAGTGGAAAAACACACAAATTTGTAGGCCTATATTTTCATCAATATTGGGTTTTATCAACTTTGTCAATGAAAGTAAATGTTCACTTAAACCTAGATGTGCAATGACTAACTACTAGGAAAACGCGTTATGTGTTTCCGCGTTGATGGATGAGCTAATAAGAATGACATTGAATTCTTTCAAAAAGTTATATCAAGTTATGTGTTGACGGCATTCAAGTTAAAAATCAATCTTTCCATTTGGTTGGTTTATTTCGTAGACTATTCTCATGAAGGAAATATTAGATGCAATTTAATATTATATGTAATATTAGACTACTATATGAGACGTGATGACAGCTGTATACATATACACACCTTGAGACCATCCTTTTATATTCATTACTAATTCTCAAAAATTTCTTCGATAATAAAGAAGGCCTTGTTTCAATCGTTCTCCACTAATTGGTGACACTTGTTGCTTGGATTTAATTGGTTTTCTTAATAGCTTTAAAACATGTGTAAAAATGTAATTTAATAATTTTTTATATCTAAACGACTGATTGGATTTCAGTAAAAGTTTGAAATAATCTGCATCATCATTATATTGAGATTTGGTGAAAATATGAATTTTTTCGAAAGACATTTTCTGTACGAAAATTCTTCTCTTGCTTTTTTTTGTCATTATATAATTTTTTATATCAAAACGACTGATTGGATTTCAGTGAAAGTTCGGAATAATATGTACCTATCATTATCATATTGAAATCTGGTGAAAATTTGAATTTTTTCGAAGGACATTTTTTTCACGAAAATTCTTCTCTGGCTTATTCTTATGGGTAAATTGGAAAATGGAAAATTAGTTTTCTCAGAAGTTGTACAATCGATTGCGTATAAAAACTAATGAGATTCAATCCAGATGATGACACATGGGCATGCCAAGTTTCAATCAAATTTGAATTTTTGTCTGACCTGTAAGCGCGAACAAAAAAAAAAAAAAAAAAAAAAAAAAAAAAAAAAAATGTACATTTTTTTCGGGTCAAGTGAAATTGAGTCTTCGCTTCGCTCATCCAAAAATCATTTAGATATTTTGTACATCAAATAATTTTTTTTTCAACGAGTTATTGATTTACTTGAAGTTGAAGTTTTTCAAGTTCGGTAATATCGTTCTTTGTACAAATAATTTAGAAGAAACGAGAGAATATTCAGGAAATATGGCAAAAGAGCCAAAATATGCAGAAACATGCCAAAAAGACCAAACATGCAATTTTCGTGAAAAGTGCCCAAAGATGCAAAATAAAAGTGTGACATATCTTTAAAAGTAGGGAGTGATGAAATGGATATATCCACGTTTCTGCCTGGGATTTGATGCATCAATCAGAACATGCAATTGCATAACTATTAGGGATAACAGCGATTTATCGAGAATCGATACCTGTACCGAACAACTCTGAAAATCAAGAATTGATTTTCTTTTGGTATATCTTTTGCCGAAACTGTAGATATGTCCAGCATTGACGTCAACTGAAGCACGGCATTATCGCTCGCACATGTTCTTCAACTTCCCCTCGCGCCACATCGCGTCACCAATTGCCTTGGAGATTGACCTACAAGTACTAGTTATGATGACATTGGTTCCTTTGGCCATACCTTGTCACAATAATTACTAGTTAGGGTTATGTAAATGATTTATTGCCGTGAGCCGCTTTCTTTTGACCTTTCAATTGTGACTGGATGGGAGTGTTTCAAGTTTTGTTTCATAATTATTAAATCATCCAGTATTGTTAATTTGTTACCGTCTATTGTTGTTTCGTTTCATCCTTTACTTTTTAACCCTGATAATATTTCATCTTTTATTATTAAATAATGCGCGCCTGTCAGAAAATGACTCGCCTGTCCGCCCACACACCGAGACGTTCGGTCGAGAGTTTTCGTAACGATGCGAATGTCATTGGATGATTTACTTAAAGGAGGGTGTGGTTTGATGTGAGTGTACGGCAGGGGAGGGGAGCATTTGGTTACCATGGTTACGTGACCACAACAAAGCAGTACAGCTGACATAACACGATATGCAACAGTTTTAGCTACTTGAAAACAGCGCGGGAATATTTAAAAATGTAAAATGTATATAGTTTTTTTTTTAATTATGTAAAAAACTGACTCTCAATCGATTCTGGATTTTCTGAATCGATGTTATCCCTAATAACTATCCTCTGGTTATCAGCGTAAACTCACGTGCCACGTCTGTGAGCGTGCGGCCGTTGACCCCGAGGCCGGGTCCGATGCCCGCCAGCCCGTGGGGCAGGACCCTCCGTGCCCGCGGCGCCCGGTCCAGACGCACGTTCAGCTCACGCTCGTGCAGGCGCTGCCCGTTCAGCATGGCTGCAGCGGTCAAGGACTTTCATCTTATAAATACAACCTGAAATCTTTTCTACTTCAGAACCCATTCTATGACCCCAATGAATTTCTGACTTCAAAGTCACACTAGTCAACCATCCCATCATCTTACATGTATTATCTATCTTTTTCAATTATCTCTTTCTGTTCACTTATTTTCATTTCTAGTTTCAAGTATTTTCTATATTTGTATCATGTACAAATCTTTGACAAAAAATAAAAATAAAAATAAATAAAAGGACAACACACAACCTACTGCATCATTTACATTTGCAAGATAGGGTTTTACAGGTTTCATTTCTGTGTTGATAATTAGTAACATTTTGTGAGTGTAGACAATTATTCAGCAACTACTGTCACCGTGGGCGACGTTTGAGAGAAAGGCATGCATGGCTAGCCTCGAGACAGGTAGTTTTACTACGTCCAACGTCTGGAAACAGCTCCACCGGCCAGGGTCGGGTCATTACGCGTACATGACGTACAATACTACGTAGAGTGTACGGTAGAATGTTCTGTCCGTTAAGCAACCGACTCCTGCCTACGTACCACACTCTAGCACTGAAAGACGTTGCATCTGACGAGTAGCAGCTAGTTCATGCAGTACGAGGCTACCAACAATAAGTTGGCAGTTAACGACCATTTACCTTACGCGTATGCCTTACAGAGTTATACTGCACAAAAGAAAGATGATATTTTTAATAAAAAATTGTTGTTTCTTACTCAGGCTACAACTTTTACATGCACACCAAATACTAATAGGTGTATGTATACTATAGGCTGGCCACTGGATCAGTTTCACTAACAAGTGTCAATACAAGATCCTTCTCAATTTAAATCCAATCTGGGGGCCTTAACCAACCGTAATGTAAATAACTATCGATATTCAATTTAAATAAAGATAGTGAACAATTGTATTGTTGCCATGAGACGTGAGGGAGGTTCCACACAAGTCAGTTCATTACTAGTAGTTATGTACTCCATAGATAATGTCCTGCTGCTGTTTAGTAAGGATTCATGTAATGTAGTAAAGAGCATGTAATAGATCATAATATTCTACATGGCACACTCTACGGTAGAATATACGCGTAGATTACTCATTTTCAATGGCGCATATTCTACAGACCCAACCCTGGTGACTAAAAGCAGAACCATTATTGAGAGTAGGACTTGGTTTGTCGGCCGATGTGAGAGTAGTGGAAGGTTCCACAACTCGAGTTTCCCACTAAAACCTAGGATTTCCAAGAGGCACGAGACGAGGAAAGTTGCTGCATACGTTTGTCACCAACGAAGTAAGCAACGATTACCAAATGTAGCTTACAACCAATTACTTCATTCGGCAACTATCGTATAGAAAGCCGTGACCTCCGGTAACTATCGTATAAAGAAAGCCGTGACCTTCGGCAACATGGTCTGTTATTGTTTCTATCTATTCCAAGACTGAAAAACATTTATTACATTATTTTCTTCAAAACAGCTGATAGTCCGAATTCCATAAAAACTTGTGACAAGTGTCTATCACTTACGTACTTACATAAACGTCTTTGAGCCTATATGTATTGTCAGTGGAAATTTAAATATTTGTTGAGATTTTATTCATTCATGTTAGAGCTTGAAATGAGTAGAGTGCGCTTGTTGACACGGGGTCCACACGCTATCCTTATTCCGCGGCTCAGAGTCAGACGACATTCATTGATCGCTGTGACTTCATGATAGTCAGCAATTATTTCTGCATCTTTTCATGTGACCTACACCCCCTTCACAAGATACATGCCTTTCCTGTCTCGCGTTTACACTACCTATTGCTGTCAACGCATTGCCTCGAGTAGGAATACGTTCAACTTTCAAGGCCGTATTGCTAGTAGCCGACCAAGTCACATTCCGTTGACTGCCTAGCTTCTGTTGACGCCTCATCGTTGAGGGGGAGAATCAAAGATTGGTCACTTCAGAATACAGAAGAAAGCTCACTTTCAGGTTATGTTTATATCGATCTCCAAATTCCAATAATTCAAACAGATGTTGTGCTATGCTAGTACTAATCGATTGGTATTTGTATCGCAACTGTCAATCTATGTTTTAGTGATTTGAGCGCTAGGTTGCGCTACTGTACTGGCACCGCTACGCCAGAGAATACACATGTTAGGATCCTACACAATACACCGCCGAAATGCATTGCTATTTTAATGTAGAAATTTAGCATTAATAAAATACCGGTAGACGCTATCAAATTTAAAAATTTTACAAGCATATATATTTTTGATATTCTTCATTTTTCATGGTATTTTGATTCATTCAGCATCATGTTCTACTTCACTATAAACCGTATTGTCCCGAATATCAACCGAGGGGTTTTCTCAAAATTGCGAGTTCAAAAGTCACCATCGGATTACCTAAATGCGGATCTAGGCCTAAAATCGGTCAAAAACACGTTTTCCACTAAATATACCGTATTTACTCGCATATACCGTAGTTACTCGCATATAAGTCGCAACCCTGTTTTTGACAGTCATTTTTTGAAAAACCCTTTGTATGGTCGTATAAGTCGCACCTGCAGTCTCCAGCAAGGTGAAAAATACATCGCGATTGAAATGTTTAGCGCTCTATTCCAGACGCATATGAGAGTAAGAAACCGTTGTGAGGTGCCTCAATACAGCCAGGGACACGTAAGATGTGAGAAACCTTTGTGAGGGGCCTCAACTACAGCTGATACCAGAGCATGCAGGTGACCTTGGTAGCTCACTTGGCTGCTGTGCCTTTGTATCACTCACACACACACACCTGGACGCCGACGTTGCGTGGCGCTTTGCTAAGAACCGTCTAGCCGACCCGATATTTCTTCGCCATGCAGGATTGTCCGCCTCGAGCCTGTGTCCATGGTGTCACGCAGAGGGGACGGCATGGCACATGACTGTCGCTTGTCGCCGTGCCGCGTCCATGTGGCAGCTTGTTGACGCTCTCCTGAAGAGGCTTCTCGGCCAGCAACATAGACTGGTGCTCCGGGTGGTGTATGTCGGGTTTAGGCCCGACAACACGTTCACAGCCCTCCAGACCGATTTGGCCAACTTCCTACTGGTGTTGGCCAAGAGTACAGTCTATCGTCTGCTGGTCGCCTACTTCAAGGACGACCGCGTCCCCTCTCCCTACGATGTGGTGCTCAAAGCACGCATCAAGTCACGCATATTGAAGGAGTATGCGTGGCATCTAGGGCGAGGGGCTCTTGACTCCTTCAAGGAGAGGTGGTGTGTCGGGCAGGCTCTATGTTCCTTGCGGAACTATGAGCTTGTCTTTCACCCCACCCTCCTAACCGGCTAAGACTCGATGTAAATCACACCCACCGGAATATTATTGTTTATTTTCGTCTTCTGTGTTCGATTATTCCTTCCTTCCATTCTGTGTTAACTATGTAAACGGTTTCATTTACATTCAAAGTGACATTTTGTTCATTTATATTCACAACCACGAATATGTAATTTTCATTTTTGTTCTTCAGCGGTACAGATAATACCCTGAAGGAACAAGTTATTTAATCCCGTATCGTTTATTTAAAAAAAAAAAAAAAAAACACACACACACACACATGCATTGCCTATAATAGCAACCAAGAGACACTGTCCAGATGTGCTAGTGTGGCATTACTTTAAATGTGCTTTTGACATTTGTCTGTTTCCCTGGCGCTGGGAGAGAGGAACATTTGACTTGTAACAATGCCACGGTTTGTCACACGCAGCTGGCATAGCTTCCTCACGCACGCAATAACAAACTGACTAAATGCCAGCTCGGAAGAGTGATGATTTCCGTGGAAAAGGAGAGAAACCCTTCTTTATAAATTGTTGATCTAAAAGTTTGGGGGTCGGCTTATATTCGGGACAATTCGGTACGACTCTTTCACAGTATTTAGCTACGTAAATTTGCTATGTTGTCAAAATTTACACGATTTCGAAAATACTGAGCTTGATTGGATAAAATGTCATTTTTGAAAAGTGTGCTTATGTACAAAATTAACCGGAGAAACCGAATGACAAGTTGAAAATGGCCGTCGTCTCTTTTCTCGAATACCTGTACAGAAACAAGAGGTATTCGAACAACTTCCTGCCTCAGACTGGAAAGACCGAAAGAATGTGTGATTTCCGTTGATAATCCCGCAGTTGTTGATCTACAGTTTACAGCTCCTGTTTAGTAGTTTGCTACAAAATGCTGTATTGCACATAATATAGGCTACCAAAGCTAGAAGTAGACGCTGAATTCGTACAACTCTTGGTATCACGCCCACATTATTGTATTTATTGGGAGGGTTGCAAAGACGAAGTTTCAACCCCGGCTACCTTGCACGGTGTCTACGGTCGGCCGGGCTTCTAACTTGGTCTTTGCAATCCACCCGATATCCTCCGAGGATCAAGATGAAACGTGTTGTGCGGTGACCCCTCCCGTCAGACCAGGGAGCCTGAAACATTTATCTGCCATTATTTCTACCTACTTGGAGAATAAAAATCATTTATAACATCATTTTCTTCAAAACGGCTGATCCGAATTGCACGCCATTTTTAATAATGTGTATCATGTTTGTGTTTACATTTGAGGAGAGTTTGAATTATATTGGAGAGATTTCATTTGTGAAATTTTCTTGCCCAGCCTGATCTTATGGGGTTTTTAGAAACTTTGAGATAATGTTTCTCATTATTGGTTCTACTGAATTAACCCAAAAATTACACAGTTTCAAGTTTCAAAGTTTGGCGTCTCCAGAAAAGGTTTCATGTCGCTCGGTCAAGCCATGGACCTGGTTCGCTAATAGTGTGACGGAAGGATACAGATGGCCTGCACGGCCTCTACGGGGTGCTCGTATTCCACGGCCGCGATTCCGCGACTCGTTCCGTCCACGTGGGCGTGGATCTCACAGCTGACCACTCGGCCAGCCAGGCGGAACACCTGCTTGAGCTTCCTGCGGTCCACGCTGTAGGCCACCTGCAACACACCCAAGCGCTCCTACAAGTCTACCCAGCCAGGCGCAACACATGCTAAAGCTTGAATTATACAGTACAGAGAACAGAATAACAAAAGAGTAAAATAACAAAAGAGTAAAGAGATAATTTGACCGAGTAATAAAATATTGCTCAAATAACGTCCCCCCCCTCCTCCTTCTCCGCTACTCACGTTGACGACGTAGACCCTGTTGACGAGCGGAGCCTGAATGCCGAGCTTCTCGAGAAACTCGATGCTCAGCCCGAACGTGTCACCCCACTGCTCGGGCTCGTCCGAGGCCTGCTCGCACGACTCGTCCCGTACCACCTTGACCTCCGACCCCGTCTCCTGAAACACTCTCACGTTATCACAGTCTGCGTGCAAGCACTCCAAGTTCCAAGGTCGAGTTTCACTTCAAATGGCCATTGGTCAAAATATGCTCAATTGAAAGTTGAAAAGTTGACTACGTTTTGTGTTGTTGTTCAAGAAAAATGACTTTCTAGAATCTAGATAATACATTTGAGACCACATCTTTATTACTCAATTGAAATCATTTTATTGACAGAGGAATATTATTCCAATTGGGCATAAGTAGTTGATCAACTGTGAATAAATCAGCCAGCTAGTGCTTGCAGAGATGATAATTTGCTCATTTCATTCTAGGCCCCAATATTCATATGAAATGCCTTGTCAGGTCTCTTATTGTTTTTTACTTTTCAATCCTTATATTCTGTAATTTTACTCAAGATTGAAACACTGTCATAAGTATATCCTGAGTGACATGATAGTATTCATCGACTCTTGGTAAAAGTGCCGAGAAAACACTTCACTTGTAGATGAACGCATGGGGGTGAGTCTGTTGTCAGAGGCGAAGTGAAATCGTGTGGCCATCCGAATATCTTGTCAGCAATTGTTGACTAGTTAGTTCAAGCCCCTGACCATAACCTATCGGATCGCTAGAAGCTTTTATATAATTAATTAAAGAAAAAAAGTAAAATTAGGCAGTATTGGAACCCAGTCGTTTCTACGGTTGGAGTTGAGAGATCGGTGGACCGTTATTCTTGTGACAGCAGTAGGTTACGAGTTCAAGCCACGCCAGTGTATCGTCTACACTAAAACCTCGTTGATCCCAATTCGGTTATTCCAAAAGTTGACGTATTTCGAACTTGAAATCGGTCCCCAGCTGAAGGCATGGGCAATTCAATGTTAATTAATATGGTTAATCTGAATTCCAGATGAACCATAATTTGAAATAATATTTCGTCCCTTCAATTGCTTCTTCACTGATTTCAGACTGACCAATCCAAAATAGTTCAAGTAAATTCCTCGAAGTTATTATTGTTTTCCCAAATTCCATCCGTTTTCAATTTGACGTGTAAGAATGAGTGGAAGCACGCTCAGCTGTTCCATGCTTTGTGCACCGAAAGCAGTCGACCTTGACGAAGATTGAGCTCGGAACACTCGTCCGTCCAACTCGGGACGGCCGAGCGCCAATAGAAACGGGCCATATGAGGATCACGCGTCACGGAGATAGCCGAGTACACACGATCAGCGAGGCCTTAGCAACGGATCTATTACGTAGTCTCAGCCGGTGACATAGCTTCCTCTAGCACCAATAGCAACGGGCCATATGAGGATCGCGCGACACGGAGATAGCCCAGTACACATGATCAGCGAGGCCTTAGCAACGGATCTATTACGTAGTCTCACCCGCCTACATAGCTTCCTCTAGCAACAATAGCAACGGGCCATATGAGGATCACGCGTCACGGAGATAGCCGAGTACACACGATCAGCGAGGCCTTAGCAACGGATCTATCACGTAGTCTCAGCCGGTGACATAGCTTCCTCTAGCTCCAATAGCAACGGGCCATATGAGGATCACGCGTCACGGAGATAGCCGAGTACACACGATCAGCGAGGCCTTAGCAACGGATCTATTACGTAGTCTCAGCCGGTGACATAGCTTCCTCTAGCACCAATAGCAACGGGCCATATGAGGATCGCGCGACACGGAGATAGCCCAGTACACACGATCAGCGAGGCCCTTAGCAACGGATCTATTACGTAGTCTCAGCCGGTGACATAACTCCCTCTAGCGCCAATAGCAACGGGCCATATGAGGATCACGCGTCACGGAGATAGCCGAGTACACACGATCAGCGAGGCCCTAGCAACGGATCTATTACGTAGTCTCAGCCGGTGACATAGCTCCCTCTAGCGCCAATAGAAACCGGCCATATGAGGATCACGCGTCACGGAGATAGCCCAGTACACATGATCAGCGAGGCCCTAGCAACGGAACTATCACGTAGTCTCAGCCGGTGACATAGCTCCCTCTAGCTCCAATAGCAACGGGCCATATGAGGATCTCGCGTCACGGAGATAGCCGAGTACACATGATCAGCGAGGCCTTAGCAACGGATCTATTACGTAGTCTCAGCCGGTGACATAGCTCCCTCTAGCTCCAATAGCAACGGGCCATATGAGGATCTCGCGTCACGGAGATAGCCGAGTACACATGATCAGCGAGGCCCTTAGCAACGGATCTATCACGTAGTCTCAGCCGGTGACATAGCTCCCTCTAGCTCCAATAGCAACGGGCCATATGAGGATCTCGCGTCACGGAGATAGCCGAGTACACATGATCAGCGAGGCCCTTAGCAACGGATCTATCACGTAGTCTCAGCCGGTGACATAGCTCCCTCTAGCTCCAATAGCAACGGGCCATATGAGGATCTCGCGTCACGGAGATAGCCGAGTACACATGATCAGCGAGGCCCTTAGCAACGGATCTATCACGTAGTCTCAGCCGGTGACACAGCTTCCTCTAGCGCGCAATTCACTCGAAATCCGTGAGTGTTTGCGACGTCATACTCGGACAATTCTTGAAGTATATGGTCAGTGGCAAGGTTGTACAGTGTAGGAGACAATGGCGCACCTTGCATTACTCCACGATTGAGCAGTATTGGTTTCGTCTTCTGGTTGTTCGCTTCGATTTGAGTGTTATTACCGGATTGGAGTTTAATTATTAAATCTTGAAGCTTCATGGGAATGGTGGAAGCTCGTAGAGTAGATGTTCGGTGCTGGTGACCAACATTATCGAATGCCTTCGTTATGTCCAAGAATATCAACGTACAATTATCTTTTTTTTCTTTGGCTTTTCCAAAATAGCGTTAACTATCGACACGTTAATATACGTGCCTGGACTTTGGATGAATCCCTTCAGGTTATCATTGAAAGTAATGTAACGTCGAACTTGCTTATCCAACACTTTCTCAATAACTCGCCGTAGCACTGAGCATATTGTTATTGGTCTCCAGTTCGAGGGATTCTCCACGTCACCTGTTTTGTATATCAGTACGGTACGAGCCCTTCTGAAACATGCTGGAACCCACCCTTGAGTCAACATTTGGGTTGCAATGAGTGAAATAATTTTTGCGACGCGTTCTGATTTCACAACACGCATAATAACTTGATCCGGCCCGGGAGCGGTGTCAATGCGGATTGAATTTAGTACTGATTGAATATTCTCTGGAGTGATGGTACTAGAGAAACAGTCATTCATCAGATGTCTCTCATCAGAAGTAAGGCGATCTGAATACTCTTCTCGAGTGTGGTTGTTCGGTTCGCCATACCTATCTTGAAATGATCTATTCAAGGTAGACGAATCAATTCTGCATTTAGGATCGTTGCTATTTATTACTAAATTCAAAGCTTTTTTTCTCTGGTTGTAGTAAAAGTATTGAGTTTTCTGGAACAAATATTTTTCTTTTCTAAGTTCTACTTCTCTTTTACTTTTTCTCATCGGGTTGGTTGTTTCCTTGAATTGTCTTCTATCTGATTTGAATGTTTTTTTTTCTGGCTTCATAGAAGCGTGTGGCTGGATTCTTTGGCCCTGGAAGAAGGTTGATTGCCTCTGCAAGATATTTTGAGAAGTCCTGGACATATGTGTTGAAATCGTCTTGGGTAAAAATGAAATCGAAACTAGTTAGACGAGCTTTAGCGAGGATTCAATTTGACATACTGAAACAAATTGGTGTTCGTTAGTATGCTTTTTTTTTTTTTTTTTTTTATTTTTTTTGTCGGTTCTCCACAGGTCAAACGGCTACAGCTATCAACTTCAAACTTTTTTTCAATATGGTTCCTTATCTAACTTAGATCTGTATAGTTTTGTGGCATTATCAGGGGGTAACTTTTTTTTATGAATTTTAGAAATTTCAAAAATACCCATTAGAATAACATGGCGGAAAAAAAGAAATTCTTTTTATTCTTCCAAAAAAACGAAATTTCGCATGAAGTTGAATTACATTTTGATACACATTTCTAAAAATTTTCAGCTTGATTGGGTCAGCCATTTTGAAGAAAAAAAAATAAAATGTGCTAAATTGGTACCACTCGAAGCAGTTCTTAACCATTACTACCTATACTATTACTATCCGCTCGTCTAACAACGCATATGGCGTTTTCCTAGTGATATATTCATCAAGCTTGGAGTGTAGCTTCTCAGTTTCTTCATCACGTTTTCTTATTACATCTTGTTCTACGGAATTTTCGACTTGATTGTCGTTGGTTGTAAGATCGATACCAGTTGTTGCATATTTAGCTGAAATAATCTCACGATGTTTTTCAGGATGTGCTCTAGTGATGTGAGCTCGAACACCTTTATACATTTTCCCACAGTGTGGGCACGGTGATTTACCCCTGGTATGATTATCTTCCTTGTCGTTATCATTAGAGTTTTCGTCAGGCATTTTCTCTTGCTCAACCCCATTAACGCAAGGGGAGATTTTAGATACAATTTTGGAATGCGTATTCTCTATTCCGGTGTTATTGACTGATATATTTGGGTGTATTAATCTGACGTGGACATTTATGCCACGAACATTTTTACAGATTTTATCGCATAAAACGCATTTAATAGATTCTTGAGATGGTATAACTGATTAGAACGTTGATGATGTGCCTTGAGTTTGCGATGATGTTGCATAAACATCCATATGATGATTTTTAACATGTTTCTCAAGATTCCTCACATCTGACTTGCTGCAGTGTGGGCACTTCATATCAACTCATTTCAATTGTTCACCAGGGATTTGAAAGTACTTGTAATCGCGTCACTGTCTGCCGACCCGAAATCTCTCCTCTTCCACTCATATGATAACTGAGCTTATGCTGAATCTTATTGAATTTTTGTTTGTACTTCAGAAAATTCGAAAATACAAATTCAGAAGAGAGAGAAAAACAAAAACAAAAAAAATCCAAGATACTACACCACCACATGTGAATCAGTATTAAAAACATGTGATTGAGTCATAAAATATTTCAAATATCGACTTTTATGTGAAAATTTATATTTTCGCTGGAAATTCAGCCAAAAAAATATATGCAATATTTGAAGTTACCTAAAAGTGTTTTAATTCTGGGTTAATCAAAATATTTCTCTATATTCTTATTGTTTCAACATAAAATGGGATGAAAATAGACGCGCATTTACTCTTTTGGGGATGTGTTTTATTTATGAAAAAATAAATGTCAATTGATGCGTAATGTTTGTGAATTTTTGTCCTTGAACAGCAATGTGTGCGTAAATCCTCAAAAATATTTTTTTTCTGAATCACAGTTGATAGAAGTGAGTGCAAAATATATGTTTCTAACTAAAAATATAATTTAGAAAAAAATATCTCGTAATTTGCTGATACTACGCCAGTTTTTTATGTGGGGTACCAGGATACCCCAGGCGCCCACTGGGGGGTTAAAATATATTGACTAGTTTCATAACATGTTCAGGACATAACATATTTCATAGGCCTGAACACAACGTGTAAAATGTTACTGTTCAAATAAATAAACTAGGCAAACGCAGAATATGTGTTGTGAGATGAGCGAGATGTCTATAAAGTATACGTCATTCGATACCAATAAATCTAGGGAGCCGTGAATCTATCAATGCAACATTTTCCTGCTATTATTTCTATTTATTAGATGGATAAAAAATATTTAAATGGCATTATTTTCTTCAAAATAGCTAGGCCAAATTGCACAAAAATTCTTAATAAAATGTGTGGGCCTATCATTTTTGTGTTTACATTTGAGGAAAATTTGAATTATGTTGGAGGCATTTTATTTCTCAATTTTTTTCCGCCCAGCCTAATCTTACGGGGTTTTTAGAAACTTTGAGATGATGTTTCTCAAAAATAGTCCAACAGATGTGACCCAAAAACTATACAGTTCTAAGTTGGATTATAAGTTCGTACACACAAAAAAAGTTTCATGTCGATCTCACAAACCCTGCGCCCTGTGCAGTCTTTACAAAAAAAACACACACACACAGACAAAGCATCATAAGAGTAGGATGAAATGTTACCTTGCGCACGACGATGTTTCTGCCCAGCAGGTCGTATTTGTTCATCTTGAGCACGGCGCGCGGGGCCGAGTCAGGCTGCGCGAACACAACGCTTGCGCAGCCCCGAGGGTTGTCGTGCTCGTCCGCGTGCATGTGCACGTACACCACCTCTCCCACTGGCAGACAGACAGACAGACACTGAGACCAGTGGCTAGCACGCTCAACCGGGGCAATACTGGGATGGCAGTCAGCACTCACCTTCTTTAGCGAACAGGTTCCTGACGTCCAGCCAGGTGAGGTTGAAGGGGATGTTGGACACGTAGACGCCCGCGTCACGCGCCACACGTCGCGCGCGCCGAGGGCTGTCCACGCTGCTGTTGCTGCACGTGTCGGGGGACCTGACAACAACATCAAGACGCTATTTCAACCTCTTGTAATCGTTCGTCTAGTTTGTCACAAACCTTTGTATTCCTGTCAGCTTGAGAGAGCGAGTTATGCACTCGAGCTGCTATGGCGGGATCCGAGTCAACAGACACATGCAGGCCTACTCCAGACCTCACACCGCCAAAAACAGTCAGATGGATTCACTTTCATTGGTGTTTATATTTCATTCATGCGTCAATCTATGTTTAAATGGTGGAAATGATAAAATACAGACTAGGCCGTTTAGGACGTTTTTAGCACAGGTAGTAAGGAATGTCTCGTTTGGCCGCAGGGTGTGTCAATCTACGGCTGCGTGGCATTTCACAGCCCACCCTGATATTCCTGGCGATGAAGAAATTACCAACTATACACTTTATTACAATAACGAGTACAAGAGTACTACCCATAATAGTTAGCGTGATTAAGTCATTTTTTAATAATAGAGAATAATTGCCTGAACATTTTGCACCTTTAGAATGTATTTTTGTCTCTTATATTATGTATGTAAATAGTTGTAGAATTTTTTTTCTTACGATACACTAGGTGATTCATTATGGAGTGTAATTAATAAGGACATTTATGTAGAAGATATTTGAAATATTATTCAGGCAGGTCAATATTTGCAGATAGCATTGAATCAATTCATTTAAATCATTTTTCATGTAATTTCAAAAGTAGAGCTTCAGCGAGTTTTAGACAACTGTGTGCGTGACATTCGGTGTGCCGAGAACAACGTACAAATAACATTCGGTAATGCTTACGTCACGAGGCAGAAGAAGGGACACGTGTGTCTTGAGTGGTCATTTGACAGACAAATAAATTAATTCTAATTTCTGGGATTAAGATGATGTTTTCAAGTTTTCTCTAAAATTAGGTGAAAAAATAGCATCATCCTTCATTAGAATCTATTTCCAGGGTTGTCATGCCCTTTAATTCACAATCCATTCTTGTTTCATTTGGCCCCTATTCCCATCGCTGCCCCAACGTTATTCTACCAGCCGGGTGCTAACGCGCTCGCTTCATGTGACCTCGGTTCGATCCCGCCACCGTCCATCTGTACAGGCTGCATCGTGGTGTTTCTCTTCAATCAGGTTAATGCCGAGATAGTTCAAGACCACAACCGCTTCCTTCCTACTACCATCCCCATTACCCGGTGCCCCAGAAACCTTCATCTGATCATCTCAGCAATCATTTAATCCATGCCAATTGATTAATTTGTTATAACAGTGCGTCGTTGAACCCCACAAAAATAAATAAACCAGCCATTCTATACATGTTTTATTTACACTATTATTATATTCCTACTAGGTATATGACTTCATTAAAATAATATAATGTGATTTGGATGTTGCCGTAGAGCGTGGTCATACTAGAGATACAAAGACAGTTCACCCAACGTTAAATTGAGATTAATCCCCACTCTTTGCCTCCACCCTTCCCACACCCCTTAACCTGTAGAACCGTCAATCACCTCTAAGAGTGCTCAGAAGCGTTTTGGCGATTGCGCTTCAGTTGACAGTAAGATGGATGCTTGCCTGGGTTGTCTGCCAAGTCTCCAACATGACTGCTAACAGCACTCTAGGAATTAGTTGCGATGATTGACGTAACTTCAGGAAATAATAGAAGAGTTTTTAATCTGGTGAAGTGACTCACATGGGACGTTTGAGTGTAAATCTTCAGTGAATGGCTTGGTGTGCCTGCGCGTACTTGTACTGGGAGGGAGGGAGGCTCATTCCTTGCTTTTTGATTGGTTGAATGGATGTTACGCTGGACGTATTGAGAACGAATGCTGTGGTTACGAGCAAGCACGCGTTCTGATACTAGGGCCTACCCCGTGTTTGCCAGACAAAAGCGGAGTCTAGAGGGATGCGGTTGGCCTATGTTCGGGCCAACGCATTATTATAGATACACCATTAATTCCATAGCGGTAAAATTACTGAGACACTGAGCACACCTATTTTTCTTTCCCCAACCTACCTAATGACCTAACCAACATTTTACCCCCTCAAGCACCACCCCTCTCCCACTAACCTAACCGACATATTACCCCCTCCAGCGGTCCCCTACCAAAACAACGACATCAACCTCCCCCACTAACCTAACCGACATACACCCCCTCCCAAACAACACTGCTGAACAGCTGTTAAAATAGAGATGCCGATGCAATAACCATCAGATTCAAGTGAGTTTAAAAACTATAAACCAACAATTCTTGACATCACGCAACTTTTTCCGATAGAGAAACAAGATCTTTCTAAATAAACTTGAAAATCAAACACCAATTGGCCAAGATCAGTGTGACAGTAAAATAACCATATTATTCAAGGCCTAGGCCCCTATGCCAAAATGAATTATTGTAGCCCTAGGTCTTTTCAACATTCGAATAGGTAGGCCTACAATTTTTGCATTACTGGTACCATTGACTTAAACTATGTTTACTACAAACTCAATGCCAGTACCATTGAGTTTGGCCATTGAATTTGTAGGTTCACTACAAATTCAATGGTTTGGCCTAGGCAATGGCTTTTAGGCCACTATCAAATTTCTGTAGGCTGGTCCCAATACCTATAGGCCAGCTAGGCTTAGGAGCAAAGATGTTACTATATACCAAGCTTAGGAGGTTGAAGGTGGTTACCAGTCATAGCCTGTACAAATTCAATGCCTATACCAGGCAACACTACAAGCCCCTGACAGCAATGGAAAATGGATATAATTGTTCCACCAATGGAAGAGAGGCCCAGACCTATATTAACCAACTGTAGGACTACAAGTTGTCCAGGTTAAGGCATCAAATAAGTTATGGTCACAGGGATCCACTAGGCATTAGACAACTAAGCAACTACAAACTTACTTACAGACCTAACCTCTTAAGGCTTGGGCTAATCCTACAAACTCGGTGGCTGCGGCAATACTGAGAAAAGCCTAGGCCAATGGCCTAGGGCCCTGGCATTTGATCGTAGTTTACAATATGGTTTAGGCCTACCCACCTACTGGCCAACTGTAGGCATAGGCCTAGGTCTACAAGTAGTAGTACAAGTAGGCCTACCGCAAAGTGTAGGCCTAGGCCTATAGCCTATGTATATTAAAATATAATATGCTATAAGACTACAATGCATAGACGCGCCGTAAAAACAGCAACAATAATAATAATAATAATAAAACAATGCATAGACCTAGGCCTAGCCTTCATCCTTGAAGCACTTATTCTTCCACGAAATCGAGCACGCTTTGATTGGCACATATGCCTTCTCACACAGTCAGATCCTAGAGACGAGTCTGATTTTCCTGTTATTTTCTTACCTCTCCCTTTTCAACGGATAATTGATGAAGCTTTTGTTCATTTTCACAGTTCGAATGCTTGGAATCAGTCTGTTCCCTACAAACAATGTAGGTCGCCTAAGGTCGGTCTGGTACAGTGAAAAATGGAAAAACAGCGGGAAAATGAAACCACAGCGCATGCGTGAGTGGAGTAAACCTGACGGGGGTGAAGGTTGCTGTGAGAGTAACAAACCACGACGTAGTGATACCAACTGACTTTATCACTAGGAAAACGCGTTATGTGTTTCCGCGTTGATGGATGAGCTAATAAGAATGACATTGAATTCTTTCAAAAAGTTAAATCAAGTTGATGTTTTGACGGCATTCAAGTAAAAACTCGATCTTTTCATTTGGTTGGTTTATTTCGTAGACTATTCTCATGAAGGAAATATTAGATGCAATTTAATATTATATATTGTAATATTATTTGTATTTGTATTTGTATTTTATTATCGTCCCGTGGACCAGTACATAGTACAGAGTATGGGTATCGTCAAGTAGAGTATAAAGAGTAAAACTAAAGTTAGAAAATAATACTTAAGGTATTAGTAACAATAAATATAGTTAATGATTAAATACAATAAGATGAGAAGAAGTATGAGGAATATTTACAAAAAGAAAAACATGAAAATGTTTCAATTAGAAAATGATAATAAAAGAGTGTAGGCCTAATGAGGGTGAAATGAGGGGCAGAGAGTTTATTGTGGAGGGATATCAAAGTTGAGGTATTCTGAGAGGCTGTAAAAAGGATGCTGGGTTAGGAAAGACTTGAGGTTGTTATCAAAGGAGGTGCGGGTTGTGGTGTTTGTGATAGAGAGAGGTAGTTTGTTGTAGATGGAGGTTCAGATATAATGGGGGCTATTGGTGAATGACGAGAGAGAGTGAGTTGGAAGTCTTATGTGGTTTCTATTTCTGGTGGTATGGTGATGTACGGAAGAGTTGAGGGGGAATTGTTCGGGGTGCGTGCGGACAAAGGTGGAAGCGATCTGTATGAGTGTGCAAGGAAGAGTGAGGATGCCAAGTTTTATGAAGTGGGGTTTAGCCGATTGGCGGCGAGAGACTCCGGCAAGGATGCGGATGGCTTGTTTTTGAAGGATGAGGATGCGTTTGGAAGAGGCTGAGTTGCCCCAGAAGAGAAGGCCGTATGACAGGTGAGAGTGTAGGTGGGCGTGATAGACAAGGAGAAGGGAGTTGGGGTTGACAATGGGCTTAAGGCGTCTGAGAAGGTAGCAAGTGCTTTGGATTTTAGAGTGAGTGTGTTGAATGTGAGTGGACCAATCTAGGGTGGGGGTGATGTAGATGCCTAGGAATTTGGTGGCTGGAGTACTGGGAATTGTATGGCTATTGATTTTGATTAGGGGTGAGGTTGACGGTGGGTTGGATTTGAGATGAAAGTGAATGAAGGCAGTTTTAGAGGGTTGTAAAGCTAGTTTGTTGTTGGAACAGTAAGAGGCCATAGCGTTTGCTTGCTGGTTGGCAGAAGATATGAGGGTGGTAAAGGCTTGAGTTTTAGAAGAGGTAAGGAGATGGTTGGTGTCGTCGGCATATTGGAAGAGGTTGCCGAGTGAAAGAAGATTGGGTAGGTCATTGATATAGAGGAGGAAGAGAAGAGGGGCAAGCACGGAGCCTTGAGGCACTCCGCAGCGAACGGTTTTGGCGGAAGAGAGGAAAGGGGAATGGGAGGAAGGGGAGGTAGGAGGAAGGGATACCTGTTGGGTGCGGTTGGATAGAAAGGAGGCAATCCAATCGTTTGAGATGCCCTGTATGCCATAGGATTTGAGTTTGAGCAGGAGGAGTTCGTGGTCTATGGTGTCGAAGGCTTTCGACAAGTCGTAGAAGATGCCTAACGAGTGGTTGCCTTTATCGAGTTGGATGTGAAGTGTGGTTAGGAATTGGGAAATGGCTGTGGTGGTGGATTTGCCTTGTCTGAAGCCGTGTTGGCAGTCAGCTAGCAAGGAATGATCGGAGAGGTAGGAGGTTGCGCGGGATAGGACTATTTTTTCGAAGATTTTCGAGAAGGAGGAAAGGAGTGAAATTGGGCGGTAATTGTTGACGTCGGCTTTGTTGCCTTTTTTGTGAATGGGGATGACCGTGGATTGTTTCAGTTGAGATGGGAAGGTGCCAGAGGTAAGTGAGTGGTTGATGACAATAGAGAGAGGGAGGGCTATAAGGTCTATGGATTTGAAGAGAATAGTGCCTGGAATGCCGTCAGGTCCACTGGAGGATTTGTATCGGAGAAAAGAGGTAGCTTGGATGAGTTCGAGAGGGCTTGTAGGTGTGAGAACTAGTGGTGGTGGGGGAGAGGGAGTTGGAGTGATGGGTTGGTTCAGACGGTTGGGAGGAAGCGGGGGGGCGATATTCCCAGCACTTATGAAGAAGCTGTTGAAATGTTCGGCGATAATAGGGGGTTCTGAGGTGACTTGACCGTTGATGTTCAAGGAGAGGGTTGATGGAGGTTTGGGGGGGGGTCGAGAGAGTTTTGATGATATTCCATGAGGTTTTACACTTGTTGTTGGAGGAGAGGATGATATTGTCGAAGTGGCTGCGTTTGGTAGAACGAATTTTTTTGGCATGGGAGTTTTTTAGGGAGTTGTATTGTTGTTTGAGGAGCGAATTAGGGTTCATTTTCAGAGAGGAGTGAAGCAGCCTGAGCTCAGCCCCCATCTTGGTGATTTCGTGGGTGATCCATCTGTTGGTGTGGGAAAGGTTGGGAGCTGTCTTTTTAAGTTTGAGGGGGAAAGCTTGATTGAAAAGAGAGAGGAAGGTATTAATGAAGAGAGAATAGATGTTGTCTGTGGAGGTGGCGGTTGACAGGTGTAGCCAATGTTGCTGGGCAAGTAGGGAGCGGAAATGGATTACATTGGAATCCGAGAAGGAGCGTTTGGAGACATAGTGTTGTGTCTTGGTGGAGTTGTTTGAGGTAGGTGCTAGGTTGGGGAGGGGGATAGATAGGATTAGGGCGAGATGGTCCGAGAGTCCACTATCAAAGGTGGAAGCTGTGAAGGAGGTTGGGTGCAGGGTGGTAAAGATGTTATCAATGAGAGTTGACGAGTGGGGAGTAACACGAGTTGCGGTGGTGATGGTTTCGAATGAACGAAAGGAGTGAAGGGTATCTAGGAATTTGGTGGAATTGGGAGTGGGAATCAGGATGTCGATGTTGAAGTCGCCACATACGAGGAGTTCAGAGCGGGGAAACTTTTTGGTGACAAGGATGAGGACTTGCTCAAGGAGTTTTAGGAATCTGGGTATGTCTGCTGATGGTGAGCGGTAGATGCTGAGGGTGACTGTGGAAGAGGTAGGTGAGCGGGTCCAGAGGACTCCTGTGCATTCGAAGACCTTGTCGATGCAGGCAGAATGGAGAAAGGGTAGGGGAGTGATGTTACAGTGAAGTTTGGAAAAGATGGCAACACCACCGTAGGAAGAGGAGGTACGATAGTATATGCTACTGGTGCAATAATGGGGGATAATGAAGGAGGTCATGGAAGGGGTAAGCCAGTGCTCAGAAAGACAGAGGATGTCTGGGGTGAGTTCAGAGGTGAGGATTTCAAGTTCTTCAATTTTGTTTCGAGCTGATTGAATGTTGAGTGCTATTACTGAGTGTGAGGCTGTGGAGGTGAAGGTTGAGGAGAGGCCTGCTAGGTTGTTGGAGGGATGAGTTTGAGCGAGGAAAAATTTGTCCGTTTGGGTAGAGGTTTCTTTGGTTGCAGAGGGAGACGGCTGGAAACGATGACTTTGTGGTTGGTTTTAGAGGTGCGTGAGGGGAGGATTCTGTTTGTAGGATGAGGTAAGGGTAAGGGTGGCAAGGGTGAGGGGTCCTTCGACTGGGTAGGTGTGGATAGTCTGGATAGTAAGTGGGTAGTCTTGCTCATAGCTGGGGACTCCTGGGATGGCGATGGCGGGACCTCCAGAATAAGGGGCAGCAGGTCCTCCTTTGGCGGCGACGGTGGGAGCTCCAATATTGGGGAGGACAGGTCCTCTTGTGGGGGCGACGACGGGTCCTCCTTGGGCGGCGACGGTGAGGGCTCCAATATTGGAGACGGTGGGTCCTCCTGGGGGGGCGACGACGGGTATTCCTTGGGCGGCGACGGTGGGGGCTCCAATATTGGAGACGACGGGTCCTCTTGGGGGGGTGACGACGGGTCCTCCTTGGGCGGCGACGGTGGGGGGTTCAATAATGGAGACGACGGGTCCTCTTGGGGGGGCGACGACGGGTCCTCCTTGGGCGGCGACGGTGGGGGGTTCAATAATGGAGACGACGGGTCCTCTTGGAGGGGCGACGACGGGTCCTCCTTGGGCGGCGACGGTGGGGGGTTCAATAATGGAGACGACGGGTCCTCTTGGGGGGGCGACGACGGGTTCTCCTTGGGTGGCGGCGGTGGGGGGTTCAATAATGGAGGCGACGGGTCCTCTTGGAGGGGCGACGACGGGTCCTCCTTGGGGGGCGATGGTGGGGGCTCCAATATTGGAGACGACATGTCCTGGGTATCCAGTATAGGAGACGACGGGGATGTTGGGGATCGCTGGACTTCTTCGTGATAGGCCTCCAAGTCTCCATGGCGGCTTAATTGGCCTGCTGAATCTGTCGTAGCGACTTCAGTCTCGATATGTTTTGGCAATTCAACTTGAGTTGGGGGGGTTACGTCAACAAGTGATGATGGGGTTGAAGTTATGGGTGTGAAGATGGTTATAGTGATGCCAGAGCTGTGAAAGGTATTATGGATCAGGTTCCTTATGGGAGGCCATTTCCAATTGTCGATGTCACAGCAGATTTGAGGCATTGCGAGAGATTTAATGTGATGGAATTGACAGTAGTGCTTGAGGTTGTGTAGTGAGTTTTTTATGGATTTGAAGTTAGGCGTATCTTTGCTATGGTTCTTGATGATAAGATGGAATGTTAGGCGGCCATTTGCAAAGATCGTGGCAACATGGCCTAGATCACATAGTTGGTTCTGTAGGTGCTCCTTATTGTGATTGTAGCTGGGTAAGAAATTGTTTAGACTACTACATGAGACGTGATGACAGCTGTATACATATATACACCTCGAGACCCTCCTTTTATATTCATTACTCATTCTCAAAATTTTCTTCGATAATAAAGAAGGCCTTGTTTTAATCGTTCTCCATTAATTGGTGACACTTGTTGCTTGAATTTAATTGGTTTTCTTAATAGCTTTAAAACGATGTGTATAAATGTAATTTAATAATTTTTTTATATCTAAACGACTGATTGGATTTCAGTAAAAATTTGAAATAATCTGTATCATCATTATATTGATATTTGGTGAAAATGTCGTGGGGCGACATATTTGAGTGACCTCTAGTTATAAGATTTTGTATCAATTCTAACAATAACTATATATTTCAATTGTAATCAAATATTCTTGTCGTATGTCTTTTGTATATGTGAAATAAATGTTCAATATGTCATGACACTGTAATAAGTACTATCAGAGATATGCATAATTAATCAGGCATACTAAATTTTTTGCAAACTTACTAATTTAGACCAGATTAATCAAACTATAACTATATACTATGTAATCGCTTTATGGAAGTTTCTTTGTTGTATACATTGCAGTAACAAAAATCAATAGTATCGACTGCTGAGTCATCAAAAGTATTGCTTTATCTCAAAATATCTCCCCCTCTTCCTACCCTCGTAAGAGCAATTCACCCTCTTCCCTTCACTACCCCTCACCCACAAGCTTTGCTATATAAGGCGTGGAAAAACGTCGAATTTCAGCTTAGTTCATTTTCGATTCAGCTCAGTTCCGTTCAGTTAATTTTCAGTT
Source organism: Brachyptera putata (assembly GCA_907164805.1). Lineage (NCBI taxonomy): Eukaryota > Metazoa > Arthropoda > Insecta > Plecoptera > Taeniopterygidae > Brachyptera > Brachyptera putata. The sequence goes on along the minus strand of OU015473.1, from coordinate 15,438,371 downwards.
CTATTCAGTTCTATTTAGCAGTTCAGTTCAGTTTCGTGAAGTTTCCGTCTCTCCCTTGAATAAGGTATACTCAGCGAGTGTCTGTTCCTCAACCTACCTTAATCCATATAACCTCCTCCATTCTCTCGGAGACTTATAAAATATTGTCTTACCTAACCTTCATCAAACTAAAATTAACCACCGATAAAAACTTCCATCTAGCTTTTCGATTTGTTTCCTATTTCTCTTAAACTTATCCATAACTGTGCCTGTGTATCTTTGTAATCGTCTCACCCTATATTCATTGTGATTGTGAAACTCTTCCCTAACAAATTCATTGTACCAGTGTGTGTGTGTTTTTAATAAACAACAGGGGAAAAACGTCAATCTTGGTAAGTCTTACTAATTTGCAATCCTTCCTGAACGTCCCAACCTGAATCTTATAGCGACTAGGTGACGTTAGTGTCACGCCCACATGCCTATCCCATAGCCTATCAATACAGTGATTCATGTTTAAATACTTTTATCTAAATTAAATCACTAACTTCATATATGTCAAAATTAACAACTTGCTCGCGCTCCGTGACATAAAATGGTGACAGCGGTGGGATATAATTAAATAAAAGGATTTGATAAGATTTGGTAAAATAAGATAAAAAAAATAACCACCTTCTGTTTTTTTCCACCTGTTCGATTCAGGGGACTACGAGTGTGCATCCCTCTCTTCTTACACCGCCTTTTACTAACAGTTTGTTCCCTTCTCTTGTAACGACTTATTTCCCCCTATAAACGCTTTCCCCCCCCCCTTTCTATTGTACGTGTGATATATTGAATTAACCCCCCCCTCGCTATCAACAATGGACCTACCACCTGGAGGACACATGCAAGATCAACAGCGACCCGCTGACACAACCGATAATGACGGCCAAGGCATCCCAAATAATCAAGGTAATCCAGATGGACAGCAGGGAAATCAAGGACACCACGGAGGGCCTAATGGACCACCACCCCCACCTCAAGTCGAGAGAAGCAACGTGGGTGGTATAATGAACATTGTACAAAAATTCTCGGGACTACCAAATACTCTTACATTAACGGAGTTTCTGCGAGAATTAGAGTCAGCCAAAGTTCTGGGCAATTGGACTGATGACCAGCGTCTATCAGTTTTCGAGCTGCGACTAACTGGACCAGCCGCAGACTACTACTACACTAACCCGCAGTTCCAAGAAGCAGATTGGGACCACATAGTCGCCTCCTTCAAACAATGGTTCAAGGATGTCCCCAGCCGAAAAACGCCTTACGCCGCGTTCTTCCAGTGTATCCAGTTGCCAGGTGAGACTGCCAAGAATTTCCTCACACGGATACGAAAAGCTGGAATGATTTTGGCTCCACCTAGACCCAGGGAAGAAGATCCTCTTCATCCCTATACGGAGGCTCAAGCGGTAAATCGTACGTTTATTGAAAATGCCATTCTATCAATATTTCTCGATGGACTAAGAGAAGAAAATGGACGCTCTCAAATCATACTTCAGTCACCTCAGAATATTCACGATGCTTTGCAACTAGCCGATCTTTATGAGACACAGCGCATCGATAGACACCGGATAAAAGTTGTGACCGCGCAACCTCCTACTTCGTCCACCTCTACAAGTAGTGCTAAGTATAATCTGGTGAAACCGAAGAAACCTACACCCGTGAACGTTACCGCCAGTCCTCCTGTGCTTAAACCACCTCGTTCAATGTCTGCCGGTCCTCCAGTTTCAGTGATCATGTGTTACAAGTGCGGCGGCCGTGGTCACTATGCCCACCAATGTGCAACCCCTTCGCCACAGCTAGCGAACCCACCTAACTCATCAGGAAACAATCAGAGTTCCAACACCGCCTCTGATCCACTGAAAAGTTGCCGATATTGTCGACAAAACGGACACGTAATTACTGAGTGCCAGTCTCACTATCAACCCTGGTACAACAACCCCCAGTACAACACTCAACAAGACAACCCATCTGCATGTCCTCCCTTTCCTCCTAGTTTTCACCAAAGTCAGAATTTCCCCCCCGGCTCAGCTTAAAACCTTCATCAGCTAGGGCCCAACAACGGATAGTGGTAAACTCCAACTTACAGATTACTTCGGATTCTTATAAACCCAGTATACCCGTATATATTCTGGGAGTCGAAGATTCGACTACCCGAATATATTACCCATGCTTGGTTGATACAGGAGCCGATGTGTCTATAATACACGAATCTGTTCTTAATGAAGGGAAAATACCTATAACTTATACTAATCGTAATATCTATTCAGTCACTGGAGATCCCCTACCTATTATTGGCGAGGCAGATGTAAGGGTTCTCCTTGGCAACAAAACATACACCTTCCCATTCTTAGTTGGTAAACAACAATTAGATATGGGCGAAGGAGGTATTATTGGTTTCGATTTCTTCAATTATTTTAAACTTAGCTTAGATGGAACTTGTAAATGTTTAGTAGATGGACATAATAGGGTACCCTATGGGAAAACCCTTGTCCGTTCTCTGTGGTCGACGAAACCCCTTAGTTCTCTTTCGTCACCCTCACCCCTCTTCACCCTCACTGAAACAGATTCTCCCCTATCTAAAGCTCCCCTCGACAATTCGATAGCCTATTGTATAGCCGGCGATCAATCAATGCATGAGCATTTTCCACCCCAATCGATAAACCTCCGAAATATTTGTGAAGGCAACCAAGTTAATGAGATGCATGTTAAAAATAAACAGAATAAAATAGGGAAAGTATTATTTCAACAAGGAAACCAAAGATACGTGTATCATGTAATTTCAAAGAATAAGGCATCAGACCACACTAAATACCATGATTATTTATTAGCCCTCAGAAGTCTTAAACATCACTGCGAGGTGCATAGAGTAACTAAATTAGCCATACCGCACCTAGGTGGTGTTCTGGACCCATTCAATTGGGAGTTGTCAGAAATATTTAAAAACACCAATGTTCAAATCACGGTATATAATGATATTTCTACCATTTCTACCAAAGTCAATCCCCCTCAGGTGATACAAACTTGTAATCAAATAGAAAGTGCACGTTCTACGAAACTACCAGTTCAAATAACATCCACCCCTGAGAAAATAGGTAGAGAAATTATGTCACCAACTCCAATTGACCAACCTCCTCCCAACCCAGTTCAATCGGGCCGCAGAACATCAGTACGAGTAACATCTAGAATAACAATACCCCCGAGGTGTGAATATATGTGTAAGGGCAAACAGAAAAAGAGATTAGCTACCTCTAACGACGTTTTAACGCCTATTCTGTTTGAGCCCCATAATTTAAATATTCATGGCATTAGTTGTGCTAGAATATTAACAAATGAACAAGAAGACTTGACTCTTCCAATTAGAATATTGAACGTAGCAAATAAGGAATTAGTTATACCTGTGAACACCGTCATTGGGTGTGCACAAACCATAGAGGATCTAGACAATAATGATACGATCTGTAATAATAGTCCCCGCATCGCTACCTTAACTACAGGCTCTAATGCAAATGTAAAAGGTTACTCAAAAGCCGAGCGTGAGGCCATAATAGCAGACATGTGTCAACTCAGTCATTTACCCTCTCACCACCAAGAACTCGTAAAGAATCTCTTGGTAAAATATACGAATCTCTTCTTCTTATCCGGTGATGAAATTGGGAAACACCCCACAATTCAACACCGGATCGACACGGGAATTGCATTGCCAATACGACGCCCTCCGTATCGCATTCCCCAAACTCAGCGACAAATTGTAGAAGACATTGTCGCTGATCAATATTCCAAGGGAATCATTGAACCTTCATTCTCACCTTGGGCAGCACCCATGCTTCTGGTGCCCAAACGGTCAATCAACGGTGAAAAAGAGTACAGGATGGTATGTGACTACCGTCGCCTTAACGCAGTCACGGTAAAGGACAGTTACCCTTTACCAAACATACCTGAAACCCTGGATCTCTTAGGTAATGCTAAATACTTTACCACCCTTGATCTACACTCGAGCTATAGTCACATAGAGATAGCTCCCGACGACGTCCCGAAGACCGCTTTCTGCACACCTACGGGTCTGTGGCAGTACAAACGGCTTCCCTTCGGATTGTGCAATGCACCAGCCTCATGGCAAAGGCTTATGGATACCGTTCTCAGTGGACTCACTGGCAACACTGTTCTCATTTACATTGATGACCTCATTGTTTGGTCAAGTACCGTAGAAGAACATGTGATCAAGTTAGAGGCTGTTTTAGATCGCTTACGCGACGCTAACCTCAAACTTAGACCTGATAAATGTCATTTCTTACAAACAGAAGTGGAATATCTAGGTCATCGCATTACCGCAGACGGTGTGAAACCTAACCCTCGTACCGTTGAGGCTATATTAAGTTACCCTCAACCCCATAATCTCAAGACGATAAGAGGATTTCTCGGATTAACCGGATACTATAGACGGTTTATACCCAATTACGCTCATATCGCCAAGCCACTCACCTTATTGACAAAGAAAGACACGCCTTTCGTTTGGAAGGATGAACACAACGAAGCATTTCAAATTCTCCGTAATGCTCTTTGTACCGACCCAGTGTTGGCCTACCCCGACTTCACTGAAGATTTTTTTCTCACCACTGATTCATCAGGCTACGCCATTGCGGCGGTACTCTCTCAGAAGATAGATGGACAAGAACGCCCAATTGGATATGCCTCACGACAGTTGAATGCTGCCGAATGTAACTATTCAACAACAGAACGAGAGCTACTTGCCGTCCTGTTTGGAATTAAATTTTTCAATTGTTATCTGTATGGAAGATACTTCACGGTATATTCTGACCATAGGGCATTAAAATGGTTGTTATCCCTACCTAAACCTAACTGTAAACAAACGCGCTGGGCACTAACCCTAGCAGAATATACTTTTACAGTTGAACATCGCCCAGGTAGCTCCATTACACATGTGGATGCGCTCTCCCGACTTCGCGTGAACCTCAACAGAGACACATCTGCAACACCACCTGTTGAACCTTTACTAGATCGACATCTAATCAAACGAGAACAAGACCGTGATGAAGACATACAAGCTCTTCTCAAATCGCTGAAAACTAAGTCCCCCACAGAACAAAACTTCTATATGGATGAAGAAAAAATTCTGTATAAATATAATGCAGATCCCGATCATAACGATCGTCTCGTCATACCAGCATCCATGAAGAATAAAATCTTGCGAACCTATCATGATTTACCGTTCGCAGGACATGCCGGAAAACATCGCACTACTGATCTGATTTGTTCAAGGTTTTGGTGGAAAGGCATGCATCAAGACATTGCAACATATTGCACTAATTGTATGTCATGCCAAATGAGAAAAAACCCTGTTGGCCGAACACGAGCTCCATTACAAAGATTCGAGGAAGTCACATTACCATGGCAACGAGTGTCTATGGATATAGTCGGACCAATGCTGACAACAAAACATCAGAACAGATATCTTTTACATATGTGGATCACTTCACTAAATATCCGGTAATAATTGCAATACCGAATATCACAGCAAGAACTGTGGCACAAGCTTTCGTTACGGAAATCATTACTAAATATGGTTGTCCCGAAGCTCTATTGACTGATCGAGGTGCACAGTTCACAAGTAGAATGTTTGCTGAAACTTGTAAACTTCTCCAAATTGAAAGGTTACTTACACAAGCCTATCAACCTTCAACGAACGGTGCCGTAGAAAGAATACACAGAGTCATAGCTGACATCATGGCCCATTACACTGGCGAGTTCAGTTGGGACGAAAGTATTCCGTTCGTGTTACTCGCGATGAGAAGTACTGTGTCAGCAACAACTGGTTTTACCCCTTTTTACCTCCTACATGGTTTTGATATCAATCTTCCTTTTGACACCATTACTCGACCGTTGGAAACACCGCAACCAGATCACTATCCAACCGAACTACATGCCAAGTTAAAACGAGCGTTTGAAGTGACCAGAGCAAACATTGCTCGTAGTAAAGAAAGAAATGAAAAATATTATAATAGGACAAGTAAACCGGTCGACATTAAAATAGGTGATTTAGTATTACTATATACTCCAGTTGTGCAAAAAGGTGTAACCCGCAAGTTAGGTCGCCTATGGAACGGACCATATAGAGTAATTGAACAATTAGGACCCGTCGATTTCACCATTCGACATGTGTATAACAGAAAAATTCAATCCACCCATGTAAACCGTTTGAAACATTTTCATACATTTCACCCCGAATGCTTTAACGAAGATCTGACACCAATCACCGAAAATCTCGATGAACTTCGTTTCGAAACACCAACGGCGATCAATACGACCAGCACTGACATCCCCTTAACATTTGACTTGGATGACGATTATTTCCCCCCTTCTCAAAAACATCTGCCGGCGACCACCCGAGAACAACAACAAAACTTTCCCCCCGATCAAAGTCGGTTGAAGGAAACAATAAGTTCCACCCCATTAACTTCCACCCCCTCACAAACAGATAGCAGCCGATCACACTACGATGTACGCACCCCTCTAATTATACGATCTCCTCCCCTTGACTTCACTCCCCTACCACCGTCCTCTTCCCCCTTAAGACTTTATCCCCCCAGAGCAGGACCACTGGACTTAGAATCAATGCAAACCTCCACTCCTTTGACAGAAACACCCCGCAGATCTACTAGAACCCGATACTTTCTTCGCGACCGTGTACCACAAACTTTACGATATACTCCCGACCCACCAACAAAACCTAGATAGAGAAAACAAAAATAGTAATTTAGCTACGCACACACTATATAACAAAAGCTTAACAACCATGATAACAGACAGCAATAAATGCTCCCTCTTTTCAAATTACAACAATAAAGTACCAATAACGCAGAATAGACCAATTTGACTCCCTAACAAAGCGTTTCACATTAATGTCCATTGAACATATAATAAATTTCAGAAAACTGTATTCCTTACTCTACTTTATCGAGTCACTTACCCCTCCCTTCAACCCCTATTCATTAATTGCAAGTTAGAACTGACTGCCTACTAATAAACGTATACTTATTGACAACCAAACTAATACAATTTTCAGGCGTTTACTTATCAAAATAACCCAAGTGAAATAAGTAGACCAACTTAGAGAAAAAAATAAGTAAATAATAATAAAAATAATATATAAAATAAATAGAGAAATATATAGAATGAGAAAAAAAACATATATATAATAATAATAATCAATACACTGCCAAAACTAAACACATACTTAACATATAGTCCATTACGCAAGAAAAAAAAATTTATATACTAATAACTTTTCATGAAGCCATAGACTAAAGATATGCTAAAGTCAATGATAAAGCATAATGACATTCGAATACAGACTGAACCTCACTACCTCCTAACATATAAAAACTAATATACAAAACTCAGTTTTTATAAATAATTAACTAAATTTCAATGTACTTCGCTCTTTTCGTCTCTCATACCTCAATAGAAATACATCCACTCCTAACACTACCTTTACTTCCTATACCACGAAACTTCTTCACCTGAACGATTACTGAAAAAAATAGTAGTGACCATCAATACATACTCAACCATGAGGTCACCACTGAACACGGAAAAATACAACAACACTTCAATCGACATGGAAAGCGTCGCGACCATCTTCTCCACAGACGACTGTGCCAGATGCTGACGCCACCCCAAACCATTCAACGTCGCCACCCCACGAAGGATGCCCGCGAGAGAAGAGAACCTCACTATCTTCATCACAGCATCCATCATCCCCCCAATCAAACATACCAATCAAAACAACTACACCCATTACACCACCCTATCGGACTTCAACAATCAACATCCACCCTCCCCTATACTTACTCCCCCATTCTCACTTGAATACTTATTCCAATACATTTCTCCCAAATACCATACCAATTTCTTCCTATCAGCCATAAAAGACCCGTCATGGCTGATTCAGAGATTTCTAAACAATTTAACATAAATTGAACAACATCTGTCTGAGTCATTCCCTATCTACTCCTCTCTCTCCTAAAATCACCAAAATCAATGTCGCCAACAAACCTTATTAATACCCTTCAACAATACGTCTCTCCTCAGTCCTTACGTATATTTCTCGCTACACACATGGGAGACACTCGTTCCTATTGTCGCATTTGCCGAACTTTAGTAAAATTTCACTTACTAAACCGCCCATGTGGATTGACTCCTGAACATCTCCGGAACAACTACTCAAAGTACAGTCTAGCATACTCTAACACCTACGGCTCAGTACCCAATCACCACACACCTGAATTGCTAACCCCTTACCTTGAGGCGATCAAAACGCTCTCAACCGTCCCACTAAACCCATCCCATCCAAACAACTATCCATCTATGCCGTTGCTAGACTGAACCTGCCAGTACATCACCATGCCGAACGAGTGTCAACACACTCCACATTGCTGCACCTTACATCATCAGCGCTTCATCAACTCTGATCTACCGACTACCCCGATCGACCGCCTACCCCGATCGACCGCCTACCCCGAACGACCGACTACACTGCTCTGCCGAACATCACGACATCATTAGCACACCTCAGACCAACACACCTCACACTAACAGATAAGTTCATACATTAATACAATATATATGTATGTAATTATACATCTTATTTTGATATTACTATTCAAAAAAAAAAAAAAAAAATACTGGGGACTAAATATATATATATATATATATATATATATATATATATATCTTATATATTCATCTAAAACTCTAGTCACAAATAATACTAATCTCGAGTATAACTCTACTTTTCTACAATACTCGAACACATGTGACAAAATTTACCACAACTATTATTCTAAACTCAAATACACTTAACTCTATACCTCACAATTCGCTCAACTTTTGCGTATAACTCTCACTTTCGATGAGCCCTACGTACTCCACATACGTGGACATATATTTTATACTTTCATACAAATTTGTATACATTCTCCATTAATATCTATACTCATATTACTAATGATATCAACCTCTATATGTATACCCATATAAATGTACTAAACGTAATTAACTACCTCTGAATGTCGTATCTCACTCTTATTAATGAATATCCAAATACGTACTTAAATAATTCATGTCAACCTATAAATGTTAAATGTCTATTTCACTCACTAAAACTATTTTAATCAATTACTCTCCCCCTTTTTTTTATTGTAAGTCGCCCCGTTGTACAACATTTGTTCACCCCATTCCCCATTAAATATCCCTTCTCAATAACCCACTGACCCACTTTTCTCCCCCTCATGACCCTCTTTACTCATACCACTATTTCGACTTCTAGACTCTGCTGTTCCCCTACGTTTGGAGTTCGCACAACACTACACACGGACAACACGAGCATCGGATCCACCTGTTGCGCACGCTCACCACCACGCGGGACGTTACACCATTCACGTCTCCTGCCAACAACTCATGAATTCGAGTGCGTGACATCTTCGCAACAATATCAATTAACATAACCCGATCCATAATACCTTGTGCTCTCAGTGTTACCGTGTATTTCTGTGCTGATCTCTCTTTCGTAGTCGAACAGTCAAGTCAAGTCAAGTCCAGTGAAGTGACTTAATTCACTAACTTAACCCTTCCATTTCACATTACGAACTCGATTATTCTACTCTCCTGTGTTAAGTACAACCTTTTCACCCGTCCTACGCGCATCTCACTCCGATCATCGGTTCGCAGTGCTCCGTTCAGGACCTCTGACAAACCTTTGGTAGTGGGGAGCATTGTCGTGGGGCGACATATTTGAGTGACCTCTAGTTATAAGATTTTGTATCAATTCTAACAATAACTATATATTTCAATTGTAATCAAATATTCTTGTCGTATGTCTTTTGTATATGTGAAATAAATGTTCAATATGTCATGACACTGTAATAAGTACTATCAGAGATATGCATAATTAATCAGGCATACTAAATTTTTTGCAAACTTACTAATTTAGACCAGATTAATCAAACTATAACTATATACTATGTAATCGCTTTATGGAAGTTTCTTTGTTGTATACATTGCAGTAACAAAAATCAATAGTATCGACTGCTGAGTCATCAAAAGTATTGCTTTATCTCAAAATATCTCCCCCTCTTCCTACCCTCGTAAGAGCAATTCACCCTCTTCCCTTCACTACCCCTCACCCACAAGCTTTGCTATATAAGGCGTGGAAAAAACGTCGAATTTCAGCTTAGTTCATTTTCGATTCAGCTCAGTTCCGTTCAGTTAATTTTCAGTTCTATTCAGTTCTATTTAGCAGTTCAGTTCAGTTTCGTGAAGTTTCCGTCTCTCCCTTGAATAAGGTATACTCAGCGAGTGTCTGTTCCTCAACCTACCTTAATCCATATAACCTCCTCCATTCTCTCGGAGACTTATAAAATATTGTCTTACCTAACCTTCATCAAACTAAAATTAACCACCGATAAAAACTTCCATCTAGCTTTTCGATTTGTTTCCTATTTCTCTTAAACTTATCCATAACTGTGCCTGTGTATCTTTGTAATCGTCTCACCCTATATTCATTGTGATTGTGAAACTCTTCCCTAACAAATTCATTGTACCAGTGTGTGTGTGTTTTTAATAAACAACAGGGGAAAAACGTCAATCTTGGTAAGTCTTACTAATTTGCAATCCTTCCTGAACGTCCCAACCTGAATCTTATAGCGACTAGGTGACGTTAGTGTCACGCCCACATGCCTATCCCATAGCCTATCAATACAGTGATTCATGTTTAAATACTTTTATCTAAATTAAATCACTAACTTCATATATGTCAAAATTAACAACTTGCTCGCGCTCCGTGACAAAAATATTAATTTTTTCGAAATACATTTTTTGTACGAAAATTCTTCTCTTGCTTTTTTTGTCATTATATAATTTTTTATATCAAAACGAATGATTGGATTTCAGTGAAAGTTCGGAATAATGTGTATCATTATTACATTGAAATTTGGTGAAAATTTGAATTTTTTCGAAAAACATATTTTTCACGAAATTTCTTCTCTGGCTTATTCTTATAAGTAATTTGGAAAATGGAAAATTAGTTTTCTCAGAAGTTGTGCAATCGATTGCGTATAAAAATTAATGAGATTCAATCCAGATGGTGACTCATGGGCATGCCAAGTTTCAATCGATTTTGAAATTTTGTCTGACCTGTAGAGCAAACAAGAAAAAAAAAAAAAGTACATTTTTTTCGGGTCAAGTGAAATTTAGTCTTCGCTTCGCTCATCCAATAATATATTATATGAAACTTTATTTATGCTTTGATTTTTTTTTTGTACAAATTCGGTGGCACATGTGACATGTCACATTTATCTAAAATTTAATTACACATATTTCACATTCGCCTTAATTAAGTCTAAAAATTTCCAACACTCGTGTCCTGAATATTTCAATTGATTGGCAGTTTTCAAATACTTTCTGAGGCAACCCGTTCCACTCCACAATCCCTCTATCCACCAATGAGTTTCTATCCTTTAACCGCCTTCCAAATCTTCTCATCTTAATCTTATGACAGTGATCATTCCTGCCCTTAAAATCGGGTATTTCAAATCTTGCTCTAATGTCCTTCCATGCCTTATCCCCTCTATACGCTTTGTATATTGCACCTAATCTCGCCGCTTTCCTCCTGCTAGTCAGTGCGTCCCATTTCAATTTCTTCACCATTGCCGTCGCACTCCTATATTTATAACTTGTCACTGTGACCCAACCTATCTCCTCTCCCTCTTCTGGAGCCATTCGCTCAAGATTTGTAGCTAGCTGAGCTTTGTTACCAGCTGTTATTCCGTGTCGTTTATTCAGCTCTTCTTTATTAAGCTCTTCTTTTATTAGCTCGCTAATTATCCACCTCTTCTTTTCTGCCTTGACCCATTTCCCTCCACCAACGAATTTAGCAGCTTTCCTTTGAACATTCTCCATTCGTTTCTCTGTTCCTTTGTTGACATCCCAGATTCCATTCGCATATTCAAGTATTGGCCTAACTAGTGTCGTATAAGCTCTTTCCTTAGCCTTCTTACTACTATTTTTAAGAGTTCTCATTATGAAGTACAGTCTTTTATATGCTTTTCTTATGACGGTGTCTGTGTGTTTCGCCCATTTGAGACCTGAGTCAATGGTGACACCCAAGTACTTCAATTCCTTTTTTCTTTCTATTACCTCTCCTTCAATCTTATACTCGAAAATATCTATCTCTCCCTTACCTTTCCCCACTGTTATCGCAACACTCTTTTTAGTGTTTATTTTCAGACCTATGAGTGCTAATCTTTCGACATATGTTATTACATCCTCCTGGAGTTTCACGCAGTCCTCTTCTGTCTCAATGATCTTATAGAAGATTGCATCATCTGCAAACAGTCTCACGGCTGATCCCAGTCCTGCCGGTAGATTATTTGTCAGAATAATGAAAAGGAGCGGACCCAGTACACTGCCTTGAGGCACACCTGATGTAATGTCTGTGAGTGAGGACAAGGCCACTCCGATTTTGACCCTCTGCTTCCTGTTCGTAAGAAAATTCTCTATCCACCGAACAACTCTTTTGTCGAGTGGCATTGACTTTAGTGTTCCTATTATCATTTTGTGGCTGACAGTATCAAAAGCTTTTTTGACATCTAGGGAGATAGCGTCGATTCTCCCTCCTTTAGTCTTTTCTTCCGAGAGATCTTGAATTAGGGTTGCTAACTGAGAATTACACGAATGCTCACTTCGGAACCCATGTTGTGTACTGATAAACCATTCCTGTGTTTCTAAAATATCTCTCATATAGCTGGCCAGTAACTTTTCTAATATTTTACAGATCACGGAGGTAAGACTGATTGGCCTGTAATTACTTGGCGACTTTTTATCCCCTCCTTTGAAAATCCCTATCACCGTAGCTTCCTTCCAATCTTGTGGTAGTTCACAATTATTGAAAGAGACATTGAATAATACCCGAAGATACGGAACGATTGCTCTTTGAGCTAACTTGATGTAATCTATTGTTATTCCATCAGCTCCCCCAGCTTTGTGTGGCTTCAGTTTTATAATTATTTTGTGAATATTCTCATCCGTAATGCTAAATTCTTTATATTCTATATAAACAAAGTCTACCGACTACTTCTAGTTGGAGCATTTCCACAGTCATATAGGTCCCATTTTGGTCAGTCCCATTATGTCACTTTGACATAGGCCTTAGATCATATAAACAGCGTAACAACATCAACAATTGGGCCCAGTAATAAATTTTGGCCCCGTATAGCCTAGCTTTAATTAATTACATTGTTTCATGATCTCTTGTTTAGATCACTTTTATTGGGCCTAATTATTGTACATTTACTTTTTTCCTTCTATCTTAGTATTTAATTATAGTGCTTAATTATTAAAAATGACGATTTCTATACGTGCACGCTGTATATGTCCAACGAATGAAAATAAATACAATACAAATACAATACAATAGCTATCCTATCACGGGCGGGTCACGGGCCACCTAACGGATGCGTTCGGCTCCTTTATTGTTCAGCTGGCAACCCTAATACATTATTGTTTCTAGGTGGCTGACCGGTATGACGCCAGCCTGCCGTGGCAAAAACACCGTGTTCGATTCCCATGCGGTTATAGTTTTTGTTACTTTTTAAATTGAATATATATGCTTTTGGCTAAGGGTTATGAGTCGGAAAGATTAATCTTGCTAACGATTCAACAGGCCGACTTACGAACACACGGGCTCGGTTCACGGAGCCGAACCCTCCCGAACGAATCCATAGGGTGGCCCGCGACCCGCTCGTCAACCAAAGCAGTTAGGTTGGGCCACATAGATCAGCAGTGGGGTTCTCTATCTTCATTGAAATTCGGTCGATAGCGATCCCGATCGAGACTGCGAACGATCGGCAACTCACTCAAGGTTAACTGCCTATTCTCTAGGAGCACACGATCTCGATCGTTGACTCATGTCGAGAAGTCTTGGGTCGACAAATACGTCATTATTCACGTCATATGATGTCCGTTTTTGACCAATAGGAGGCCTATGTAATTCGACTTTTTCAAGAACCGCCAGTGCGCCGGCGCGACATGACAGGCTGTGTACTACGCCAATACAAAAACATTGTATTGTATTGTATTTATTTTCCTCCCGTAGACTAGTACATAATACAATTATGGGTATCGTCAGAGTAAGATTTACATAGTATATACATTGTAATATTAATATAAAAATAATAGGGTATGTAAAATAAAAAATAAAAATATGACATGGAAGAATAAGAATACAGAGTCATTAGCAGATAACAGTGTCATGATCATTTAGGTTAGGTTTAGATTTGTAATAAAAGCACTTAAGGTGTGAGAAGGTAAGATTTAAGTTTAAAGTAAGGTTTCATGAGGAAACCCATTAGGTAAGGTTTAAAAAGTAAGGTAAAGTAAGGTTTCCCCATAGTAAGGTTTCACGAGGAAGAGCGATTTTACTTTTAGGTTATATTTTGACTATATGTATCAATTATGATGAAAGGAACTCTTCTAGAGTATAGAAGGGATTTTGAATTAGGAAGGTTTTCAGGCTGGATAGGAAGGCTGCATGACAGATTGAATTGGTTATGTGTAAGGGTAGTTTATTGTAGATGGTGGTGCAAAGGTGAAGTGGGCTGTGTGTGAAGAGAGTGCGATTATGGGTAAGGGTGCGGAGGGCGTTGCTGTTTCTGGTTGAGTGGCTATGGACGGTTGCATTTGTGAGGAAGAGGTTAGCGTGATTTCGAGCAAAGGTGCTAGCAATCTGGATGAGTGTACAGGTGAGGGTTAGGATTCTGAGGTTAGTGAAGTGAGGCTTGCAGGTTTTCCGTCGGGAGATGCCAGCTATTATGCGGATAGCCTGTTTTTGAATGATGAAGATGCGTTTGGCTTGGGGACAGGTTTCCCAGAAGAGGAGGCCGTACGAGAGGTGGGAGTGGAGATGGGCATTGAAAACATAACCTCAAATTTTAGCTGTCAAATTGATAATACTAGGCAAACGCAGGATGTGCGTTGTACGATGAGCGAGATGTCTATATAAATTATAATCGAAAACTCTACAAACCTTGATCATTTGAAATGAACTTCATCCGATGTCAATGAATCTAGAAAGCCGTGACTTCGACAATGCAACATTTTTCAACTAATATTTCTATCTTTCCGATGAATAAAATACATTTATTATATTATTTTCTTCAAAACGGCTGGTCCGAATATCAAACCAAATTTTTATTCATGTATATTATTCTTGTGTTCACATCTGTGGAAAATTTGAATCGTATTGGAGAGATTTTTTTTTCAATTTTTTTCCGCTCAGCCAAATCTTATGGGGTTTTTAGAAACTTCTAAATGATGTTCCTCAGAAATGGTCCAACTGATTAGACCTCAAAACTATACAGTTCTAAGTTGGATAAGTTTGCATATAAAAAAAAAGTTTCATGTCGATCGGTCAAACCCTGCGACCTGTGCAGTGTTTACAAAAAAAAAAAAAAAAAAAAAAACGCACAAAGTTCCGTAAGAGTTCAGTGAAAATCTTCGCTACGCTCATTTAAAAATGAGGAATACAATTACTTGGATTAAAAAGAGCTTTTGAAGTGAGTTTTGGCGTAGATATGGTATTTGAAACATGGAATCGGTATTAAACCATACTATATAACGATTAAAAACGGTGGAATGACGGTTCATCTTTGCTTGGATATTTCAAAACATAAATACCGCCGCCATTTCCCGTAAGAGTTCTCGACATCGACAATAGTTAACGACAGGGTCTTGTCGAGTCGAGAAGATTTGTCGATCGAGATCGTCAAGTTGCCATAGAGAATCACGCTAGGTGAAGTTATCGCCGAAAACCTAGTTGTCGACGAAAATTACTCGATCTCGATCGACAACATTATACAGAATGCCACTGCTGGTCAGGTCCGAGTCTATACTAACCTGACCTAGAAAACCCTAACCGTGGAAGCATGAACCAGTAAGTTGGATTGGGCCACGTTAGATCAGGTCAGGCCCGAGTCGGTATTAAGCTGACCTTGAAAACCTTTAGACCAACCCAGGCAGTTGGATTGGGCCACGTTAGATAAGATCAGCTTCCTGGTCCATTGTCAGTACTAACCTGACCTTGATAACCCTTACCATGGCAGCCCAACCCGGGCAGTTAGTTTAGGCCACGTTGGGTTGGATACTACACCTACATCACAACATCTACTTCAACGTCTCAATAGGTTGCTCAAGAGGTAGAAGTTCCTAGACGAGTGGCTTAAAATTTAAATAAAATTCAACTACCGTCGGTCGGTTTTAAGGAGGGTCGCGTGTTGTTAAACTGTTAATAAAGTGTTGATCCATCGCCATGGCAACAGATAGAACATACAGTCATTTCTCTCAAAGTTCTCCGAACAATGTGCTGCGATTGTGAATGTCATTTTCAAATAATAATATTGGCCTTTAACTTGACTGTCCTCTTCTTCATAATTCTGTCACCAGCTAGCTATTTCCAAAGTCATCTACTGTCGACGGTGCCAACAACTCAGCTCGACGCCAGCCGCCAGTAGTCGATGGCGTGATCGTGAGGGGGCGGGGCGAAGACGTCACAACGATCAAGAGAAAGGCCCGAGTGAAGACGCTCGCGTCGTCATGGGGACGGCGTCGACTCGGAAAACATCAATTAGCCGTACAACCACCTTCATTGATACCGGCTAGTGATGCACAGTTGAAGGTAAATAAATCAGTAAACATTAGATCTGTAGGTCTCATCGATGATTTGATGGACGAAAGTGAGGGACACGTAGAGTTTCAGACACTACAAAAGGATTACGCGTTAAATGCCCCTTATATAGCTGCAACCGTTGCATCTCGTCAAGTGTGCGTTGCTTGACACGGGTAGCGACATCACGTGCATGTCCGAATGCTATTCTTTAATGAATTGAAAATGAATATAATCCCTAATGTACCGCGGCTACCAGTTTCCGGTTTAAGGATTGAAAGTGCTTTTGGTGTCAAAGCTCAAAGAATTTCTTGTCAAACATTTTTATCTATTAACATTGGTAATAATTTTCATGACATTGTTTTTGTTATTGTACCACTTGTGAGATGATTGGCTACACGACACCCGCGCTACAGTAGATCTCGACGAACGTGGGTTCAAGATGGAGGATGATATCGTCCCATGTATTAATCGTGAGAGCGGCAGCAAACAGGCTGATCGTCCACTTGTGGGGATGTCACGCAGAGGGGGGTGACAGTGAAAACGTAGACGACAGCTCAAATCTGTGTGTGTGTATGATGATTAAGTGGAAATATCCCATATATCAGGTAGTGCATCTCGGGACAAGCAAATGTCAGATGTGGACTTGGAAACGTTGATCAGAACAAAAATTGAGTTATCGGAAACAACGGTTTGCAACAAAAGTCGGTTTATCCGAATCTTAACCACACACGACAAGGTGTTTTCGGACACACCCGGCTGTGTCAAAGGTTATGTCCACGACATACAAATGAGAGATACAAATCTCACAGCACCTTTGCTGATTTTGTTGAAAAAGGGTGTAAAGTGGAACTGGACAGGAGATATGACGGTATATTTCAGGAAAATTAAGGAGGCGTTTCTAAAGGCAGTCATGTTATACCACCCATTGCCGAACGTTCCGTTACACCTACAAACTGACAGCTCTGATTTAGGCCTGGGATGTCACCTCTTTCAAATTGATAAGGAGGGAAATAAGAGAGTTATTTGTTTCGCCAGTAGAACATTACGGGGTCCAGGAAAACGATATTTTACGACCGAAAAGGAAGCGCTAGCAGTTATTTGGGGTGTTCAAAAACTACGAGTTCATTTGATCGGATCAAAATTTACGATTTGGACCGACCAAAAATCATTGTCATTCATAAGAAAGTGCAAGCTTCAAAATAACAGATTATCGCGCTGGATTTTGACTCTGCAAGAATACGATTCGACATCAGATATTGCCCGGGGCGGGAAAACGTCGTGGCAGACGCCTCATCGATCTCGACGATCGGGTTATTAGAGTGGCTCGTATCCACAAGTGCGTCCAAGTACCAACGGCGGCCCTTAAGGCAATGGTCAGAACGTTAGAACACGAACAACGCAAAGACGAGGTTTTGAATGACGTAATTCTTAGACTAGAGAATATGGGTAAGGCAGACACAATAGACAACGAAGTGAGTGACAGGCATCTTATTTACAACAACGTGTTATACCATCGCAGAAACAGTCACAATAGATGGAGGGCGTTCGAGGGACGGTCACTGACCTAGTTAGCAATTATCACCTTGCATTTCGGGTCGTATAAAATATTTGAGCTAATGAATGAATATTTCTATTGGAAGCACATGAAGCGGAATATTGTACACATTTTGAAATCTTGATCATTGATCAAATCTTGATCAAATGATCAATCAAATCTTGATCAAATGATCTCTAAATCATTTTGAAGCCAGAGGGCAAATGTGACGACACATTCACTCGCAGGTGAAATGGCGTCGATTATCCCTGATTTATTTGGTCCACTTCCGGTCTCACGAGGGGGAGTGTGTTTTGTTCTAGTGTTTACTGATCTGTTTTCCAAGTTGGTTTCACTCCCTGAGAAAGGCAACATCACCGGCTATCATCCGCAAACTAACTTCACATTACATACCGAATGTAGGTGAAATGATATCTGATCATGGTTCACAATATGTC
Source organism: Brachyptera putata (assembly GCA_907164805.1). Taxonomy (NCBI): domain Eukaryota; kingdom Metazoa; phylum Arthropoda; class Insecta; order Plecoptera; family Taeniopterygidae; genus Brachyptera; species Brachyptera putata. The sequence goes on along the minus strand of OU015473.1, from coordinate 15,419,626 downwards.
TCGCGAAAATGGTACATGGCCCTCGAAAGTGAAAATATTCTACCTGTCCATTAATCGATACGGCGCCCTCAAAGTAATGTCGCAGGGTTTGACCGATCGACACGAAACTACTTTTATACGCAAACTTATCCAACTTAAACCCTATAGTTTTTGGGTCAAATCGGTTTGACCATTTTTGAGAAACATCTAGAAGTTTCTAAAAACCCCATAAGATTAGGCTGGGCAGAAAAAAATGAAAAGTAAAATCTCTCCAATATAATTGAAATTCTCCTCAAATGTAAACACGGAAACTATACAAATAATTAGAAATTTGTATGCAAATCGGACCGGTCGTTTCGAAGAAAAGAATGTTATACATGTTTTTAGATGAGCGTAGCGAAGATTTTCATTCCATATACCGAAAAATTTTGGGCTTGGTTTTTATGTTTTTTTTTTTTTTTTTTTTTTTTTTTTTTTTTTGTGTGTAATTTTGTACGCGGCATACAGGTCAGGAAAAAGTTTCAATCAACTCGAAACTTTTTTTACAAATTGGTGTTATACCAGAATAGGTTGGGATTGTTTTTCAGAAAAATCGGTCGGACGGTTTTTCTGGAAAAAAATTGGAAAGTATGGAAATTCCCCATAAGAATAGGCCGGGGGAGAAATACTTGGAATTTTTTTTTTTTCAAAAGCACTCAAATTTATACTGTTTATGGGAAGAACTATCATACACATTTTAAGCGACTTATGGAACAATCGGATGTGAAATAACGAAGAAAACGCATTTTTAATGTACTTTTTTACACATCAATGAAAGCAATTAAGAAAGCAATTAAGAAACTATTAAATGTGAGCAACAAGTGTCACCAATGAATTAAAACGTTTAAAAATCTGTGATGGATATGAAGAAGGCACTGGTATAATTGTTTGGAAACCAAGGTTTATATACCAACAGACAGCCGCAGTTCTTAAACCTTTGAAGTGATCCATGGCCTGTATATGTACATTGAGCTGACCAAATGTTCTTAATTCTACATTTCCATACTTCTAAGCTCATCTCACAACGCATATAAGGCGTTTTCCTAGTTTATTCATGAGATGAGCGTAGCGAAGATTTTCTTTCCATATACCGAAAAAATTTGGGCTTGGTTTTTATTTTTTTATTTTTTTTTTGTTTTTGTGTGTAATTTTGTACGCGGCATACAGGTCAGGAAAAAGTTTCAATCAACTCGAAACTTTTTTTACAAATTGGTGTTATACCAGAATAGGTTGGGATTGTTTTTCAGAAAAATCGGTCGGACGGTTTTTCCGGAAAAAAATTGGAAAGTATGGAAATTCCCCATAAGAATAGGCCAGGGGAGAAATACTTGGAATTTTTTTTTTCAAAAACTCTCAAATTTATACTGAATGTGGAAAGATCTATCATACCTATTTTAAGCGATTTATGGAACAATCGGATGTGAAACAACGAAGAAAACTCATTTTTAATGTACTTTTTTACACATCAATAAGAGCAATTAAGAAAGCAATTAAGAAACTATTAAATGTGAGCAACAAGTGTCACCAATAAATTAAAACGTTTAGAATCTGTGATGGATATAAAGAAGGCACTGGTATAATTGTTTGGAAACCAAGGTTTATATACCAACAGACAGCCGCGGTTCTTAAACCTTTGAAGTGATCCATGGCCTGTTTATGTACATTGAGCTGACAAAATGTTCTTAATTTTACATTTCCATACTTCTAAGCTCATCTCACAACGCATTTAAGGCGTTTTCCTAGTGTACCAACAGACAGCCGCGGATTTTAAACCTTTGAAGTGATCCATGGCCTGTATATGTACATTGAGCTGACCAAATGTTCTTAATTATACTACATTTCCATACTTCTAAGCTCATCTCACAACGCATATAAGGCGTTTTCCTAGTTGAATATAGATAATAATAATAGCAGAAAAACGTTTCACTGTTTATTTACGGCACTCTAGATTCGCTGGTACATTGAAGTATATTTTGTATGATCAAGGTAGGTATATGGAGTTTTAAATTCCACTTTCTAGATATCTCACTCATCACACAACGCATATTCAGCGTTTGCCTAGTTCATTGAAAAAAGTGAAATTTGTGTCGTTGAAGGACGATAAGGAATTTTCATTGAGTCGGGTAAGATCTGACGTAGGTGTGTAGATTTCCATTCAATCTCAAAAGTGATGACTTCAAATTTGAAACAGTATGCCTATATGCATATTAAGATCGAGCTATTATCTATATATAGTGAGTTTCCTACTTTTTTGATTACCATTTTTTTTTATTAGATTCAATAATTAATCAGAGCCAAGTATTTGGTACTAAAATTCCCACAGGTTGGGAGATGATTTTCATACTTGCACAGATAATGTATATTTCAGCCTGTCAATCAGGCTACAAAGGACCCGAAACAATTAAAAAACTGAATGCACAATTAACAAATATGATAGAAAATATACTTGCAAAAGTCAACAAAAATTCATGATGCACATTATCCATTAAAATAGAACTTATGATAGGCCTATCGGATGTTCCGCTAAATTGTGAAGAAAATGATGGTGAAGGAATAGCGTGTTCGTGTGTGGGTGAGTAGCAGGCATTTTACTCTGATGAAAAGACACAGTCGTTGCTCTTGACTAACAAATAAAGCCTAAAATGTATTATCCAATTGGGTGATATGTTTAACAAAATTACGGAAAATCGGATCAGAATTTTATATTTTTGAGATAATCGATTTAAAAGTGCGAAAGAAAACCATATTGTCATATTTCTAAAATAGCACGCTGGATCGATCGAGTTTGAATTTTAAAAAATTGTATCTCATCGACTTTGTATTTAATCCTCCAGTGGACGCGTGGACCCCAACACTTTAGTTATGTTGATATAACATAGTTGCCATAACTTGTATTTTTTGGGAGTCTCTATACCTTCGAGTGGAACCCTCTAGTAGCCAACAAGAGAAGTTTCAACATCCAAAAAAATTACGTCATGTGACTATTGTAGTCAGAACTTTTTTGGGGTCCCTTGGACCCCAGCGACCAGTCGCGTCATAGAAACTGTCTCTTTTTCAGCAGATAAGAAAATTATGTTGTTTAATTCTGACGTATTTTTATGATGCGTATTTCATAGATACATAGCTTCGAAACTTTTCGTACACTATCCAACCTTGGAATATTGTAAATCAGCATAAAACAGTTTTTGGATTTATATTAAGACCAAGTACACATGTCATCTCTACCATAAATAGCTTTGTTGGATCATGTCACTATATCGTGTCACTATATCGTGGGAGTTGAGGCCAAATAAACAAGATGTATGCTGAATTCTACGCTGAATATGGATCAATAAAATGTAAAATCTCATAAATTGAAATGATTTGGTCCAGTTTTACTCAAAAATGTGATATAAAATTATCCATTTAAAATAGCGTAAGTTCAAACAAAAAAAACATGTTTGTTTTATGTTTTTCTTCAACAATGTATAATAATTTCATTGTTAGGTACAAAAAGAAACTGAAGAATCAATTAAGAGTAAAAAAATCTTAAATATTTTATTTTTCATCAATTTTTATAAAGTAGGCCCAAGTTTTTCATTATTTGGACTTTTTACCAAAAAATGTCAACTTGAAATTACAAACAATATTTAGAACCTTTGAGTAGGTACAATATTAGATTCTAATGCACACCGAACCACGGAATAGCATTTATATAAAAACGTGATTCACAGAAAAGTTATAGCAGACACACTGCGTGGTCTGATAGACCTCGCGCGACCATTGGTGTTTTAGATTAGGGCGCGCCTACTGGAAGGTTGAAGAAAATGTATATATATATATATATATATATATATATATATATATATATAGATAAAATCATGGTTTTAGGATTGTTCTTGTGTGTGTAAAATATTTAATTATCAATTCAACGACGTTTCGAACGAATTACATCGTTCATTCTCAAGTTACAGAAAATATAAAAATTGACAAAAAACTTGTCCAGCCGACCGATCGTCAGGTAGAACTGATTAAAACTAACTAACAATACTACATCATAGAAACAAGAACTAGAAAAAAACAATCACAGATTGATATAAATAATGAAATCAATTCGAAAAAACTTCAACTGGTGGTGATATCTGCCTTCTTGACCACATAATATATAACTATAATCTTCGGTCGAATTCCAAGTCCTTATATTGTTCTCATTTTCTATTTCTCACTTGTCATCATCAATTTTTCGATTCCTCGCTTCCATTCCCTTCTTCATACTTCTAGTCATAGGTCCTCTGGTATTCACGAACCGTTCGATTACTGGGGTTTTAAAACTATCCATCTCTAACGTCCTATTTGGTTTCCCAGTTTTTACGTTAGGAAACTCATTAATAACAGGTGATAAAACGGTATTCCAGCAGTTTGAAATTGCACGCCCATCATTTCTTCTATTTAATGCATCAGGTCTTATCTTTATTTCAATCGCCTCTCTTATTAGTCTAGGTATTAATAGATCCTCTTTCGATATAATATGCGCTTTTTCAAAATTTATGGAGTGTCCTGTTTTCGCTGCATGTTCTCCCAGACAGTTTGTGAAATCTTTCTTCTCAACTGCTTTTATGTGCTCCTTCAGACGAACCTCGACCCTTCTACCGGTTTGCCCCACATATGTCAGTTTACAATCTCCACATGGGACTTCATATACCCCTTTTCCCTCATTGATTTCTGAACGATCTCCTGTTCCAGATAAATCTCCTATTTTCTTTCCTGTGTTGAAAATGGTTTCTATGTTTTTCTTTGATAGGATCCTACTAATCTTGTCAGTAGTGCCTTTAATATACGGGAGGTATGCTGTGCTTCTTGGTTTATCTCTCTCTCTCTCATCTGATGTTTTGACCTTCCTGTGTAGGGCTCTTCTTATGTCCGATTGTTCATAACCATTCATCTTGAACGTACTACTCAAAAAATCCATTTCTCCATTTCTATGACTTACATCAGTCAAGCACTTAGATCTATGGGTAAGAGTATTAAGTACTGCTGTGAGTTGTTTTGGATGATGATGTGATGATGCATTCAGAAAACGGTTGGTGTTCGTTGATTTTCTGTGAACATTGTGTCCAAATTCACCATTTTCTTTTTTAATAATTAAAAGATCCAGGAATGGAATTCTACCCTCCACTTCAAACTCAGTTGTGAATTTAATATCTCCATGTATTCCATTCAAATATTTTATGAACGCCAATAACTTCTCTATGCCATGTGGCCACAAAATTAGGATGTCATCCACGAATCTAAGCCATGTCGTTGGTTTATGTACCGCCCCTCTTAAAGCCTCCTCTTCAAAGTTTGTCATGAATAGATTTGCAATAACCGGTGAGAGAGGTGATCCCATGGGGGCTCCTTTGACTTGTTTATAGAAACTATTATTAAAGGTGAAATATGTTGATCCCATGCAATGGTCAATCATATCAATTATATTGGGTGATATGTTGTATCTCTCCTTGATGAGGTGTAATGCTTCTCCTATGGGAATCTTGGTGAACAGTGAAACCACATCCAAGCTAACTAAAAGATCACCCTCTTTCCATTTCCAAGATTTAAGTAAACTGACCAGTTCAGTTGAATTTTTTATATATGAGTCACATTCAATCGCGAGTGGCTGTAATCTCTTGGCTAGATGTTTCGCCAATGCCTGTGTAGGAGAGCCTATTGAACTAACTACCGGTCTAAAAGGAAAACCCTCTTTATGTATCTTAACAAATCCTTTCAACTTCGGTATTCTACAAGATTTCTCCCTTGGGATCAAATATTTCTTCGCATCCTGCTCTATACTTTTTGACTTGATGATGATGTCTCTCGTTTTGATTTCCAAGTATGTTGTGGGATTATTTTTGGGTCGAATGTATGCTTTATCCTCCAATAGTTCTCCCATTTTCTGTATATATTCCTTCCTATCCATCACCACCGTTGCATTACCTTTGTCTGCTTGTAGTAATATGATCTCTTGATTTCCCCTTAACGTCTTCAAAGCTTTCTGCTCTTTAAAAGTAAGATTTCTCCCCGGTGGCTTTGCATTTCTCAAAACTATTGCAACATCCTAGGTTTGCATATAAAAAAAAGTTTCATGTTGATCGGTCAAACCCTGCGACCTGTGCAGTGTTTACAAACAAAAAAAAAAAAAAAAACGCACAGACAAAGCTCCGTAAGACTTGAGTGAAAATCTTCGCTACGCTCATCTAACAAAATGGAGAAGAGATAGAATTGAATAAGTTTAGAGAAAGGTTAGAGAGAAGTATTGAAGATTGGTGAGCATATAAGGAGACGGTTAAATATATTTTATGTCATTCCATTTTCATTATCCTGTTCCATTAATGTTTAATTAGTTTAATTTAGTCATAAGTTCATATTGTCATATCATCATTATCTACCACCGGTGTCAAACTATTTGTAGATATAAAATAAATAAATAAATAACTCTATATTTAAGAATCGTACACTGGGAAAAGGCTATATGTAAACGTTGTTGGATGAGCGAAGTTGCAGAAAATGATAAAGTGTAAAAACGATCACTTTGTACTTTTTCCCTTAAAAAAGGCTCATCGAAAGAATTGAAAATACTTAAATTATAGACAGTCACAATCTACATAACCAGTTAAAATTTCTTTTTTTTTTGGACGGAGACAAGAATCGATTTTTCCCCCGACAGGTTAGTCTAATGGCGATTTTCCAAAAATTGAAAATTGCATATCTCAAAAAGTATCCGCTACATCCCGTGCAAAACACCGCGCGCAAGAGTATCTCCATGCGGTTTACTGCCCCATAATAACTTCACACGTGACTGGAACTCATTAGAAAAAGTAAACACTATAAATTGCACCCGGGCAACGCCGGGTATTTCTGCTAGTTATTTTGTATAAACTGAAGGTGTTTCAAGTTGAAATTCAGTTGTAATCATTCAATGTAATAATAATTATTATTTCACGATTATTTACTCTACCAATCGACGGATTAGAAGAATAAATAACATTCATGAAGATCTTTATTTTATTTTGTTGTGGGTATCTTCGAATATTTCCATGTAATTAAATTGTAACTTTCAGTTGATATTGAGTTAAACACAAGTGTTTTCACTGTTTGAATATCCTTTACACCTACTCGTTGGTCCTACCAACCTTCCTAAATCCTAATTTGTTTCCGCTAGGAAGTAATTTTTCTCTTCATTACAATTTTCTAAATTAGATTTAATTATTTTTTCATTAATGTTAATTCAAAATGTTGAGTCTCATCATCTACAGCAAGCGGCAAGGGCAACACAACGTCACCAAGGTGAGTCAGGTGTGCGTTTTGTGATAGTCTCACAGTAAAATTACCAAAATTTAAATTGAAAACTTTCGACATGAACTTTCAATGGAAATTTTCGACAAGAATTTTCATTGAAAATTTTCGACAGGAATTTCCATTGAAAATTTTCGACATAAATTTTCATCGAAAATTTTCGAAAAGATTTCCATCGAAAATTTTCGACACAAATTTTCATCGAAAATTTTCGAAAAGATTTCCATCGAAAATTTTCAATGATGTTTCAATGAATCTTTTCCATAAAAATGCTAAAAAAAAAAAATTCATGGTGAGTTATCATTTTTATCGGGATTCATTGGAATTTTCATTGGAATTTTCGAAAAACAAATTTATAGAAAATACTCAATGATAATGTTCAGAGGAAATTTGCGATAGGAATTTCGATAGGAAAAATTTTCGTAGAGAATTTTCGACAGGAATAATCATTGAAAATTTCCGACAAAAATTTGTATCGAACTTTTGATGATGTTCAATGTAAATATTCAATGATAATTTTTCATGAAAATTCTCAACAAAAAATTTCACTGGAAATTTTCAACTGGAATTTTCATTGATAATTTTTGACAGGAATTTTCATTGGAAATTGTCAATGATGTTCAATGAATATTTTCGTTTAACTGTTCAATGAAAATAAGGAGATAAATCTCCCAAAAAAATGTAATTGGTGATTTTAAACAAAAATTATCATTAAAAATTTTCATTGGAAATTTTCCAGAAAAATGTCTATAAACTTTCCCAATGAAAATTACTAACCGTCGGCAAAAAGTTTTCAACAAACATCTTCAATGAAATTTTTCAGAGAGAATGTTCAATAAAAGTTTTCAATAAAAATAATCTACAAGAATTTTTGATTAAACATTTCATCGAGGATTTTCGACAAAAATGTTCATCATAAATGTTCGGAAATTTTAGTCAAGAATTCTCATTGGAAATTTTCGAAATTAACTTTGATTAAAAATCTTTCCGTTTCCGATGTTTCCGAAAAGTTTCCGATGAAACTGTTTAATGAACATTGAGAATGAAATATTTTTAAAACAAAATTTCATTGATGATTTTCAACAAAAATGTTCATTGAAAATTTCCTTTGAATATTTTCGACAAAAATGTTCATTGAACATTTTCGAAAAAAAAATTCATTGTCCATTTCCTACAAGATTTTTCATAGAAAATTTTCGATAGGATTTTCATTGAAAATTTTTGATAGGGATATTCATTGAAATTTATAGACACAAATTTTCGTCGATAATATTGAATGGGAATGTTCAATGAAGATTTTTAATGGAAATTTCAGATGAGCGTAGCGAAGATTTTCATTTCATATACCTAAAAATTTTGGGCTTGGTTTTTATGTTTTTTTTTTTTTTTTTTTTTTTTTTTGTGTGTTATTTTGTACGCGGCTACAGGTCAGGAAAAAGTTTCAATCAACTCGAAACTTTTTTTACAAATTGGTGTTATACCAGAATAGGTTGGGATTGTTTTTCAGAAAAATCGGTCGGACAGTTTTTCCGGAAAAAAATTGGAAAGTATGGAAATTCCTCATAAGAATAGGCCAGGGGAGAAATACTTGGATTTTTTTTTTCAAAAGCTCTCAAATTTATACTGAATGTGGAAAGATCTATCATACCTATTTTAAGCGATTTATAGAACAATCGGATGTGAAATAACGAAGAAAACGCATTTTTAATTTATAATTAAGAAACTATTAAATGTGAGCAACAAGTGTCACCAATAAATTAAAACGTTTAAAATCTGTGATGGATATGAAGAAGGCACTGGTATAATTGTTTGGAAACCAAGGTTTATATACCAACAGACAGCCGCGGTTCTTAAACCTTTGAAGTGATCCATGGCCTGTTTATGTACACTAAGCTGACAAAATGTTCTTAATTCTACATTTCCATACTTATAAGCTCATCTCACAACGCATATAAGGCGTTTTCCTAGTCAATAAAGAATTTCAATCGTCAGAAAATAATTAATCTTCAATGATAATTTCCTGAGAGAATTTTCAATGAAAATTAGTATTAAAAATCTACAACAAAAACTTTTGACAAAGATTTTCATCGAGATTCTTCGGCAAAAATGTTCATTGCAAATTTTCAACAAGAATTTGAATTGAAATTTTTCGACAAAAATTTTCATCGGAAATATTCGACTGGAATTTTCATTGAAAATTTTCGACAAAAATTATCGTGGAAATTTTCTGTGTGGACGTTCAATAGAAATTTTCAATGAAAATTTTAAATTGAAATTGCCGAAATAAATATTCAACAGAAAAAACACGGAAGGCCGTGGACAAACATAGGCTGACCAGACGGTTGCTCGTATACTTGAATTGATTATTTGCGGAAGTATCGAGTAATCACCTCCGAGTGTGGCATCATTGTGAGCCGAATCATTTTTCATGAAGATTAAGCTAAAAACCATCGTCGAGTCTCCTCTGAGTGAGTTTTGAATTGGATTTCAAATTTGTTTACTTTTCATGGAAATTATTATTTTCTGGTCAAATGGAATTCTGACACATGTAGTCACTGCCAGTTGAATTCATCATTTTTCGGTTCATGCAAGCCTTCTTGATATTCCTATGCAAGGTCTCATCAATGAATAATAAACTGATATAATGAAATGCCCGCATTGCAGCAGCGAGGTTACATCAGATCTTGCTCACCATATTCAACTATATCATTTGGATGTTTATTCAAATTTGTCACAAAGTCCGGGAGGCTCATCTACTTCAGTTCCTAGCTTCGTTGATGGAAGCCATAATACAAGGTCGGAAGTCACTGAACATTCGGATGAGTGTTCGGATGAACGGAAGGATGATGGAAGAACGGCAGAATGTCCCGACTGTGGCATTTTTTTCAAGCCCAGGGGATTACCCATACACATCTCTCGCGCTCATCCTGATTTGGCTAGGAGTCGTACAGCAAATAAATACGCAGGTAAAAGTATGGTAGAAACACCAGTAGAGCCAAAATTATCTAAAAACTGCCAAAAACTACCATCAGAACCAAATGTCACAAATTATTCCGAATTGGAAGATAATGTCATGTCGATATGGGAAGAGAAGTTGATTAGGTTCTCAGCCTCACCTGTTCGTGACCCGCAATCATTCGATCTAATTGTTGAAGAATTCCATACATTCCTCGCAGGGGCCGTCAATACGATTCGTGGGCCTAAGCACCCAGCGGTAAAACACTTTGAAGCGAGGAAAAAAGCAAGAGAAAATGTACCAAATCTGACATACAAAAACTCAAATAACCCACAAAGAAAATCTAAGAGGAATAAAGAAAAAGTAAGGCAGCAGTATAACTACGATGTTGCACAGTTTCATTACTATAATCAAAGAAAAAAGGTAGTCAGAAAAGTAATGGATTCAAACAAATCAGCATCTTGTAAAATAGATGTAGAAGACATACAGAAATACTTTGAAACAACATATTCTGTTCCTAACAATTTAAGCTCTTACGAAACCAATATACCTAAAGGTGTAACACTTGCGCAAAGTGAAAAGACTTTCACCACATCTGTTACACTAGCCGAAGTAAATGATGCAATAAAAGGGATGTTTATGGATACTGCTGCCGGACCAGACAGAGTTATTGAGTAATTAAGGAACTCAAATGCTCCAAGGTTATAAGTAGACTTGCAACCATCATCATGGAGATGAACTATATACCCAAGATCATGCGAAAAGGAAGAACAATCCTTATTCATAAAGGAGGAGATGAAAATGAGTTGAAAAATTGGCGTCCAATAACGATATTCCCAATCATAAGAAGAATAATTGAACGAGTTATTGATAAGAAGTTACGTTACTACGCCAAGTTTTCCACACATCAAAGAGGATTTGTTTCTACTCCTGGTACATATATAAATGCATCCATTATAAACAGCTGTTCGAAAGAAGCAAAATTGAAGAAGAAAAATTGCTGCATCGCGTTTCTTGATGTCAGCAAAGCATTTGACGATGTTGGCCACCACCACATACATGAATGTCTCAAAAACCTGAGAGTACCAGAAATTTTAGTGAATCTGATAATATCTTTACTAGAAGGAAATTCCACTCAAGTTGAAGCCAATAGAAAGAAAACAAAACCGATCAAATTCTTGCGCGGCGTTCCACAAGGAGCACCACTATCACCAACGCTTTTCAATATTGCAATAGACCATATAATAAAACAATTAACAGACAAAAGCATTTCCGATTCCTATGGATACAGCTTGGTTCATGATCTTGACAATATTTCAGCCTTGGCATTTGCAGATGATATAGCTGTCATAGCAAAATATGTTAATGGAGCCTCCAAACTTGGATCTATGACCGAGTTGGCTCTAAATACTATAGGCTTACATATGAATGGAGCGAAGAGTAGTGCAATAAATATAATGAATGGTATGCTCTCTGACTCGGTGATCACTCTCGACCAAGGGTCATCTATTCGCTCTATCACACGCGAGGAACGAATTAGATACCTTGGAATAGATTTCAAGAATGAAATATCGTTTGATCGGGCAAAAGTAATTGAACACCTACGTGACGATATACAAAATTTAACAACATCTAATCTTCTGAAGCCTGACCAAAAACTGGATATTATGAATCAATATCTGTGGCCTTCGCTGATTTACCCACTTCAGTGTGCGCCGTTAAGTCAACTATCAAAAGAGTTTCTTGAAGACATAGACAGGGTTGTACGCAGCGGTATTAAAGAGATTATAGGACTACCTGGCGATACTCCTACAGGTATGCTATATGCGCCAAGAAAATACAAAGGCCTTGGTATAATGCGTGCTAGTTGGGAAGCATACCTTCAACATTATAATATATGTATAAAACTTCTGAAAGTACAGAATGGACACCTCCACCACTATGATTTTGTGGAGGAAATGAAGAACTGTTTAGAAAAGCTGGAAATGCTTCAAGTAAACGAAGGAGAAAACCAAACTGCGCGCACCATGAGAATCAAGCTTCGTGAAAGAGCATTTGAATCGTGGGCCAATCTACCTTCAAAAGGAAAAGGTATTTGCCTTTATAAAGAGTATCCTCGCGGTAATTCATGGGTATTTGATCACTCGGGCCTATCTTCATCTCAATGGACAAATGCAATTAAAATGAACTGCAATGTGGCTGCTGTTAGAGCCATCCCCGGCAGATCCAAGGACGGAACCCGTTGTCGCCACCCTGGCTGCGACGAGACAGAAACCCTCCCTCACGTCCTTGGAAAATGCGCGAAGGGTGAACTTCTGAGAAATGCTCGACACCACACTGTTGGAACCCTGATCGCTGATGCCTTTAGACAACAAAAATGGAGGGTTTACGAGGAAATCCCATGTGTAGCAGAGGATGGTTCTAACAAACGAGTCGATATCATCGCTATACGACCTGATGGGAAGAAAGCAATTATTATGGATCCCACAATAAGATACGGAACTGAATATGACCAACCATCTCATGTAAACACCGAGAAGAGACAACACTACATTCCATGCATCAAGGATTTTTCAAATAAATACCAAATTGATGCCAAGTACTGGGATGTAGTGGGATTAATGGTAGGAGCTCGTGGCACAGTTCCTGCATTTTTATCAACTTTTCTCAATACATACAACATCCCAAGGAAGGTATTATTAAGAAGTATTGTACTTTCAGTTTTGAGTACGTTCAGTACTGTAGGTTTTTACAGCACCATTTATATTCTTTCAAATAATCTCAATTTTTAAATAATCTTAATAATATCTTCTTTTATTTTCATACTTTTGTTATATACCTTTAATTAAATTAATTTTATAATATTTCAGGATTTTTTTTAAATCAATTTTGTATCAATTTTGTAAAACCATTGTACTAATGTATTGATTTTTACGCTGTACCATCTTGGTATCCCGCTATTGCGGACAGCCGTCACAATAAAATGACATTCTCTCATTAAAAATTTTCAACAGAAATTTGCATTGAATATTTTGGAGAGGAATTTTCATTGAAAATTTTACACAAGAATTTCCATTGAGAATGTTTCGACAAAAATTCCCTCGTTCGCATCCCTCGTTTGCTGAGCAGTGAAGTCTCTCAATGTTTCGAGTCAGTTACTTGGATCGGCAGCGAACTCATGTCTCTCGTAAGTTCAGTTCTCTTCCCTACCACTGGTTTTGTCCTCGTTCAGCTCGCGACCGTACGTGAGGAAAGCTGGCGTGTACCCTGTTGCCAGGCACGGTCTTACGGTGCCAGGCACGGTCTTACGGTGCCAGGCACGGTCTTACGGTGCCAGGCACGGTCTTGCCAGGCAACGGTCTTACTGTCTGGTCACATGGTCGATACACCCGGTGTGCCGCTCAATTTCACCGGAGTATTCCAAAACCATCAGTGACGTAGGTAGATGCCTGCCGCATGGAAAACACCTTCATGTACCTTGTAAACCTATCCACAACAACAAGAAGGTGATGATGGCGATGGCGGTTTGTAGATCTCGGTGACGATCCGACAAAGTCAACGCTGAGTCTGCGAGTCAACTGTCCGTCCTGCTGGTTTCTGGCGATTTGGCTTGACAGTTTGACAAGTCACGCAAGCGCACAAACTCTGATAAATCGGACCGCATTTCCATCCAGATGTGAGACCTGCGGATTTGTGTCATTGACCGTACGGAACCACCGTGTCTGCCGTGAGGATGGATTGCTCCACTGTCAGGACCGGACCACAAAGTGCCCAAGGCAATCATACCAACACTGTCCGAGACATCTGCGACTCGTTTGACTGATAGACCGTCATCGGTAATGTCACTAGAGGCGGCAGTGGCCTGGATCTATGATACTCGCCGAGGATCGATCGGAAGTTCAGAACTTTGCAGATAGATTTTGAGTTCGGCCAGATCGACGTCGTTGTCTTGATGTGTAACGAGCGTCGAGACGTCAGTTGGTGCAGACACATCGACTGCAGCGCGATCCGCTTTGAAGTTGGTTGCCCGCTCGAAATGGAACCTGTTCGATCGAATGTCAGGGGCCTTCGATGCTAGCCCTACTGAAGTGCGACACAGGGCGCCTGCCGGTGGGTTTGATGTTCCCTTGCGGAATCGTCAAGTGCAGTTGTAGCCTTGGAGCCGCAGCACCCATCAACGAACTCTGCTCGATGTCAATTCTGTTTTGAACATCCACGACACTGAGGCGTGGTCGAAAAAGGAGGTCGAAATGGGAGAATTCCAGGTACGAACGGAACTTGTCCACAGCCTACACGTGCTCTCGTCAACTGTCGACTGATGAACACCACTGGACATGGAGAACATTTGACATCTTATTTCAGCAAAACTGCCCGAATACTCATCCAACCAGCATCAGTCTCAATACCGAGAGTTTTTTGGAGATCTGAGAGAGCATCCGTGACATCCGTTGAGAACTGAATGGCTGCTTGGGAAGATGACTCTTCAGCAGCAGCCCAGTGCCACGGAACGCTATTCCGTGATTGCACAGTGCTTCCACGTTAGTGGCACAGTGGTGTTTGCCATACCTGGCAAGAACTTCCGGTAATAGACGACTAAATCAAGAAAGTTCCTCAATTTTTGACGAGCGAGAAAATGACTCGACGGCCCCTCATCTTTTCTGAATCTTTTCTGAACATTCGTTCTGAACATTCAAATGTGTCCCAGAAACTGGAGGGAGGTCTGTACAGCTGTACTTCAGAAGGGTTGATTCTGAGTCCCGCTGCTTCTAGCCAAGAAGGCACTGCCTGGAGGTCTCGAACAAGCTCCGCTGCCGTGTTCGAAAACGCTAGGGCGTCGTACATGAACGGCATCGCGCACTCATTTTCAAGTTCCGGTATACATTGTATACATGTACAATGCCTGGAACGGCACAAAACTGAAGCCGTCTCCGAGCGATTTTATGTTGCAACGGAGTTTGGTGAAAGCCTCACGATAAATCGAGCAACAATAACTACGCCGCTTGCCCTGGTTGAGCAAACAGACATTCTGTCGATCGCATTGGTTTCACTTGCAACTACGTACGATAGGTTCACGGCCACCAGACTTTTCAGGGACTATTCCTGGGCCCAGATTCACAAATAATTCTATCTCAAGACATTTTAGCGCTTGAACCGTTCTAAGTTGAAACGGAGATAACACGTTCTAATTTTATCACGGTTTTTCTTTGAATCCTAGTCACAAAGAATTTTAAGGACATTTTATCTTGGTGTTTACTTTAACCTCAACTTACCGTACCGTGGCCTTGTCAAGTCATCGTTTTCGACTGTCAACCAATGGGAGCAAAGAGTGGGAAGTCAATGAGTTTGTAATAACGCAATTTGAACATAAATTATTGGTTTTCTACAACAGGATAATATTTGGAATCAAAATGGAGAAATGAAATGTTCTACATATTTCTACATTTGTTTTCTCATAATCGTTGTGAATCTTTCTGATGTTGATCATCAAGAAGGCTTTGCATTCTGTTTACCGCCAATTCTGTCAGCTGGCAGTCAAACTTCCCAGATGTGAGGTTAGGATAGAATAATTGATATAATAATTGAAAATAGGATCGTGTCTTTACTTCCAAGCTCTCCCATCATTCATCTTCTCCGAAATTTGATACTGAGTGAATTTGAGTGAGAACAATATTCAAAATCATCGAAATCAATTGCGAGGTGAGTGTTGTATCTCCACTAAAACCAGTCAAGACTGGTGATAACTTTAGAACAAACCATTGTTGAAACTTTTGCTTAAAATTTTCCGTGAATACGAGTTATAACTAAGTCTGGTGATGAGTCCTGAAACTGTTTTAACTTAGAACGTTTCAAGAGATGGAATTTTTTGTGAATCTGGGCCCCGGGGCTGAATCCCAGTTGCTTCGCGAGTGCAGAATGACACCCTGACGAAGAAGATCATCAACGAGACCATCCAGGACTTGACTGGTGGCAATTTACATTTGTACGGGGAGTGTACACCCGTGTTGATGGTATGCCTAGCCTTCGATGTAATGCAAGGCGTTATTGTGAATGGCGCGGAATACCTCATCAGCGAGTCCTGCATTGGCCGCAGCACACCTGATGTGCAATGTGGTACGTACGTGCACTTAATGAGCGTGCGATACCGTCTCACGGCAGTGCCCGACAGTGACTTAGATACTAGTGATGGCGACGGTTATGGTGGTGTTCGAAGTGAAGGGATTTGAGGAGTTTGTTGAACGTCGATAATGAACGCATCACTCGATTCTCCCCAAATCCTCTCAACCGGTGTAACAAGTAGAGTTTTTGATGATCTTACAGCTGATGAGAAGAATGGAATGACGCGTGGTGGTGCGAATCTCAGAGTCCAACCGACCTCAGCTAATTATAGGGAGATTACAAGGTGAAAAAAAAATATGTCCCCAGTATCACCCCAGTCGTCGACTCCGGTAAGTGAACCATAAGTTGTCAACGTTGGCCACCTGGCCATGATATTGGAACTACAAGCTGAGATGTCGCTAGCGCCACACCTGACGCCAACCTCAGTGGGCAGGACACGTTGCACGGCTTGACTCCTTTGGCAACTGTAGCTTACAGATCGGCATCGGCTATAATGATGTTCGATGAAAACTTCCAATGAAATATTTTCATAAAAATGTCCAACAAAAATTTTCATTGAAAATTTATGACATTAATTTTCATTGAACATTTCGACAATAATCTTTATCGAAAATTTTCGACAGGATTTTCCATTGAGAATGTTTCGACGAAAATTTTCATGGAATATTCTCAATAATAATGTGATAATGATGAAAATTTTCATGAAAATTTCTAGGCAGGAATTTTCATTGAAAAGTTTTGACGAAAAATGTTATCGAAATATTCAATGATGTTGTTCAATGAAAATTTTGACTGGAAATTTCATAAATGATTTCCATTCGGAATTTTCATCAAAAATTTTCATTGAAAATATTCGACAGAAATTTTTATGGAAAATTTTCGACAAGAATTTCTTTCGAAAATTCTCAATGATGATGAATTTCGAAAAATGAATTTCGAAAAAAATCATGAAAATTTTCAATCAAATTTTTCATTGAAAATATTCAACTGATATTTCAATTGAAAATTTTCGACTAAAAATGTAATTGAAAATTTTCAACAAAAATGTTCAATGACAATTTTCGACAGGAATTTTCATTGAAAATTTTTGACGGGAATTTTTATTTTCATTGAAAATTTCCGACAAAAATTTTCATTGAAAATTTTCAACTTACAAATTTCCATAAAATGTTCCAATAAGAATTTCAATGGATATTTTCGAAGAGAATTTACAATACAAATTTTTAATAAATATTTCCAACAGAAATATTCGACAAAAAATTTCATCGAGAATTTCTGACGAAAATGAACACTGGAAATTTCCGACAAGGATTTTCATCGGGAATTTTCGACAAGTATGTTTTGGAAAATTCTGGAGGTGAATTTGCAGCGTGAATGTGAAAATTTCAATAAAAATTGTCAACAAATATATACAACGTTAATTATGAACAAATATTTCCATTCAAGATTTTTGACAAACATTTTAGTTGAAAATATTCGACAAAAATTTGCATCAAAAATCACCAATGATGATGTTCAATGAGAATTTCCAATGAAAATTCTTCATGAAAATTTTCAAAAAATGTCGATTCAGAATTTCCGACAAGAATTCATATTAATCATTCTTGACAGGAATCTTTATCAAAAATTTTCAACAGGAATTTGCATTGAAATTTTCCGACAAGAATTTCCAAATTTCTGCTGACGGTTGGAAATTTTCATTGAATAATTTCACAGAAATTTTTGTAGCTTCCCACACCACGTCAGTCCAACAAAAACCGCTCGAAAAACTTGGCATATTGACTCCGGCCTCTTTTCTTTTGCGTCTTCAGTTTCATCGCGCTCCATCGTTCTCCCGTAGCAGGTCACTTCTACGATGATCACTGAATGTCCAGCGGTCGATGCAGAACCTGCTGGTGAGGATTGATCACAGGTATCATAGTATGTACACATGCGACCACTCTCCTTAGAAATGTAAATTGCGTCCCGTCAACGCGGAGGTCCTGTGTGGAGTCCTGTGTGTCCTGTGTGGTCTTCTGGTGTCCTGGAGGTCCTGTGTGGGTTCATTGATGATCATCTCAATCTGCACTTGCGCAGAAACTGGGAATGAGCTCCAGTAATGATCTTCGGAAGTCTGTTGGCCATCGAATGCCCCTCGATGCTCAGTCCTGCAACGTTTCAGTTTCCGAAGATTTTGAATATAATTGCACGATGCCATTATCTGACTCCGTCTTCTTGTTTTCGAATACGGCTGCTAAGCATGTTCTCTCGGTTAGGAGCCGTGGGATTCAGAATGAACCCATCTTAAGGTCACATTAAACGTCTCAAAGAATGTTTTCTCGATCTGGAAAAGAAAATGGCGGTCAAAAGTCAGGGAACTATGCACTACTATGCAAATGACGCGCCTCACACGGAGAAACGTTTCGTGGCACTGGGGTGCTACTGAAAAGTCGGCTTCCCGAGCGGACAAACAGAGCTTAAAGGAAGCCACGACATCAAGTTTCGGACCTCGGAAAACGTTTCAGTCGATAACGATGCCAGTAGTTCTGGTATTGGGACAGTCTTGCTGCAAAACGATGTGAAAGGTTCTCCTCGTCCAGTGTCGGTCGATCGGTCGACAGGGAACGCAGCACGAGAAAAACTACAACGTCCCAGATGTTGCATGTCTGGCAGTCGAGTGGGCTGTGAACAAGATCTGCCCATACATGGAATTTTATAATTTTTTTCTTTTCATCGATAAAGCTCCACTGTCTTGGATGTTTAGAATGGAACTGACATCGATCAGTACCGTCAATGAGTGCTGCGCATCCCTGGCTGCACGGTGCGATTCTGCAAGGTTACATTCGCTCTTCAGAAGGGCGCATCAGTGGCTCCGAATCACTCAGTGGCAGAAACCCCGTAGCCAATTGAAGTGCAATAACCGACGCATATCGTGCATTTCGTGCTGCAATCTCCATACCGACGCTCGTTACACATCTGAATAACGACATCGATAAGGCCATTCGATCTCGACTTCTGCTCGATCTTGTATTATCGTCAAGGATTTGGGCCTTTGCCGCCTCCAAAGCCATTACTGATGACATTATTCCGGTCAAACGTGTCGCGTATCCAACCGGCAGCAACAAAACATCATGCCAGATGATATGACTGCCTCGGACACTCAGTGGTCTTGTGTTGATGGTAAGCATGGCCATCCTCTCTGCGGACACAGCGGTTTCATACGGACAATGAAAAGAATCCTCAAGTCATACATCTGGATGTGGATACGATCAAATATCCCGAAGTTTGTGAGCTCGTGTGCGACTTGCCTGACCATCAAGCCAAAATTGCCAGAAACCAGAAAGTCAGAAGTACAGGCAGCTTGCAGACTGCCATGAGTGATGTTTAGCATTGACTTTGTAGGGCCACAACAACAAATTAGAAACCGCTTCCAACAACTACTTGTGGTAAGACAAATCTACGCGACAAAGTCTTTCCGAAGCGACAGGCATTCACTGACACTGTAGTAACACTGTTGGTGTGAGTGTTCGCACGGCACTGCTTTCCTCGAAGCACATTGGGCGAAAACAGGAGGCCGTTCGTGAGCGTTCTACGGCAAGGTGTTCTAGACCTCCAGACTTCTAGACCCTTCCACTTATCGATATTTGGCAAGACAGTCGAGTGAAACAATGTGAAACTGAGAACCAATCGACGCAATCCATGAAATCCATGCAATCGACGAATCGAGGACCACACTGGGGAAGAGCACTGAGCATACGAGACGCATGAGTTGCCGATCTAACTGAACGACTAAAAACGGTGAGCGACTACACTGCTCAGTGAACGAATGAAACGTAAAACACGGCGAAGATCTGCTACGACGAGGCAGACAAAGTACGCCAACTCCCAAACTCGCAGTACTTTCAAGTGGGCGACTAATGGTGGTGCGACCATCAATTCATCAGTGATGGCCGAGAGGTATCTCCGGTAGCCTGGCACAGAAGTGGACTGGGCTCTACCGAATATGTCGCGACATCCGATGAAATGTGTTAGACTTAAAAGACTCTGATTCAGCTCAATCGAATGAGCGAGCCAATGCGGAACAGCTGAAAAAGTAGAGGTTGATTCTAGGATGAGCACAGGATCAGAGGGTGCCCAAACTTACCCAGCACATCTTGGATAGGAAAAGCATCAGGTGTCGAATCGATGTATCATGGCGATTGGGTACATTTATATTCAGAATGGAGTGTTAATAGAGTGTATAGAGTGATAGAGTACACCATTAGTTATAAGGTCATCAGAGTTTGGCACGGGTGGGTAGTGGACTGCGGGTCGGGAGTAGAGTAGTGGACATTACTCGATTGTGGGAAGTTGGAGAGTCAATTCTGGGCTCTGAGCTGAACTGTGTGTATGTGGTATATTTGTCATTTGTGTCAATTGAGAATATATGTGTTCTATTCACCGTTTATTCTTGTTATTCGTCACCCCTCCCAAATCTACAACAGCTGAAATTGTTCAATGAATATTGAGAATAAAAATATCACAACAAAATTTCAATGATGCGTATATACTGTTATGTCCCATTGCAATAATAGAACACTAACTAGATTTTGATATCTATATTTTATTCAAAAAGATTCACCCAGTAAGTTACAATTTTCCTCAAATCTGACTTTTTATGTTGAGGAAAAAAACCCTAATCTTTTTCTCCAACAATGAAGATTCTGTATCTAATTGGCCGAACATGCCAATTGGTAGAAGATGGCGGTGATTTCTGTGTTCTCACGTCACCGCCATCTCGCTACCTCAATCTTATCTGGTGAGGCCTAACAGAACAAACATTTTCATCAAATATCTTGATTGAAAAATTTCAAATATCCAAATCTTTTGCAGACACATCGACTGTAGCGCAAACCGAAACAAAGTAATTCGACTGCTCGAAATGTACTGTATGTGTCGGTTCCATCAGCTCAATTGGTAAGAGAGTCTCCACTATAGAGTGGCTTGGTGCTTCCGATGCTAAACCCACTGGCACGCGACTTCAGGCATCTGCCGAGATATTCGATGTTCCTTTGCTGAATCGTACAGTGCAGTTGTAGCCTTGGAGCCGCAGCACCCATCAACGAACTCTGCTCGATGTCAATTCTGTTTTGAACATCCACGACACTGAGGCGTGGTCGAAAAAGGAGGTCGAAATGGGAAAATTTCAGGTACGGACGGAACTTGTTCACAGCCAATACGACTGCGAGACACTAGAGTTTCTGGACAGTGTAGTTCCTTTCGTGTTGCGATAGCCTGATGAAATCGACTGGACGAGATGAAGCTTTGGCATCATCCTGCAGCAAGACTGCCCCAATTCCCAGCCCACTTGCATCGGTCTCGACACTGAACGGCTTGTTTAGGTCTGGGAGAGCCAATGCTGTGGCATCTGTCGATCCCTGGATGACATGAGAGACAGCCGTCACTTTCTCTGAATCAGGGAAACATTCGTTGAGGCGTTTAATGTGGCCCGGAAACTTGAGGGACGTCTGGAAGAGCTCCACTGTCGACGGGTCAATCGTGAGACCCGCTGTTTCCAGTTGAGAGAGCACCGCCTGGAGGTCACGGACATGCTCAGCTGGCGTGTTTGAAAACACAAGGACGTCGTCCAGAAAGGGCATCGCACACTTGTATTTCAGGTCCTGGAGTACGTCGTCCATTAGGGCCTGGAACGAAGTAGACTTCTAGCAAGCCCGAAAGGTATTCGCAAGTACTCGAAGAGGACTCGGTGGCAGATGAAAGCCGTCATCGGGCTATCTTCTGGTGGTACAGGAATTTGGTGGAGGCCTTGCGACATGTCGAGCACCGAAAACCTAGCTGCCTGCCCTAGTTGTGCAAACACGAATTCTGTCGATGGCACCTTCGTACGAGTGTTCACAGCTCGATAATCAACCTTCAATCGATGGCCACTAGAATTTTTGGGCACTATCACTGGCGTTAATGCCCAGTTGCTGTTAAAGCGCTGTACTGTACCCTGACGAAGATCATCAAGCAAACAATCCAAGACCTCTTGTTTTTCCGCGTTGGCTGGACGCAACTTGTTTTGCAAGGAGAGTTGTCACCTGTGTTAATGCTATAACTAGCCTGCGATGTAATGCAGGTGGAGTGGAGGTACCAATCGCAATCAGCAGTATTTGCTGGATTGATGTGGTGTGGGACCACGTCAGAAGACCACGTCAGACCACGTCAGAAACCGCCATCACCGACTGAAGTTGCTCTGAATAGCTCTGCACAGAAATACGTTGGCGGCGGTGTTGAAGGAGGCGTTCGAGATGACCGTAGGACCACTCGCAATGCAGCCACCACTGAATGGTGTTGTTGGTGTTGCGTTGGCAGTGGCGGAGATATCGGCGATGGTGGTGACGGAGATGTCGGCGATGGTTGTGACGGAGATGTCGGCGATGGCGGTGACGGAGATGTCGACGATGGCGGTGACGGTGATAATGATGACGGTGATGAAAGTAGAGAAATTTGGGGCTCTTGTTCATTGATAAACAGACGCACCAACCCGATGCACGCAAAGACCTCCGAGCCGATCTAATCAACTGACGTTTTCCATGTGCGGACAGCTGATGACGAGAAGGGTGACGCGTTGTGGTGCAGATTCAAGAGTCCAACCGCCGTCGGCTACATGGAGGGAGATTCAAGTGGCGAACAAAAAATCTGCGCCTAGTATTATCTCAGTCGCCGGCTGCGGTAGGTTCAACATTCGTTGTCTACGTTCGCCCCCTGACCACGATATTGTTACTTAAATCTGGGCCCCTGCGAGCGCCACTCCTGACGCCAACCTCGATGTGCGGGACACATCGCATGATTTGGCTCCTGCGGCAACAGCGAATTTCAGGCCGGCATCTCATATGAGGCTGACGCACGAGCCAGTGTCGAGCAGCGCGTTGAGGCTAGACGAGCCGACTTGTAACATGGGTCCCGGCTGGCGTTCCCAACCGCCGATGACTTCATGAGCGTTAGACATTCGTGAGATCAGTTTCCTCAGCCTTGGCTCCGCTTACAGGTATCCCCAACTTTGAGCTGGCGACGTAGCGTCGAAGACGTGGCAGCCGGGGTACCAGCCTGGTTTATTGGGTGGTTATTTTCATAATGTCACTTCTGAGTCTAATGGCGAATTCTCCTCATTAATCGACTGATGCCATTGTCTCTTATATCACGTAATATCAGGGAATAATATATGAGTGGATGATATATAGCTCGATAGTTATTGGGAATGTACACAATTATCTTCTTCACAAGCTAAATACAAAACACGCAGAACACGAGCAAGTTACCTACGTCCTACGTGTGATTATTGTCTACACACGCAGAATAAATAACACGCAAAACACGAGCAAGCTACCCACGTCCTATTTTCAAAGTGAAAATTACGATCGCGGAAAACTCGACGGAGAATATGACATGGAAGATTACTGCCAACGCCGACATCTCCGTCACCACCATCGCCAATATTTCCGCCACTGCCAACGCACTGCTATCAGCCTGTAGTAGGCTAACAACCGCCTCTACCTACACGGTCCCAGCAACTCCAGTCAGTGGTGGCTGCATTGCAAGTAGTCTCACGGCCATCTCGAACGTCTTCGTTACCGCCACCGCCAACGTATTTCTGTGAACCTCAGGTAAATGAAAACCCGCCAGGACTTGCTGACAAGGTTTCTCACGCTTTTTATCTCACGCCTGGCATTACATCGCAGACTTGGCATAACATCAACACAGGTGACAACTCTCCATGCAAAAGCAAGTTGCGTCCAGTCAACGCGAAGAAGCGTTAGGTATTGGATGGTCTGCTTGATGATCTCTTTCGCCAGGGTATGGTACAACCCTCAAGCAGCAACTGGGCATCAACGCCAGTGATAGTGCCCAAAAAGTCAGGTGGCCATCGATTGGCGGTTGATTATTGAGCTGTGAACAATCGTACGAAGGTGTCGGTGTACCCCATGCCGTCGACAGAATGGGTTTTCGGTGTTCGACTTGTCGCAAAGCTTCCACCAAATTCCCGTGGCACCAGAAGATGGCCCGAAGACGGCTTTCATTTGCCACAGGGGCCTCTTTGAGTACTGGCGAATGCCTTTCGGGTTGGTTGGCAGTCCCGCTACGTTCCAGGCCCTCATGGACAACGTACTCATGGACCTGAAATACAAGTGTGCTATGCCTTTTCTGGACGACGTCCTTGTGTTCTCAAACACGCCAGCTGAGCATGTTTGTGACCTCCAGGCGGTATTCTCTTGGCTAGGAACAGCGGGTCTCACGATTAATCCGTCGAAAGTGCAGCTTTTCCATGCGTTCATGCGTTGCACCATTCCGAGTGGACGACTTGGTGTGGCGACCAGCACGTCCTCAGCGATGGCAGTCTTGGTATTTCCGCCAGTCTGGCACCATAGAGGAATGAATGAGGAATGTAAATGTCGTGCCATCGGGAGCAACGTGTTCGACCTGGTGGCCTTTGATTCTGACCATCTGATGGGGCGAGCCAACGCGGACGTACTGTTGAAGATTGAGCTCGTTCCAGGATGGCCTGGGATGTATCGACGACACCGGCTCCGAGGGTGCAGACAGCGCCACCTCCTCCACAAGCAGATCACCGTTATAACTTGCGTCGACGCCAGCCGTAGCTTTGAGGGGGGGGAGATTGTTGGGCCTCACCTAATTGGATGGATGTAGCGAGAGGGCAGTGACTGTGCAAGAGAGTGCAGAAACCTCCGCCATCTTATACTTGGCATGTCGGGCCAAGTAGAAATGATTGTTGAGAAAAACAGAAGAGCTTTTGTTTTCTGTTCATGAAAGTTGAAGATGAATAACATGTACTGAGTGGGTAAATGAGTGAATATAGTATTTTAAAGCGTCAATGTGTTCCAATATGGTTATCTAATACAGGTATTGATAGTCATGAGCAATAACATTTTCATTGAACATCATTGAAATCTTGTCGATATTTTTTCATGAATATTCCCGTCGAAAAATGTCGATGAATATTCTTTATTGAGAATTCCCATCGAAAAAAAATCCAATTTTCGATTCTAATCGGGAATGAGCATCGAATATCATCGAAATGTTTCGATCAGAATTCAAGTCAAAAATTTTCAATGAAGATACTCATCAGAAATTTCCAATATAAATCTTGTTCAACATTTTCAAGGAATACTTTTGTTGGAAAGTCTCATTGAAAATCATCGAGGATTCCTGAACAAATTTTTTTTCCAAAATTATCATTGAAAATTCTTGTCGAAAATTTTCAATAGAAGTTTCAGTTGAAAATTTGTATGGAAACTTTTTATTGAGAGTTCCTATCCCATAGCTGTCCGTCCATCAGAAACTTCACTCGATTACACCAGTTCGGAGATTATGAGTTGAAGGGTTGGAGCGTTCGTTCACCGACGTTCAACAACCTTTCCAGATCACATCACTTTCCACACTCAATTGTCAAATCTATCCCTGAAATCGCCATCATCAGGATTCAGTCAGGGCACTGCTGTGGTGTGCGCGAGAAGCTCCACTCGGTTCTGACTGCTCTGCAAGTAGATGGGCACACACCTCAAACATCATCCGGTCACCTGGAGATGTCGACGCGACTCGCAGTGAAACCGTCGCCCACGTACTAGTGTGAACTTCTGTGGTAAATTAACACCAGCCGAAGATCTGCATATCGACTCCGACGGCTACGTCCATTTTGAACAGATTCTCAATAGAACTCATCTATAGAAATCAGTTAAAAGCTTAAAATGTGTTCAATTGATAAAGAGGTCTACGGAGAATCGAGTCAAATAAGAATCGGGTCTAACTGGACGAGCGTTTTAACGCGCTTTTTCAAATGAGTGATTTTGGGAATGCGTTCTATCAAGAATGGCACGAAACAAGAATCTGTTCAATCGAGACAAGGATTGTAGGCATGATTTGATAAAAATGAGTGATATAGAGAATCTGTTCTCTGTAGAATAAGTTCTTTCGAGAATCTGTTATATTAGGAATCGTGTCAATCTGGACAACCTTCCTGCAACGGCTATTTCAATTGAGTTCTATTAAGAATCGTGTCAAATAGAAAAGAGAGATGTGGAGACATCCCTCTGGCTTCGTCCAGATTGAACAGATTCTCAAAAGAAATCATTTTTTGTTACCGCCCGTGACCGCACCCCTCAACCAACAAAACCCTAAAACTAGCTTTCAATGAATAATGACGATATTCATTTGTGCTATTTTAGAGAAAACCGGTAATCATCAATCTAATTCCAGAAATTAAAATTGATTAATTTGTCCTCCAAGACCCAGCCCTTTGATGAATAATGATTCACATATTCATGCATTATTATAGCTCTCTGTAAATTGACATACTATTTTTTTCAGTGATGGAAAACTAAAAAGGTATTCAATGACGATAAGGGGAAAGAAATATACATTCTATATGTATTTAAAATAGAGGAAATATGTGCTCAAAGAGCTCATAGATCACTTATCATAATGACACAATAGATCATATAGATCAATTCACGTTTCATTCATCACGTATTAAATTACATCGATTTTTGTCTTTCGAGCAGAGCGTAGGTCTATTATGAATCGTGTTTCTATACGATGGAAACTTAGTCTGTCGGGTGGATGCTGGTTGAGGTGCATATAATATATAGGCCTTCATATATTTTAATTTACAGAAATCCTGACTGGATCACGTAAATGTCACAAGATCACAATTACGCAAATTCAGTTACGTTTGCGATCTGTTTTTAAATAAGCCATAACAATTCAGCATTATTCACCTATAAAAGGCATATCGGAAGCTGACATTTTCATTAAACAGTCACATGTGAAGCAACGATATTTTTTCCGAAAATATTCCCAAACTAATAATTGGATGCGCAACTGGTTGTACCACTTCTGAGAAAACTAATGGTAAAGTGTTTGAAATATCCATAAGAATAAGCCAGAGAGGAAGGTTCGTAAAAAAAACCTTCGTGAAAATTCAAATTTTCACCGAATGTCAATTTATATAATAATTGAACATATAATTCCAAACTTTCACTCAAATCGATTCATTCGTTCTGATGTATCAGAATATATAATGACATTTTAGTACATCACTCAAAGCTATTGAAAAATGTTCAAATCCAAGCAACAAATGTCATCAATTAATGGAAAACGTTCAAATCAAGGCCTTCTTTATTTTCTAAAAATGTATTAGAATGAGCAATGCATGAAAAAAGGATCGCAGTGACACATTAGCGTTTGGATATCAAGGTGTTTATAGTTTCCATTATGTTTTATATATATATATATATATATATATATATATATATATATATATATATATATATATATATATATATAAATATATATATCTATATGCAATCAATGTTCGCCAATAATTGGGGCCGTTCGAAAGAAACACTTTACTCTTTCTTGAATGCGTATGCAGTCTTGGCAATAAGTGTATCAATAATATTTGTTATTTTATCATTCAGTTATATGGGTGTTATTGCGTATGATGAAACGACGCATTCAAATGGCTTTAACATCTAATAAGAGGAGAGATAGTTAAGATGGTCTCTTAGGTAATAAGTGGGAAGGATGCGGTCGTGACCTATATTGTAGGACCCATTCTAGCATTAGCGTAGGATACAGGAGGAATCCACGAAAAACCTCGAAGATCTACTGTGGTGAAGTCCGATCTATTCCCATCTCTCGAATGGAGCAAGTGCTTTATCACTGAGCAACATAAGCCATGTGCAACAATAATGAATATATCATAAAATCTACATTACTAATTCCACATAATATGGAACTACGGTCTACGTGTATATTTCATGATAATTGAATAGCACCCTATCGCACGTGTATTCAACAAATCCAAGCTGTATTTTATTCTCAAATCGAATCAATTATTTTTCTAACAAATATAGAGAATGACAATTTACATAATGATTATAAAGAAAACAGGGGCGAAATAAAGAATATAAAGAAGTTCTTTGGCTTTTAATATTATCGAATGAACATCCACACTTTTGGTATAAGTGAGTGCGTAAACTAATGGGCATTCATTATCTTCGATATTATCGATTCATGAAATGCATTTTCGACTTTCGATTTCCATGTCATTTAGATTTGAATTCCTCGTCAATTCTGAATGTGTTTGGTTGGAGAAAGTTGATGCGAGACCTCTTGTCGTCCTCGCCGTAACCAATCACAGGGAGCGGTAGTACGTCCGCTAGTGAACGCGCGAGAATCTCGGCAGTGATTCTGTATCGAAACGTGTTACAAAAGTGACAACTGGAATCAGTTTTGATTTTCAAGATAATAATATTCTCATATAAAATTAGTCTAACGCAGCATATGCGTTGTAGGATGATCGTCCATTCGGCAGGAAATATATCCCCAAACTTTTGTAGTTTCCCACTAAATGATGTTCAAAATTCAGTTCAAGTTAGGGGGGTTCATAGGCCTACACTCTTCAGTAAAAACAATTTGAAAAAAAATTATGTAGAAATTGAAATCATATAAATATGGCCGTTTTATTTTGCAGAACCTTGTAGAATATCATTATACGATATATATGGATCTACAAGAATTATTAGCCGAAAATACTCAGAACAAATAATTATTCAATTTTTCTTATAGGTGATAATGATAATTAACAACCACACTTATTTATTTATACCGATAGTATTACAAGTATATAGACATATTGTGAAAGGACCAATTAAAAATTGAAAATAAATTTGAAATTGGAATTGAAAATATAGCATTGTTAGTATTGTTTTTACAATAGGGATGAAAGTTAGACTCCGGTTCTAAAAATACAAATCAGAAACTCTGAAGATGATGAACTTGATAGAACATAAATATTGAGTACGCGTAAGAAATTGATACATATATATACGAACTTCGTACAGAAAATTTGAAATATTCGATATTTTTTACAAGACCTAGTAATGATTCATTGTACGTTTATATTACAAAGGGAAAGTTCAATGAATAAAAATGTTGCTCACTCAAACATGATTGATAAGAAGTACATTATACGATGTACCCCGGTAAGTACCTCTTTTGTGAGGCAATGGGGATATAGTCGTTGGTTTGGAGTGAAATCATTTTTTGAAAATTTAATCAACATCATCGAAATATAATTATAGTTTCTTCTTATTCGGACAACATACTTGTTATTTTGAAGAAGTACACAATGAACTGTTTGATCGACATTGACCATCGTAGCCCAAACTAGAGGTTCGAACCAGTTTCGGGATGGGCCTAGGACATACGGCGGCAGAGTGGATTCAAGGTGGGGGAAGAATGTTGGGCTATCCTAAATAGGTTTTTTGAGAATCGTGATAGATCGTAGCACGTCTTAGATGTGAGAAGAAATAGTTTGAGAATATATGTTGCATAGCGTTACCGTGAATTCATATGGGATAGAGTGAAAATACACCGTTGGTCATAAGTTAGGGTGAGGCAAAGGTAGATAGTAGACTGGCGCTACTCCCACTTGACTCGTGTCCAGAAAGTTCGAGAGCAACATTGGGCTCTCTGAGCTGAAATGTCTTTGTGTTTTTTTTTTCAACAATCAAAAATATACGTTATTCGTTCAACTCATCCGAATGTATCACAACATCATCATTGATAATTAACGATGAGAAATCCACTCGAAAATTTTAATGGTAATTTTTAATTAATATTTCTGTTGGTTATCATAAATAACATTGAACTCGATCCTCATTGAACTGTTTCATCGAGAACTTTTCGTCTTATTTCTTTCATTGAACATCATCAAAAAATTTTGATATAATATTTAACGCAGATATTCAATGAAAATTTCTGTCGAAAATTTTTATTGAGAATGCTTTATAATTTTTTTTGTCGAGAACACTCAATCAATCTCAATTTAAATGTTTCATTGAAAATTCCCATTGACTATTCCCATTGAAAATTATAGACGAAAATTTTCAATGTTGATTCCTATCGAAAATTTCCCTTCAAAAAAAATTTCAATGAAAATTCCTATCGGGAATTTTTAATGTGAAATTTTGTCGAAAATTTACAAAGACATACCTTGTCCAATTCCAATGAACAATTTTGACGAAAATTTGCAATGGTAATTTTTGATGAGAATTTTGGTGAAAAAATCATCAATGACATTTTGTTCTCGAAAATTTGTATTGTCAATTTTCATCATCGAAATTCATCATCATTGAAAATTTAAATAAAAATTGATGTCGAAGAATCTTCAATGAAAATTCTCGTCGAAAATTCCAAATGGAAATCCCTGTCGACATTATTTTCAATCAACATTTTTGCTGAAAATTTCAAATGAAAATTATTGATAAGAATAATTATGGGGAATTTCCATTGAATATTCATCAATACATAGAAAATTCATAGAAATCCATACAAATTCATGAAAATCATAGAACATCATCAATGAAATTGTCGATTTGAATTTTGTTGATAAATTTCAACGAAAATTCCTTTCAGAAATTTCCGATGAAAATATTATTCATAAAAAACATGTATCGAAAATTTTCATTGAACAACATTGAAAATGTCGATTAAAATTGTGGTCTGGAATTTTAAATGAAAATTCCTGTCATGAATCTACAATGGAAATTCCTATCAATACCACCTCAATGAAAACAGAAATTTTCTTCATAAAGTTTCATGGAAATATCCAATGATGATTTTTAATGGAAAATTTCAATACAAATTTTCCATACAAATTTTCATCGACATTTTTTGACAGAAATTTTCGTTTAAAATAACAACAGAAATTTAAATCAGAAACTTTCAACGATGTTCAATTAAAGTTCTCCATGGAACTGTTCAATGAGAATTGAGAATTAAATCATCCTTAAAAATGACATCGTTGATTATCAACAAATTGTCATTAAACATAATCATTGAAAATTTCCGATGGAAATTTTTGTCGAAAATTTAAAATGAAAGTAATGGTCGAAAATTTTCAATTTTCGAAATATTCGAACATTTTCTTCGGAAAATTTTTGACATCAATCTTTATTGGAAATTTCCGTTGAACATTTTCATAGTAAATGTTCAACAAAAACTTTCATCGTAAAATAACAATGATGATGTTCAATTGAAATTTTCAATGAGAATTACCCATACAAATTCTCAAAAGCAAGTTTCATTGGAAATTTTCGACATGAATTTTCATTTAGACTTGCGACAAGAATTTTTATTGTACATTTTTCGAAAGGAAATTCCATTCAGAATATTCAACAAATTTCCATTGAAATAATTCTACAGAAATTTTCATCGAAAATTCTCGTCAGTATTTTTCATTGGAAATTCTCGAGATTCTCGAGACCGCCATCACCAGCGAGGTCACCAGACTTCAGGGACCATTACTGGAGCTGATCATCAAAGAGACCAATCAGGGCTCCAAGCTTCTTCTCGTTGACGGGACGCAAATTACAATTTCTACAATTCACATTTACAATCTAAAATCTGAATTTTCCTGTCGAAAACATTTGATGACTTTTTTTATTGAGATTTTTTATTGGAAGTTTATATTTTCATTTGAATTTCTTGGGGAATTTTCCCGTCGAAAACTTTCAATGAAAATACTTCGTCAAGCATTATCGAAGAAAATTCTTGTCAAGAATTCCCAATGAGAATTCTTGTCGAAAATTGTCAATGAAAATTCTTGTTAAAAATTCGCATTATGAACTTTTGTTGAGAAATGTCAATGAAAAATTTCATTGAAAACTTTCGACATGGAAATAATCCAGTCAACAATGATTGATGAAAATTTCTGTGGTTGGTCAAGTTTAGTCAAGTTAGGTCAGGTTTGGTCAAGTCCAGTTCAGTCATGTGTAATCAAATTCACTCAAGCTTATTTATTGTAAGTCATGTTTAGTCTCGTCAAATTTAGTCAAGTTTCGTCAAATTTCGATCATAACAATTTTAAACAATGATTTACATCGAAAATTGTTATGGATGTTCAATGAAAGTTTTCGATGCAACTGCTGAATGAAAATTCTGACTACAAATTTCTGTAGAGAAAAATTGACCCGGTCTCCTGAGCCCCGGTCTCCTGAACCCCGGTATCCTGAGCCTCGGTCACATGAGCACCGGTCTCCTGAGCCCCAGTCTCCTGAGCTCCAGTCTCCTGAACCCCAGTATCCTGAGCCCCGGTCTCCTAGGCCCCGGTCTCCTAGGCCCCGGTCTCCCGGACTCCAGTCCCCTAGACACCGGTCTCCTGAGCCCCGGTCTCCAGAGCCCCGGTCTCCTGGGGCTTGGTCTTCTGGGCCCCGGTCTCCAGAGCCCCAGTCTTCTCAGCCTTTCTCCTAGGCCCCTGTCTCCTGGACTCCAGTATCCTAAACACCGGTCTCCTGAGCTTCAGTCTCCTGGACCCCAGTATCCTTAGCTCCAGTCTCCTGAGCCCCGGACCCCTGAGCCCCGGTCTTCTGAGAATCGGTTCCCTGGACCCCAGTATCCTCAGCCCCGGTCGAAAAATCGAAATATCGAAAATTCTGGTCTAGATATTTCTAAGAAAAAGAAAAAAAGAAAAAAGATTCAATAATAGCAATGAAAATGAAAATTGAGTGTGATCATCGAGATTATCGAGTGATATATGTGTATTTTCAGAGAACTGGAACATATTTTCAATTGGGCCTAACGTCACCATCAACTGATGAGTTAGATATGAGGTACTTTTATGAGTTCTGTAATCATCACTTTGTGAGATGATATTTTGATGAACAAGAACGACGAGACTTTCAGGTCACGTCCTGAACCTGAATTTTTTCTCGGCTCGGAAGACCGGGGCTCAGGATACTGGGGTACATGAAACCGGGGCTCAGGAGACCTGGGCTCAGGATACTGGGGTCCAGGAGACCTTGGCTCAGGAGACCGGGGCTCAGGAGACGTAGCTCAGAAGACTGGGGCTCAGGATACTGGGTCTCATGAGACCGTGGCTCAGGAGACCTGGGCTCAGGATACTGGGGTCCAGGAGTCCGGGACTCGATTCCCGCCATTGTACGCCGTTCCAAGCAGAAATTTTTTTTTATAGAATTCTTGTTGAATATTTTCAATTCACATTTTTTTTTCTGTATTGAACATCATCATTGGGAGTTTTTGATGAAAATTCCTGACAAAAACATCACATGAACAATAATGTTTGTGGAGATTTTCTGTCGATGTTTTTCGATGAAAATTCTTGTCAAAAATTCAATATATATAAATTCTTTATTCATTTAAAATAAAGACTCTGCCTTTTGAAGAAGGTTGCCTATGGACACAGAATAGAAAAAAATAACGAATATAACAAATTAGTGAATGGTACAGAAAAATAATGATAATATTGAGCTAAATTCTAGAAAAAAAAAGTTTTGTAGTTGATTAATCAATTATTTAGAAAAAGAATAGTAAAAAATAAGAAAATGCACATGATATGAGAAAAAAAAAATGGCTACACACTGAATTGATTCAAATTATATGAATGGTTTCTAAAAATTGAAATGGATCCTTTTGAGGCTAAAAGAGTTAATGAATAAATAAAACTATTACTAATATTGAATCTTTTACAAAATTCAACGAAGAAGTGAGGAATTGTGCCTCTGGCACCAATCAGGAGTCCAATCACTTCCACGTCCAGCAGATTGTATAAGGATAAAAAATATGGTATGGTGGGCTCGTAGATCAATTTCTTCTCTGCGTCTACCTCATCAGCTTGATTGGAAGTTGTCTCAAAACGGATGGTGGGGTCGAGAATATAAGCTTGTCTAGTAACGCGGTTAATGGCAATGATATCCACACGTCGAGAGCTATCGTTGACCCCCGTACATGACACTTCCTCATATACCTCCAAACCGTTCTTTCGAAGTTCGACTGCCAGAGCGGAGCGTACACTGTGGTGACGTGTGTTCCTGAGAAGCTCTCCATTGATACTTGTCAAAAAATTTGGATGAATTGTGTTTGATGAAATGATTTGAAAATAGATTGTTGAATTGTGGGAAATGATTTGTGGAAAATATTATTGTTGAATGAAAATTGTTTTGATGAAATGATTTGAAAATAGATTGTTGAATTGTGGAAAATGATTTGTGGAAAATATTATTGTTCCATGAAAATTTTTGTTGAGGATTTTTAATGAAACTTTTCATTGGAGATTAACATTGAACATCATCAAAGAAAATTTTAGATGAAACTTTCTGTTGGGAATTCTCAATGAAAATTCCTGTCGTAAATCTGCGGTGATAATTTTTGTCGAAAATTTTAAATAAGATTCCATGATGAGAATTATCATTGGAAATGTTTGTTGATCATTATTGCTGATAATTAAAATTGAAAATTTTCATTGAAAATATTCATTGAAAGTTGAAAATTTAAATTGAGAACATAGAAAATATTTGAGTTTAATCTTTGTCAAAAAAATTCTTGTCGACCATTTCCGGTGAATATTCATCTCGAGAATTTCCAGTGAAGTGTTTGTCAAAAATTTTCAACGGATATTCCTGTCGAAAATATTCAATGTATATTTTCGTGGGGAATTTCTATTGATAATTTTTGTTGTATATTATTGTTGACAATTTCAACTAAAATAATCATTGTTAGTCACCATTGAACAATCACATTGGGAATTTTCAACAGTAATTTCTGTCGAAAATTTTTGATTATAATATTTGTCGGAAATTTTCCATAAAGATTTCTGTCGAGAATTCACAAAGAAAATTCTCAACGGAAATTTTGAATAAATTCTTCTGTTGGAGATTCGCAAAAGAATTGTCCAAGAATCTCGATGAAGATTCTGGTCGAAATTTTTGGTGATAAATGTAAAATAAAACTTTTTAGATGAGCGTTAGCGAAGATTTCCATGCAACTCTTACCGAGCTTTGTCTGTGTGTGTGTTTTTCTCTTTTTTGTTTGTTTGTGGGCATCATTCCTGAATTCATTTCATCATTTCTCAATTTATGAAAACCTCAAAAGATCAGGCTGGGCGGAAAAAATTGAAGAAAAAATCTCTCCAATTTAATTCAACTTTTCTTCAAATATGAACACGAAAGTGATATACATAATTGAATTGACGTGTAATTCGGACCAGCCGTTACGAAGAGAATAATTTAATACATGGTTTTTAATTTTTTCGGATTTTCTTCTGGTTTTTCCAATTTTCATTGAACAGTTCGATGGAAAACTTCAATTGAACATAATTGAACATTTCTGATTAAATTTTTGTCGAAAATTTTCGATGAAAAGTTTCTGTTGGAAATTGTATGGAAAATTTGTATTGAAACTTCCATTAAAAATCATCATTGGATATTTCCATAAAATTTTATGGAGAAAATTCTTGTGATCAATGAGGTGGTATTGATAGAAATTTTCATAGTGATTCATGACAGGAATTATCATTGGATATTTCAGACCACAATTTTAATCGTCATTTTAAATGTTGTTCAATGTTAATTTCCGATACATTTTTTTCCTAAATGATATCTTCAACGAAAATTTCAATCGACATTGATTTTTATGAATTGTTATGAATTATTTATGAATTTTTCATGTATTTATGAATTTTCAGTGGAACTTTCCCATACACATTCTTATCAAAAATTCTCATTTGAAATTCACAACGAACATTTCAATTGAAAATTGTCGACAGGAATTTTAATTCGGAATTTTCGACAAGAATTTTCATTGTATATTCTTCGACATCAATGAAATCGGATCATCAATGCTGCTCTCCAATTTTCTGGACACGAGTCACGAGTCAGCGCTAGTCCACTATGTACCTCTGCCCAACCCTAATATATGACCAACAGTGTATTTTCACTCTATCGCATATGAATCCAGGGTAACGCCATGCAACATATATTCCAAACTATTTCTTTTCATATCCAAGACGTGCTTCTATCTATCACAATTTTCAATGAACCTAGTGATGATAGCCCAACATTCGAGTGACCATAATCGGGAACCACCGTGTCGAGAAAATTGGGCGCGATGGTGCGACATAGTCGGTAGGGTCTACTTGGTGTACTTGGCTATTTGGTGCCAGGCTAGCAGAGATATCGTGACTGGCATCCCTGAGGACGTGCTGTGAGTGACACACCAAGTTACCCACTTGGGATGCTGCGACGTGACTTTTCGTGCGTGACTATTCGCCGTTTCCGCCATGTTTTGCCCTTTCACCGTTTCTCCGCACCTTCACGCACGCAGCCGACTGGAAAGCGGAGAGTATCTCATCGAAAGTAGACTTTGTGTGGCTAGATCGACGTCGTTGTCTTGATGTGTAACAAGCGTCGAGACGTCACTCAATTGCATTCCTGATATGGACTGAATATGCCATTCCTACTCATTCAATCACCAACAGAGCCCTCGCAACAGTGTGTCCAGGGTCTCCGATGCTAGCCCTACCATAGCGCGACTCAAGGTGACTCCCGGTAGGTAAAATGCTGAATTGCGTTGATGCGTTTGCTGAATCGTATGCTGAGGTTGTACCTTGGAGTCGCATTAGCTGTTGACATTCACTGCCAGATGTCAATTCTGTTTTAAATATCCAAGACAGTATGTTATGGAAAACTCCCAGGTACGAACGGAACATTTCCCTAGCCCATACGACTATCGAACACTCGGATTCTTGAACGGTGTAGTTCCTCTCGTTTTGTGTCAAATGTCAGCAGATGAACTCCACTGAACGAGGTAGACCTTTGGCTTCGTCTTGCATCAATACTACTCCAATAGTCACTCCACCATCATCGGTCTCGCCACCAGAAGAGTGTTTGAGATCTGAGAGAGACAATGCCGTGATTTTCATTCAGCCCTGGTGACCGCTCGGAAAGTCGACTCTTCAACCGCGGTTCTTTGCACAGTCTTCCACGTTGGGCTTTTCAGCGACACTTCACCCGGCAAGAACTCCCGGTAATAGCTGTCTCGACCGAGAAAACCTGGGAGTTCCATATTTTTGACGAGAAAAAGACTGAGGATACTGCCCCCACTTCCTCTGGATCGAGGGAAACATTCTCCGAGACATATGGGACGTATGAGACGTTGAGACTTATATCTGGCCGTGAGCACGAAAGGTAGCTGTGAGTACTCGAAAAGGCCTCGGTGGCGAATGAAAGCCGTTTTCCGGCGATCTTTCGATGTCGCGGGGATTTGGAGAAAGCCTAGCGATAATGCGAACACCAAAAACCACGCCGCTCACCCTAGTTAAGCAAACCCCCATCCTGTCGATTGCATAAGGAATACTTGCACCTTCGTGTGTTAACGAGTGTTAACGGCCTGTTGGTTGATCGTCATTCAAAGGCAACCAGCCTTTTGGAGATCATCACTGGAGCAAGTGCCCAGTTGCTGCGCAATTGCTGTACGATACCCTGACGGAGAAGATCATCTACTAGACGAATCAGGGCTTCAGGCTTCTTCGCGTTGACGGAACGCAATTTACATTCGTTGCGGGAGTGGTCACTCGTTTTGCTGCTTTGGCTAGCTTTCGATGTAATACAAGGCGTTGTTGTGAATAGCGCGAAATACCTCATCATTAGGTCCTATATTGAGACTACACACTCAGTGACCAATGCGCTCCCGTCGGCGGAGTGACATGTTCGGAAAGCCGATGGGGCTCGTAGGGGGGCGCGTAGGATCCAAAAAAGCAGAAACCACCTCTGGCAATGTGGTTGGAGTCGATGTTCGGCTAGTGGTCACCCTTCACAGAAGTTCACAGAAGTACGTGGGCGACGGTTCTACTGAGAGTAGCGTCGACATCTTCATGTTTCCATGTTTGAGGTGCATGTCTAACTACTTGCAGAGCTTCTCGCGCGCAACACCGTGTCATAGCAGTGCTCCGACAATTTCAGGGATAGCTCCGGCAATGGGGTGTTAAAAGTGGAGTGATCTGGCTTGGTTATGAACGTCAAGGAACAAACGCTCCAACCCTTTTCCCTCGGATTCTCCTAACTGGAGTAATCGAGTGGAGTTTTTAATGAACGGACATCTATGATATGAGTACTTTCGATGAAAGGTTCCCATACATATCTTTCAATTGAACTTCTATTTGAAATTTTCGACGTGAATTTTCGATGAAAAGTTTGGATGAAAATTTTGATCGAAAATTCACAATGATGTTCAATGATAATTTTCAACAAAAATGTCTCTTGAAAAGAAATTGTATAGTTAGAATATTCATTGGATTTGTGACAAGAATTATCATCGAAAATTATCGACAGAGAATGTTCACAAAAATTTTTGTTCATGCGAAATTTCTGTCATAAATTCTCATCAAAAACTTCCAATAGAAAAAAAAAATGTGAAAATTGAAAATGTTCGACAAGAATTTTCATTGAGTATTTTCGTCGGTAATTTTCACCAGAAATATTCAACGAAAATTTTCAATGGAAATTTCCATCAAAAATTTTCAATCATGATGTCAGATGAAAATTTTCGATAAAATTACTATTGAAAATTTTAATCGAAAATCTTCATTGAAAATGTTCGACAGGAACTTTTATTGAGAGTTTTGACAAGAATTCTCATCGAGAATTTGCGACAAGTCTCATTGGAAATTTCTCGACAAAATTCTCATTGAGAATTTTCGACAAATATATTCTAAGAAAATTTGCGACAAGAATTTCCGTTGGAAATTTCAAAAGGAATGTCCATCGAAAAAATTCGACAAAAATTTTCCTCGATTTTTTCGAAAAAAAATTCATCGAAAAATATTTCGATCAAAACTTTACGACAAAGACTTTCAACGTGAATTTTCGACAGGAATTTTCATTGATGATTTTTTGAGAATTTTCGATCAAATTTTTTCTCCAAAATTATCATTGAAAATTTCCGTCGAAAATTTTTAGTTGTTAGTTTTACAACCCCAACCTTTCACAAAAAGTTTGAAATTCCTAACTCCGATGAACTAATACTTATCTCTTTGAGATCATTGTTATAGCTCCATACCTTTATAAACTTTATATAAATCAAATGAAGTGCCTGATTAAAGGGTTATCTTGATAGGATAAATCAAGTAATATTTATATTACCTTCATTATATCCAATAGAATTGAACTATTTCTAAAAGTATCAAAAACTTTTGTGCGCCATACACTAGGCTATAGAAAGATAAGCTAATTAAGCTAATGGGTTCATACCCCATTTATAGAAGTTATAATCTTCTTTTTTCTAATGCTTAACAATCCAACTAAATATTTATTTTTTATAACTTTAATAAGTGGGACTCTAATTTCAGTTTCTGCTAACTCTTGATTTGGGGCTTGAATGGGGTTAGAAATTAATCTGTTGTCTTTCATTCCATTGATAACTAACACCCATAATCTTTTATCCACTGAAGCATCGTTAAAATATTTTTTAACCCAAGCTTTAGCTTCTGCTACTTTATTATTTACTGTTATTATTGCTGCTTTAATTTTTAATTCTGGAAGTTCATTATTAATAAATTCTACCCCTATTACTATACTAATCAGCTCTTCACTTTTATTAAAAATAGGGGCTGCTCCATTCCATTTTTGATTCCCCGGAGTAATAGAAGGGTTAAATTGAATCAATGGTTTAATATTGTTAACTTGACAAAAAATTGCTCCACTAATACTTCTATCGTATAATCTCACAATAAATACATTTATTTCTTTTGTGATTGCTCTTTGTGTTTTAATTGGTTCCATTGGAGGATTTAACCAAACATCCTTACGAAAAATTCTTGCATATTCATCTATTAACCATTTAGGATGATTAATTGCTGCTATAGGGGTAGGAGAAAATCTCTGAACTTTATATTTTTTCATTTATAGTTTTCTTTCTATAACAATTATCTTTATACTAAATTCATTTAAGTTATTTTATGTAAAGCAAATTTTTTCACTTAATTACATCAACCCTGTAATTAAGTTTTGTATTTTCACTTCTTTTCTATCATTAGGAGGTCTTCCACCTTTTCTTGGATTTTTACCAAAATGAGTTATTATTCAAAATTTAACACAAAGAGGATTAATTTTCTTAGTTTCATTAATAGTAGTAATAACCCTAATTACATTATTTTATTATTTACGAACAAGTTTCGGAGCTTTTATATTAACATACGCAGAATCTACATGAACCCCTCACTTAATAATTAACAATTCAATAAATTGAATTGCATTAACCCTAACTATATGTTCTGTATTAGGGTTAATCTTTTGTTCAATTATTTTTAACATTATTTAAGGTTTTAAGTTAAATAAACTATTAGCCTTCAAAGCTGCAAATAAAGTATCTACTCTTTAAGCCTTAGTAAATTTTTTTACTCCTTTAGAATTGCAGTCTAATATCATTAAATGACTATAAAGCTTATTGGTAGAAGAGGTTTCTCCTCCTAAATAGATTTACAATCTATCGCCTAATTCTCAGCCATCCTACCGCGACAATGATCATTTTCAACAAATCATAAGGACATTGGAACATTATATTTCATTTTTGGAGCTTGAGCAGGAATAGTTGGAACATCATTAAGTTTACTAATTCGAGCCGAATTAGGACAACCAGGTTCCCTAATTGGTGATGATCAAGTGTATAATGTAATTGTTACTGCACATGCTTTTGTAATATTTTTTTTTATAGTTATACCCATTATGATTGGAGGATTTGGTAATTGATTAGTGCCTTTAATATTAGGAGCCCCTGATATGGCCTTCCCTCGAATAAATAATATAAGTTTTTGGTTATTACCCCCATCTTTAACATTGCTCTTAGCCAGTGGCTTAGTTGAAAATGGAGCCGGGACAGGTTGAACAGTTTATCCCCCACTATCTGCTGGAATTGCTCATGCAGGATCTTCAGTAGATTTAGCTATTTTTTCTCTTCACTTAGCTGGAATTTCCTCAATTTTAGGTGCAGTAAATTTTATTACAACAGTAATTAATATACGATCTAGAGGAATAACTCTTGATCGAATACCTTTATTTGTATGAGCTGTTGTTATTACAGCATTACTTTTACTTCTTTCATTACCAGTTCTTGCAGGTGCAATCACCATGCTTTTGACTGATCGAAATTTAAATACTTCTTTCTTTGATCCAGCTGGAGGGGGAGATCCAATTCTTTATCAACATCTCTTTTGATTTTTTGGTCATCCCGAAGTTTACATTTCAATTTTACCTGGATTTGGTCCAATTTCTCACATTATTAGTCAAGAAAGAGGTAAAAAGGAAGCTTTTGGATCATTATGAATAATTTATGCTATATTATCAATTGGGCTTTTAGGATTTGTAGTATGAGCACATCATATGTTTACTGTAGGGATAGATGTAGATACACGAGCATATTTCACTTCTGCCACAATAATTATTGCGGTTCCTACAGGAATTAAAATTTTTAGTTGAATGGCCACTTTACATGGTTCACAATTAAATTACAGACCAGCTTTACTTTGAGCTTTAGGGTTTGTATTTTTATTTACAATTGGTGGATTAACAGGGGTTGTCCTTGCAAATTCATCAGTGGATATTATTCTGCATGACACATACTATGTTGTTGCTCATTTCCATTATGTTTTATCTATAGGAGCTGTCTTTGCTATTATGGCAGGGTTCATTCAATGATACCCTCTTTTTACAGGTTTAACAATAAATCCCCACTGATTAAAAATTCAATTTTGTATTATATTCTTAGGAGTTAATTTAACATTTTTTCCTCAACATTTTTTAGGACTAGCAGGAATACCCCGACGATATTCAGATTACCCCGATGCCTATACTACATGAAATGTTGTCTCTTCAATTGAGTCAACAGTTTCTTTTATTGGAGTGCTTTTCCTTCTTTTTATTATTTGAGAAAGTATAGTAACTAACCGTATTGCTTTATTCCCTCTTCAAATAACTACATCAATTGAATGATACCAAAATTTACCTCCAGCTGAACATAGCTATTCAGAATTACCTATACTTTCAGGTTTCTAATATGGCAGATAAGTGCACTGGATTTAAGCTCCATTTATAAAGGATTAACCTTTTGTTAGAAAATTAAATGGCAACATGAGCAAATTTAAGTCTCCAAGATAGAGCTTCCCCATTAATAGAACAATTAACCTTTTTTCACGATCATGCTATACTTATCTTGATCATAATTACAGCTTTGGTAAGTTATTTATTAGTAACTCTTGTATTTAACACTAATATTAATCAATTTTTACTTGAAGGGCAAACTATTGAAATTATTTGAACAGTTCTTCCCGCAGTAACTTTAATTTTTATTGCTCTTCCTTCTCTACGATTACTATATCTATTAGACGAAGTTAGTAATCCAGCTATTACCCTTAAATCAATTGGGCACCAATGATATTGAAGTTACGAATACTCTGATTTTCTTCAAGTTGAATTTGATTCTTACATATCTCCATATAATGAAATAGGAAATGATGGATTCCGTTTACTTGATGTAGACAACCGAGCAATTTTACCTATAAATACTCAAATTCGTATATTAATTACAGCTGCTGATGTTCTTCATTCATGAACTGTTCCATCTTTAGGGGTTAAAATTGATGCTACCACTGGTCGTTTAAATCAAACTAGTTTTCTAATAAACCGACCAGGGTTATTTTTTGGTCAGTGTTCAGAAATTTGTGGAGCAAATCATAGTTTTATACCAATTGTTATTGAAAGTGTTCCTACGAATATTTTCATTTCTTGAATTACTTCTTTAAGAGAAGCCTCATTAGATGACTGAAAGCAAGTACTGGTCTCTTAAACCATTTTATAGTAAATTAGCACTTACTTCTAATGAAAGAATTAGTTAAATTTAACCTTAGTATGTCATGCTAAAATTATTAGTATTAATCTAATATTCTTTAATTCCACAAATAGCCCCTATTAGTTGATTGACCTTATTTATTGCTTTTTCCGTAATTCTATTAATCTTTAATTTCATAAATTATTTCTCTTTTTTACCCAAAACTCCTGAAATTTCTGAAAAGAAATTTTCTCAAACTTCTTTTAATTGAAAATGATAACTAATCTATTCTCTGTGTTTGACCCTTCAACAA
Organism: Brachyptera putata; assembly: GCA_907164805.1. Lineage (NCBI taxonomy): Eukaryota > Metazoa > Arthropoda > Insecta > Plecoptera > Taeniopterygidae > Brachyptera > Brachyptera putata. The sequence continues at coordinate 15,376,253 of OU015473.1, read as the reverse complement.
GTGTAATAAATCTTTCTTTAAATTGAATCAGAACAATTTTAGGATTAACTTTAATTCCATCTGCTTATTGATTTATACCTTCACGGTACAATTTAATTTGAAATAAAATTCTATTAACCCTTCATAATGAATTTAAAACTCTTCTTGGCCCTACCGGCCATAACGGAAGCACATTTATATTTATCTCTTTATTCTCATTAATTTTATTCAATAACTTTTTAGGACTTTTCCCTTATGTATTTACTAGTTCTAGTCATCTTACATTAACTTTAGCCCTAGCCTTACCCCTTTGATTAAGATTTATAATCTATGGGTGAATTAACCATACACAACATATATTTGCACATCTTGTTCCTCAAGGAACTCCTGCAGTTTTAATACCTTTTATGGTGTGTATTGAGACTATTAGAAATGTGATTCGACCAGGAACTCTGGCAGTTCGATTAGCTGCTAATATAATTGCAGGTCATTTACTTCTTACTCTTCTTGGTAATACCGGTGTGGCGTGATTTCTTTACGGCAGAATATTATTATGGTCTATAATAATATACCGGTAATAGTTTACTGCACAGTAAAAGGGTACCAGCAATAGTTTACGGTGCCGTAATGGTATCCCAGCAGGGCATTACGGTGCCTGGTATAGTATTATACACAGTGAAGCATATCAGTATTAATATACCAGGAGAAGTGTACGACAAGGGTGAACAAAACTACAGTACAGAAATACCAGACAGCGAACGTTATATTTTTATAGGTGAAGTTAGAAAATACAGTATAGATATACCAGCGTGATATTATTATGGGTTCCTAGGTCAATATAAGGTGTCTGAACACAACCGTAATGATATACCAGCGTGATATTATTATGGGAACAAAACTACAGTATGGATATACCAGACAGCAAGCGTTATATTATTATACGTGAAGTTAGAAAATACAGTATAGATATACCAGCGTGATATTATTATGGGTTCCTAGGTCAATATAGGGTGTCTGAACACAACCGTAATGATATACCAGCGTGATATTATTATAGGATTTCAACGTTATATCATTATGGGTGAGGTCATACATGTTTCACACATCATATTCTAGGTCCATATAGGGTGTCCGACAACAACCGTAATGAAATACCAGCGTGATATTATTATAGGATCCCAGCGTTATATGATTATGGGTGAGGTCATGTTTCACACATCATATTCTCGGTCCATATAGGGTGTTCGACAACAACCGTAATGATATACTAGCGTGATATTATTATAGGATGTCAACGTTATATCATTATGGGTGAGGTCATACATGTTTCACACATCATATTCTAGGTCCATATAGGGTGTCCGACAACAACCGTAATGATATACTAGCGTGATATTATTATAGGATCCCAGCGTTAAATCATTAATGGGTGTGGTCATGTTCCACACGTCATTATATCACGCTGGTGTATCATTACGGTTGTTGTCGGACACCCTATACGGCCCTAGCATGTGATGTGTGTAACATGTACCACCTCACCCTTGATGATCTAACGCTTGGATCCCATAATAATATAACGCTGGTATATCATTACGGTTGTTGTCGAACACCCTATATGGACCCAGAATATGATGTGTGGAACATGACCTCACCCATAATCATATAACGCTGGGATCCTATAATAATACCACGCTGGTATATCATTACGGTCGTGTTCGTACACCCATATGGACTTGGGACCCTACCTATAATGATGTGCCGCTGGATACCTATAATAATTTCACGCTGGTATATCTGTACTGTATTTCAATACCTCACGTATCCGATAGTAATATCACGCTGGTATATCATTACGGTTGTTTTCGTACACCCATTTGGACTTGGGACCCTACCCATGATGATGTATCGCTAGGAACCTTTAATAATATCACGCTGGTATATCTGTACTGTAATTTAATACCTCACGTATCCAATAATAATATCACGCTGGTATATCATTACGGTTGTTTTCGTACACCCATTTGGACTTGGGACCCCAGCTATAATGATGTATCGCTGGGAACCTATAATAATATCACGCTGGTACATCTGTACTGTAATTCAATACCTCACGTATCCGATAATAATATCATGCTGGTATATCATTACGGTTGCGTTCGTACACCCTATATGGACCTAGGACCTCTACACATGATGATGTGCCGCTGGGAACCTATAATAATATCACGCTGGTATATCTGTACTGTAGTTCAATACCTCACGTATCCGATAATAATATCACGCTGGTATATCATTACGGTTGTGTTCGTACACCCATATGGACCTAGGACCCCTACACATGATGATGTGCCGCTGGGAACCTATAATAATATCACGCTGGTATATCTGTACTGTAATTCAATACCTCACGTATCCGATAATAATATCACGTTGGTATATCATTACGATTGTGTTCGTACACCCTTTATGGACCTAGGACCGTAGCTATAATGATTTACCGTTTAAAACCTATGATAATATCACGTCGGTATATCTGTACTGTAATTCGATACCTCACCCAACCTATAATAATATGATGCTGGTATATCATTACGGTTGCAATCGTACACCCTACATGGACCTACGACCCCCACACATAATGATGTGCCGCTGGGATTACGGTATCACGCTGGTATATCTGTACTGTAATTTGATACCTTACCCAACCTATAATAATATGATGCTGGTATATCATTACGGTTGCGTCGTACACCCTATATGGACCTACGACCCCCACACATAATGATGTGCCGCTGGGAACCTATAATAATATCACGCTGGTATATCTGTACTGTAATTTAATACCTTACCCAACCTTTAATAATATCATGCTGGTATATCATTACGGTTGTGGTCGTACACCCATATGGACTCAGGACCCCACCCATAATGATGTGCCGCTGGGAACCTATAATAATATCACGCTGTTATATCTGTACTGTATTTTCAATCCTTACGTATCCGATAATGATATCACGCTGGTATATCATTACGGTTGTGTTCGTACAGACGTACACCTTATATGGACTCAGGACCCTACCCACAATGATGTGCCGCTGGGAACCTATAATAATGGCACTCTGGTATATATGTACTGTATTACAATACCTCACGTATTCTATAATAATATCACGCTGGTATATCATTACGGTTGTGGTCGTTCACCCATATGGACTTGGGACCCTACCTATAATGATGTGCCGCTTGGAACCCATAATAATATCACGCTGGTATATCTGCACTGTATTACAATACCTCACCTATCCTATAATAGTATCATGCTGGTATATCATTACGGTTGTGTTCCTACACCCTAACTGGACCTAGGACCCTACCCATAATGATGTGCTGCTGGGAACCCATAATAATATCACGCTGGTACATCTGTACTGTAATTCAATACCTCACGTATCCGATAATAATATCATGCTGGTATATCATTACGGTTGTGTGCGTAGACCCTATATGGACCTAGGACCCTACCCATAATGATGTGCCGCTGGGAACCTTTGATAATATCACGCTGGTATATCTGTACTGTATTTCACCACCTCATGATTCTCTTGTTTTAAGAGGATTTTATCTTATGATTTATGATGGACCTCTACGACCCAAAAACTAATGAATAAACCCCTACGAACCAGACATCCCTTGTTTAAAATTGCTAAAGTTTTAGTTGAAAATTTGTATGGAAACTTTTTATTGAAGTTCTCATTTCATAGCTGTCCGTTCATCAAAATTCCACTCGATTACACCAGTTCGATGTAATCCCTGAAAATAATGGTAGAAAATTTTCGATCAAGATTTTAATTGAAAATTTTCACTGGACATTTATTTCTGTCGTGAATATTTGTACATTTTTTTTTGGAATTGAAAATTTCATTGAAACATTTTCATAGAAAATGTTCAACAGAAATTTTCACCGTGAAATTTTTAATGGACATTCATTTCTGTCGAAAATATTTGTACATTTTTTTGGAAAATTTTTGACATTTATCTTAATTGAATATATTTGACAAACATTTTCATAGAAGATGTTCAACAGAAATTTTCATCGTGGAATTTCAATTGAAATTTTTAATGAAAATTACCCATGAAAATTCTCAACAACAATTTTCATTGCAAATTTTAGACATGAATTTTCATTCAAAATTTGCGACAGGAATTTTCATTGATAATATTATTTGAGAATTTTCGACAAGAATTTTTATTGTACATTTTCCGATAGAAATTTCCATCCAGAATATTCAACATCATTTTCCATTGAAATATATCTACAAAAAAATTAATTGAAAATTCTTGTCAGGATTTTTCATAGGAAATTCTGGAATTTTTTTTCATAGGAAATTCTGGAATTTTTTTTCTATCGTCAGGCCTATTCCCAATGATGATGTACAGTGTGAAATTTCGATACAAATTCCCATGAAAATTCTTTACAAAAATGTCATGATAAATTTTCCATGATGTCCAATGAAACGGTTCAATGAAAATAAGGGATGGGAATTAGTATGAAAAAATGACATGTCGTTGACAAACAAGTCGTTCAACAAAAATTTGCATGAAAAATTTGCATTGATAATTCCGACAAGAATTTTCTTCGATATGTTGACAAGAATTTTCATTGAAATTTTTCTACAGAAATTTTCATTGAATTTTTCTCACAAATTTTTCATTGTTATCTTTCGATAATATTCATCAATGAGAATTTTCGATTGTGGGCAAAAATTTTCGCAACATATCTTCAATGGAAATTTTCTCCAAGAATTACCAAGAAAAATGTTTTCTGGAACAAAAAGTTTCAAAAAGTTTCATTGAAAATTCTCTACGAAAATTTTCATTCGCAATTTTACATGTTGTTCCATGAAATTTTTCAATAAAAATTCCAAATAAAAGTTTTCATTCAAAATTTTCATCTGAATTTTCATCGAAGATTTTCAACAATAACTTCCAGGTACTGACGAATCTTGTCCAGTGCGCACACACCTGCAGTTCCTCTCTTGCTGTGTTATCTGTCGACCTGAGAATCATCACGCTACACACTGTACCCCACACTACAGGGATACAGCGACTCTACAGGGATTGTTGAGGTCTTGGAGAGCATCCTTGGCATCCGGTGAGGTTTGGATGCTTGCTTGGAGAGCCTGATTGTCCATCGAAGCCTGGAACGTTGCGGGACTAGCCGCAAGCTACTACTTCCGCAACTTACTACATGCTTCCGCAACTAGGAGGACCATTTGCATCGTCTCGCATCAATACCACTCCAATACTCACTCCACTCTCATCGGTCTCGCCACCAGAAGAGCGTCGTATGTCCTGGGCCCATCCCGAAACTGGCTTGAACCTCGAGAGCAGTGCTTGCTTCTCCGAGTGACCAGAAGCGGAAACCACTCTGTCGAGAAAATTGCGCCCGACGGTGCGACATATTCGGTAGGGGCCATGCTCTTTGGTGCTAGGCTAGCGGAGATATCTTGTCTGGCATAGCTGAGGAAGTGCTGTGAGTGACACACCAAGTTACCTATTCGGGATGCTGCGAACAGACGTGGCTTTTCGTGCGTGACTATTCACCATTTCCGCCATGTTTTGCACTTCCGTCGTTTCACCGCACTTTCACGCACGCGGCTGACCGGGGTCCAAAGAGTATCTCATCTGAAGTATACCCCATGCCGTCGACAGAATGGGTGTTTGCTTAATTAGGGCAAGCAGCTTGGTTATCGGTGCTCGACTCGTCGCAAGGCATCCACCCAATTCCCGTGGCACCAGAAGATCGCTCGAAGACGGCTTTCATCTGCCACCGTTGGCCTTTCGGGCTGGCTGGCAGTTCCGCTACGTTCCAAGCCCTCATGGACAACGTACTCATGGACCTGAAATACAAGTGTGCTATGCCTTTTCTGGACGACGTCCTTGTGTTCTCAAAAACGCCAGCTAAGCATGTTCGTGACCTTCAGATGGTACTCTCTCGGCTAGAAACAGCGGGTCTCACGATTAATCCGTCGAAAGTGCAGCTCTTCCAGATGTCCCTCAAGTTTCTGGGCCACATTATACGTCCCACGAATGTTCCCCTGATCCGGAGAAGGCCGTCTCATATCCCCACCCGGCAAAAATCAGGGAACTTCAAAGTTTCCTTGATTAGTTTGCTATTACCGAAAGTTCTTGCCGGGTATGGCAACCAGCACTATGTCATTGACACGCCTCACACGGAAGAACGTTCCGTGACACTGGGACGCTGCTGAAGAATCGGCTTTCCGCGCTGTCCTGGCATACTGAAAAAATCACTGTGACTGGATGGACGTTACCATCAAAATCTCCACGCCCCTCGGTCGGCTACGTACGTGCATGGCAACAGATCTCGCTTGATTTCCTCACTTAAGTAAGCGTGCAACGGGCCAATGATGCCAAGAAAGGCATTTGAACGAGGATAATGTCTGAGGTAGGAAAGTGAACGGAGCACACGAGAGGCATGATCGTACGGTGCGACATATTTGGTAGAACCCGGTCCTCCAATGTGCCAGGCCAGCGAGGATACCTTGACGGCCATCACTGGGGAAGTGCTGGTTGCCCACTTTGCCCACCTTGTCGTAGCGGATCGTCACCGTGTTTGAGTTTCCCTCGCTCACTGAGCAGTGGAGTCTCTCGCCGTTTCGAGTATTCTAGGTAGATCTGCAACTCAAGCGTCTCGTATGCTCCGTGCATACGGATCTCGTATGCTCCGTGCCCTACCACCAGTGTTGTCCTCATTCAGATGCCAAGGGGCCCGTGCTAGCGACTGTAGGTGAGGAAAGCTGGCAAGTACCCTGTTGATACAGAGTCAGCTGACCAGACGATCTCATATGTTTCATATGATCTCATATGTGCGTCGATTGCATAGATTTCATTGATTGCGTCGAATGGTTTGCAGTTTCGCATTGCGTCACTCGACTGTCTGGCCAATTGTCTGGCCGATAAGTGGAAGAGGTGCCTTTCTACAGTGTTTATGTGCTCTAAAACACCTTGTCATAGTAGACTCACGAACGGCCTTATGTTGTCGCCCGATGTGCTCCGAGAAAAGCAGTGCTGTGCAAAAACTTTCACCGTCAGTTCACTACACTACACTACACTACACTAGTTCCACTACAGTGCCAGTGGATGCCTGGCGCATCGGAAAGACCTGTGAATGTCGCGGTAATTTGTGTAGTACCGAAAGGAGGTATTGGAAGCGGTTTCTTGTTCGATGTAGTAGCCCTACGCAGTCGATGCTAAACATGACGAATAGGCACTCTGCAAGCTGGCTGTACATCTGGCCGGCTTGATGGTTAGGCAAGTCGTACACGAGCTCACAAACTTATTTGAACGATATTTATCATCTTATTTGAAAGATATTCTTGGTATTGGATTGGTATCGGCATCGGGTTCTTGGTCTCCTGAACCCGGTCTTCCGAGCCCCGGTCTTCTAGGCCCACGTCTCCTGAGCACCGGCTCCTTACTCCTGGTCTCGGAATTCCGGTCTTCTGAGCCCTGGTCTCCTGAGTGCTGGTCACCTGATCTCCAGTCTCCCGGACTCCAGTATCCTTAGCCTCAGTCACCTGAGCCCCGGTCTCCTAGACCCCACTATCCTGAGCTTCGGTCTCCTGAATCACAGTGTCCTGAGCACTGGCCTAGTGAACACCGGTCTCCTGATCCCTGATGTTTTTGATTATTATGTTCTCCTAATTTCAAACTGGTTCTCCTGAAAAGTGGCCCGAAGAATCTTTCTCCGTCAGAAAGTTCAGAAACTTCAGATTCAGTACGTGACATGAAAGTCTCGTAATTCTCTTTCATTAAAATATCATCTCACGGAGTGATGATGACAAAACTCGAATGAGTACCTAATTGACTACGTATATCACACAGTCGAGAAACGGTTTAGTCGAACCGGTTCAGGCTAAAATGGTTTACAGATGATGATATACCTGTCGGTTTTGGTGTAAAACACTTCAGTTCCGATCCAGTTTGACAAGTGAATTGGAGAACTCGATACGATTAATATACACGTCAAACCGATTCAGGGTGACCTTGAACGCGAGCGATTAATCGATCTTTGTTGAATTCCAGCTTGGTTGTCGATTATTCACCGTCTTACGTCACCAATATCCAATATATATACCAATATTAAAGAAAAAAAAATAATAAAAATCAAATATTAAAATTGAAATCAAATATTGATTATATTGATATATATATATATATATATATATATATATAAATATATATATATATATATATATATATATTAAAATATATATATATATATATATATATATGTATATATATTAAATCATTGATATTATAATTAATATTATTATTAAAATATTAAAAATGGCTGGCGCTGAAACGTTTTGACCGCGGTCGTTAGACGCGATTGAAAAAATGGTTTTGTTCCCTGAAAATACACAAACATCACTCGTTAATCGCGATAATCACACTAATTTTTTTTACTCCATGCATATTTTTTTCTTCTTCTTTTCTCTTTTTCTCCATCTTAGGCATATCTGGACAAGAATTTCCGATATTAATGCCAAAAACAGTTCAGTTCTTCAAAAATTCTACCCTAAATTATTGTTTGAAAATTTTCGACTAAAATTTTCACTGAACATTTCCGACAGAGAATTCCACGGAATTTTCGAATGGAAATTTGCAACTGTCGGCAAAGATTCATAATAGGCCTATCAAATTTCAATAAAAATTAACAAAGAGAATCTCCAATGTAAATTCTTGTGAAGAACTTTCAACCAATATTGTAGTAGAAAATACTCAAAAAAAATCCCAACGAAAATTTTCAATGGAAATGTTTGTTGAGAAAGGTCAATGGAAATTTTTGATCCGAACTCAAATTGAACATTCATATTGAAAATTTACATTATCCTGGGCCCCGATCTTTTGAGCCCCGGTCTCCTGAACCCCGATCATCTGAGCCCAAGTCTCCTGAGCACAGGTCTCCTGAGCCCAAGTCTCCTGGGCCCCGGTCCCCTGAGCCATGATCTCCTGAGCCCTAGTTTCCTGGACCCCGGTCATCTGAGCCCCAGTCTCCTGGGCCCCGATCTCCTGTACCCCAGTATTCCGAACCCTAGTCCCCTGAGCTCCAGTCTTCTTGACTCCTGTATCCTTAGCACCAGTCTCCTGAGCCCTGGACTCCTGATTCCCGGTTTTATGAGCCCAGGTATCCTGAGCACCGGTCTCCTGAGCCCCGGTCTCTTGAGCCCCGGTCTCCTGAGCCCCGGTCTCTTGAGCCCCGGTATCCTGGACCCCGGTCTTCTGAAACTCAGACTCCTCAGCCTGGGTGCCCTGAAACCCGGTCTCCTGAGCCCTAGTCCCCCGGACGCCGCTCTTCTGAGCCTCAGTCTCCTGAGCCCCGGTCTCCTGTACCCCAGTATCCCGAGCCCTGGTCCCCTGAGCTCCAATTTCCTTGACCCATCTATCCTTAGCACCAGTCTCCTGAGCCCTGGTCTCCTGAGCCCCGGTTTTATGAACTCAGGTATCCTGTTCCCTGGTCTCCTGGGTCCCGGTATCCTGAGCCCCAGTATCCTGGACCCCGGTCTGCTGAAACTCAGACTCCTGAGCCCCGGTCTGCTGGAACCCAGTAACATGAGCCCGGTGCACCCGAGCCCCGGTTTTCCGAGCTCCAGTCTCCTGTTCCCAAGTCTCCTTATTCCAGTCTCCTGAGCCCCAGTTTCCTGATCCTCAGTATCCTGAGCCCCGGTCTTCTGAGCCCCGGTCTCCTGAGTTCCGGTCTCCTGAGCCCCAGTCTTCTGAAACACAGTCTCCAGGCCCCCAGTCCTCATCCAGTCCCAACCCTCAAATTCTCATTGCATATTTCCGACAGTAAATTCCACAAAATTTTCAAATGAAAGTTTGCAACTGTCGGCAAAAATTCATAATAGGCCTACCACAGGGAGCATCCAGTTTGAACAGATTCTTATAATGTTCGATTCCGAAAAGACCCGAATCCTAAAATCTTCCATTCCTAAAAGACTCTTTTCCTAAAATCTCCCATTCCTAACTGACTCGATTCCTAAAATCTCTCTTTCCTAATTGACCCGATTCCGTGAATCTCTCATTCAAAATGGCGCTTTTTGGTGCTTGTCCTAATTGAACTCTTTCCTAAGTGACCTCTTTCCTAAAATCACCTATTCCGTACATCTCCTTTTCCTAATTGAACTCATTTTCAAACCTGGAGTCCAAATTGAACAGAATCCTAAAAGACCTTATTCCTCACATCTCCCTTTCTCAATTGACACGATTCTTAATAGAACTCATTCAAAATGTCGTTGAAGTATCTGTCGTCCAGATTGACACGATTCCTAAAAGACTCGATTCTTTTTTGAACTCATTTTTTGTTACCGCCTCTTGCCCGCCCCCTCAGCCAATGATATACTTGCGCTTGTCCTAAGTCTTCTATTGACTACTTAACAATACTACCCCTATAGTCGTAAAGATTTGAAAGCCTGGCCTCACACCCCTCCTCAACCAATATAGATACTTAATAGTTTTCTTTTGAAATCTCCGCAGGTATAAATCAGCTACTGACAGTCTTCGTGAGCCGTAATCGAAAATGTAATTTTGTACAAAATCGTATATTTTAAGTTCAAATGTGAATAGTTGAATTTCATCTGTGTTGGAACATTTTGAATCACAGCTATACGATTAAAATTGGCTGAGATATAAAACAAATAAAGAAATAATAATAAGTGAAAACATGAAACTTGTTGCAAACGAAATGCATCCCGTTGAGGAGCTCAAGAACATACCCTCACTTTGGCACTATACCGTTATACGAGAGAAAGAAAGGGTTCTTTACCTGTTCTTTGTTAAATGAATACGTGCTACACCCATGATTATATTTTTGGTTAATTAAACTAATGATCTTATTCTCTTTACATAATTGAAGAAAATGAGATAATGATCAAGAAACTTTTTTAATTTCTGAAAATGGTTGAAGTATGACTGAAATGAGATGATAGAATTCAAATCTCACTTTTATTTACTCACCATAAATATGCTATTTGCACAAGACAGGAGTTTTGATCGAAACGCTCGACAGAATGGCAATTACAATTTGAACATCTTAATTATTTTTGGTTATAATTTTACAATAAAGGTTACAATAAATAAGTTTCAATTTACTGTGCCCATAATGAGTATAATAATTTGTTGCAATTTTTTTTACCTGAGTTCGAATCTTTGTGAGATAATCGTTTGCAATTCAGAGGTGACAGTGAGTTTAATGCGCCAATATTGAACTAAAGTTGATTGTTACCGTATGCGTACAGTTATACTCGGTTGTTATTTTCAGTTTGATAATCAATTAACAGTCATAACATTGATTGAATTAAGAAAATAATTAGGCATTCATCATGATAATATGGTGCCTATGTGGAAAACTTCCAATTTTCATGAAATTTCGCTCCCTCTATTTTTTCGAATTACCGGGTACTTGTCTTTGTAGTTTCTTATCCTTCTTCCAGCTTATGGCATTGACAGTTATTTTCATGGAAATTAAACTATCTCAACTTTGGTTACTTTTTTCAGGTTACTCTGATTGCATTTATCTCAATCATTTTTCCATACTTTTTATAATTTTCAGAACGTGATAATTCTGTCAGTCAGCCAGCTTTGAACGTGACGTTTTTATTGTAGATAGATCATCACATTCTGCTTGTTTGGGCTACGATGGTCAATGTCGATCAAACAGTTCATTGTGTACTTCTTCAAAATAACAAGTATGTTGTCCGAATAAGAAGAAACTATAATTATATTTCGATGATGTTGATTATTTTTTAAAAAAATGATTCCACTCCAAACCAACGACTATACCCCCATTGCCTCACAAAAGAGGTACGTACCGGTGTACATCGTATAATGTACTTCTTATCAATCATGTTTGAGTGAGCAACATTTTTATTAATTGAACTCTCTAAATTTTGTAATATAAACGTACAATGAATCATTACTATAGGTCTTGTGAAAAATATCGAATATTTCAATTTTTCTGTACGAAGTTCGTATATATATGTGTATCAATTTCTTACGTACTTGATATTTATGTTCTATCAAGTTCAACATCTTCAGAGTTTCTGATTTGTATTTTTAGAACCGGAGTCTAACTTTCATCCTTATTGTAAAAACAATACTAATAATGCTATATTTTCAATTTCAATTTCAAATTTATTTTTAATTTTCAATTGGTCCTTTCACAATATGTCTATATACTTGTAATACTATCAGTATAAATAGATAAGTGCGGTTATTAATTATCATTATCACCTATAAGAAAATTGAACAATTATTTGTTCTGAGTATTTTCGGCTAATAATTCTTGTAGATCCATATATATCGTATAATGATACTCTACAAGGTACTTCAAAATAAAACGGCTATATTCATATCATTCTACATAATTTCAGTCAAATTGCTTTTACTGAAGAGTGTAGGCCTGTAGACCCCCCTAACTGAAACTGAATTTTGAACATCATTTAGTGGGAAACTACAAAAGTTTGGGGATATATTTCCTGCCGAATGGACGATCATCCTACAACGCATATGCTGCGTTTGACTAATTTTATATAAGAATATTATTATCTTGAAAATCAAAACTAATTCCAGTTGTCACTTTTGTAACACGTTTCGATACAGAATAACTGCCGAGATTCTCGCGCGTTTACTAGCGGACGTACTACCGCACCCTGTGATTGGTTACGGCGAGGACGACAAGAGGTCTCGCATTAACTTTCTCCAACCAAACCCATTTAGAATTGACGCGGAATTCAAATTCAAATAACATGGAAATCGAAAGTCGAAAATGCATTTTATAAATCGATAATATCGAAGATAATGAATGCCCATTAGTTTACGCACTCACTTATACCAAACGTGTGGATGTTCATTCGATAATATTATAACCCAAAGAAGTTCTTTATTTCGCCCTTGTTTTCTTTATAATCATTATTTAAATTGTCATTCTATATATTTGTTGGAAAAATTAATTGATTCAATTTAAGAATAAAATACAGCTTGGATTTGTTGAATAGGCCTACACGTGCGATAAGATATGTGCTATTCAATTATCATGGAATATACACGTAGACCGTAGTTCCATATTATGTGGAATTAGTAATGTAGATTTTATGATATATTTATTATTGTTACACATGGCTTATGTTGCACAGTGCTAAAGCACTTGCTCCATTCGAGGGATGGGAATAGATCGGACTTCACCACAGTAGATCTTCAGAGGTTTTTCGTGGATTCCTGCTGTATCCTATACGCTAATGCTAGAATGGGTCCTACAATATAGGTCACGACCGCATCATTCCCACTTATTACCTAAGATACCATCTTAACCATCTCTCCTCTTATTAGATGTTAATTGCCATTTGAATGCGTCGTTTTATCATACGCAATAAGACCCATATAACTGAATGATAAAATAACAAATATTATTGATACACTCATTGCCAAGACTGCATACGCATTTAAGAAAGAGTAAAGTGTTTCTTTTGAACGGCCCTAAATATTGGTAAACATTGATTGCACATATATATATATAAATATATATATATATATATATATATATATATATATATATATATATATATATATATATATATATATATATATATATATAACTTATATATATATAACATAATGGCAACTATATACACCTTGATATCCAAACACTATTGTGTCACTGCGATCTTTTTTTCATTCATTGCTCGTTCTAATGAACTTTTTAGAAAATAAAGAAGGCATTGATTTAAACGTTTTTCATTAATTGATGACACTTGTTGCTTGGATTTGAACGTTTTTTCAATAGCTTTGAGTGATGTACTAAAATGTCATTATATATTTTGTTACATCAAAACGAATGAATCGATTTGAGTGAAAGTTTGGAATTATTTGTTCAATTATTAAATGAATTAACATTCGGTGAAAATTTGAATTTTTACGAAGGTTTTTTTCACGAACTTTCCTCTCTGGCTTATTCTTATGGATATTTTAAACACTTTACCATTAGTTTTCTCAGAAGTGGTACAACCAGTTGCGTATCCAATTATTAGTTTGAGAATATTTTCGGAAAAAATATCCATGCTTCACACGTGACTGTTTAATGAAAATGTCAGCTGTCGATATGCCTTTTATAGGTGAAAAATGCTGAATTGTTATGGCTTATTTAAAAACAGACCGCAAACGAAATTGTGATCTTGTGACATTTACGTGATTCAGTCAGGATTTCTGTAAATTAAAATATATGAAGGCCTATGTATTATATACATCTCAACCGGCATCCACCCGACAGACTAAGTTTGAAACGAATGAAACGTGAATTGATCTATATGATCCATTCTGTCATTATGATACGTGATCCATGAGATCTTTGAGCACATATTTTCTCTATTTTAAATACATATAAAATGTATATTTCTTTTCCCTTATCGTCATTGAATGCCTCGTTAGTTTCCCATCCCTGAAAAAATAGTCTGTCAATTCACAGAAAGCTATAATAATGCATGAATATGTAAATCATTATTCATCAGAGGGCTGGGTCTTAGAGGACAAATTAATCAATTATAATTTCTGGAATTGGATTGATGATTATCAGTTTTCTCTAAAATAGCACAAATAAATATCGTCATTATTCATTGAAAGCTAGTTTTAGGGTTGTGCTCGCCTCGGAGAATGAGCCGCTAGGTAGGCCTACCTGAAGAAAAAATTGGCGGAAGCTGTTATGGAGTGCATGTCAACCCTTGTCATGAGATTCGCAATAAAATTTACTGTTTTATATTTTTTTCATTCTTCTCGCGTATCTCTGATATTTTATATTAAATCATTGTTACTTCTACTGTAGGAAAAAAAACGTTTTTTGATTGAAGTTCTCAACCCAGAAACTGTTGATTATAGGAATTATACCGTTCATTATTACATTTGCCGTCTTACTTAAATCTCGGCCAATTTTAATCGTATGACTGTGATTCGAAATGTTTTGAAACAAGTAGAATATAATTATTTACATTTTATGGGAAAATTTACTCATTTACAGAAAAATACATCTTCGATTAATGCCCAAGTAATTTCAAGAAGTCATAGATTTATACCTGCCGATATTTCTATAGAAAACTGGTTGTAAAGTTGAATGGTTGAGTAAGGGTTAGAGCTGTTTTAGATTATTGTAAAATCTTTTTGGTGTAAGATTCTGTAGCCAATAGACAAACCCTTGAAGAGAATGGCCGGCGGGCAGGTGATTTCATTGGTGAGGGGCGCGGTCACGGGCGGTAACAAAAAATGAGTTCTTTTGAGAATCTGTTCAATCTGGACGAAGCCAGAGGGATGTCTCCACATCTCTCTTTCCTATTTGACACGATTCTTAATAGAACTCATTTGAAATAGCCGTTGCAGGAAGGTTGTCCAGATTGACACGATTCCTAATAGAACAGATTCTCAAAAGAACTTATTCTACAGAGAACAGATTCTCTATATCACTCATTTTTATCAAATCATGCCTAAAATAACCTTGTCTCGATTGAACAGATTCTTGTTTCGTGCCATTCTTAATAGAACGCATTCCTAAAATCACTCATTTGGAAAAGCGCGCCAAAACGCTCGTCCAGTTTGACCCGATTCTTATTTGACTCGATTCTCCGTAGACCTCTTTCTCAATTGAACACATTTTAAGCTTTTAACTGATTTCTATAGATGAGTTCTATTGAGAATCTGTTCAAAATGGACGTAGCCCCTACCACACACCAATGAGAATTCACAAAAAGAATCTTCGATGGGAGTTCTTGTGTAGATATTCAACCAATATTACTGTCGAAAAACTCAAAAAAAATTCCTAACGAAAATTTTAAATGTAAATGTTTGTTGAGAATGGTCAATGAAAATTTTTGATGCAAACCTTAATTAAACATTCTTATTGGAAATTTACATTATTCTGAGCGCCGGTCTCCTGATCCCTGGTCCCCTGAGTCCTGGTCTCCTGAGCCACAGTCTCCTTAACTCCGGTCTCCTGAGCCCCGGTCCCCTGATCCTACGTCTCCTGAGCACCAGTCTCCTGAGGCCACGTCTCCTGAGCGACGGTGTCCTGAGCCCCGGTCTCATGAGCCCCGGTATGCTGGACCCCGGTCTCCGGAAACTCAGACTCCTGAGCCTTGGTCTGCTGGACCCCAGAATCATGAGCCCCGGTCTCCAGAGCTTTGGTCTCCTGACCTCCAGTCTCCTGAACCTCAGTATACTTAGCCTTAGTCTCCTGAGCCCCGGTCTCCTGAGCCCCAGTTTCCTGAGCCCCAGTTTCCTGAGCCCCACCCAGTTTTCTGAGCCCCAGTATCCAGAGCCCCGGTCCCCTGAGTTACGGTCCCTGGACCCCAGTATCCTGAACTCCGGTATGTTTCATCTGGTTTCAACTGTTTCATCGAAATTTGATTGACTGATTAATGTTGGAAATTTCCGATGGAAATTCTTGCCGTAATATTTCGAATATTTGTCGACTATTTCCGATGTAAACTTCTTTCATGAATTTTCTAGTCGAAAATTCAGAATAGAATTTCTATCAAAAAATTTCAATGGAAGTGCTTGTTTGAAATTTTCAACTTTGAAAATATTCGATGTAAATTTTAGTAAAAAATTCACAAAGAAAATTCCTGTCGGAGTGTTTTCGGTGAGAATTTCTGACGTTATTTCCAATGGAAAATTATTTCAAATTTTTTTTTCGAAATGTCATGTCGAGTATTTTCACTCAAAATATTTGGTAATGTCTTCCGAAAGTTTTCATTGAACATCATCAATGAAAAGTTTCGATGAATAATTTTTGTTGATAATTTTTGATGAAAACATGTCTTAAATTTTTGTTGAAAATTTTTGATTAAAATTCCTGTCGTAAATTTTTGTCGTAAATTTCCTATGAATTTCCTGTCTTAAATTCTTTGTCGTGAATATTTGTTCTTGTTGTTTTTCTCGAAAATTTCATACCTGATTTCCAAAGATCAGATTCATCGGAAACTTCCAACAAACGCCATTAAAACTTTCCAATTAAATTCTTGTCGGAAATTTTCAATTAATATATCTATTCTAAAATTTGTTAAAAATCGTCAATGACTTTTTTTTTATGAATTTTCCTTCCTAATTCTTATTGAACATGGAAAACTTACATCGATTCATTGAAAATGGTCAACCAAAATTCGAAATATATTGACAGGAATTTCCACTGAGAATTGTGTACAAAAATATTCATCGCAAATTTCGAACATTAATTTTCAATTCCAGTCAACGAGAGTTCCGATGAAACAGTTCAATGAGAATTGAGAATACTAATTCTTGAGAAATATGTCATTGATGATATTTAACAAAAATGTCACTTGAAATTTTCCATTGAGAATTTGCGACCAAAATTTTCATTGAAAATATTCAACCAAAATTCTCATTACGGATTTTCGACAGAAAATTCCACAAAATGTTCAAATGAAATTTTGCAACTATCGACAAGAATCCACAATATGCCTACCAGACTTCAAAGAAAATTCACAAAAAGAATCTGTGATGGAAATTCTTGTGGGGATTTCAGTCCAATTTTGATGTCGAAAAAACTCAAAAAAAATTCCTGACGAAAATTTTTGTTGAGAATGGTCAACGGAAATGATGCAAACTTGAATTAAACATTCTTATTGAAAATTTACTTTATCCTGAGCCCCGGTATCCTGAGCACCGGCCTCCTGAGCCCCGGTCTCCTTAGTCCTGGTCTCCTGAGCCCCACTCTTATGAGCCCCGGTCTCCTGAGCATCAACTCCTGAGCCCCGGTCTCCTGAGCCCACGCCTCCTGAGCACCAGGCTCCTGAGTCCCGGGTCCTGAGCCCCGGTCCCCGTGAGCACTAGTCTCCTGAGTACCAGTCTCCTAAGCACTAGTCTCCTAAGCACTAGTCTTCTTAGCCCTGGTCTCCTGGACCCCGGTCTTCTGAGCCCTGGTCTCCCGGGACCCGATCTCCTGTACCCCAGTATTCCGAGCCCAAGTCTCCTGAGCTCCAGTCTTCTGAACCCCAGTATTCGTAGCACCAGTCTTCTGAGCCCTGGTCTCCTGAGTCACGGTTTCATGAGCCCAAGTATCCTGAAACTGGGGTCCAGGAGACCGGGTTCAGGAGACCGGGGTTCAGGAGACCGGGGCTCAGAAGAACGGGGTTCAGGAGACCGGGGCTTAGGAGAACGGGGTTCATTAGACCGGGGCTCAGGAAAACGGGGTTCAGGAGACTGAGGTAATTATCCTGGAATAATTGGGAAACTTTAGGAAACCGGGGCTCAGGAGACCTGGGATCAGAAAACTGGGGTTCAGGAGACCGGGTTCAGGAGAACGGGGTTCAGGAGACCGGGGCTCAGGAGACTGAGGTAACTATCATGGAATTTTTCAATGAAACTTTCATCCATTGGAATTGTTCGACAAAATTTTCTGTAGAAATTTTCTAAAAGAATCACCATTTCAAATTTTGGTCAAAAAATTTTCGACAAGAATTGTACCAGAGATTATTCGAAAAGAATCTTCATTGAATATTTCCGTCATATTTGTTGATTGATAATTTTCGATGTGATTTTGAATGAAAAGGTTCAAATTGAATATTCAACAAAAATTTCCAACAAAAATTACCATTGAAAATTGTAGAAAATAATTTCCTTGAGGAAGGTTTTACATAATGTTCATTGAAAATTTTTGACAAGAATTTCTATTTTTATTCTCAATGATTTTCGTTGAATTTTTGAAATTGTATTTAAAATTCTTGTAGATAATTTCCATCGAAAATTCACGACTTCTATTTATATGAAAACTTTTGAATACATTTTTCATCGGAAATTTTCGATGATAATGTTCAATGAAAATTGCCATAAAAAATTTTTCTAACATAAATTTTTCTTTAAATAATCTCCGTGGAAAATTTCTGACATAATTTTCATTGAAAATTTCCGACAAGAATTTTCATCGAAAAATCCGATGATGTGCATCAAAAACTCGAAATACAAATTGTCAACTAAATTATGATATACATTTGTATCGGCCACAGGACGCACAATTATGCACACACATTGCGTGACGTTCCACAAGTCATGTCAACGTATTTTACGTTCGATCAGCCTCGTACTCGTCGTTTCAGAAGCTCGCTTGCATCCACCGCCTGTAAGGCATCACATCATGCACACACACGACGTGAATGGCCACAAGTCTCCCAACTGGAGAACGGTTCATCGGGCTCGTGCTCGGCAGCTCAGATGCTCGCTTGCACCTATATAACCTTTATGGCAAACGTGTTTCCGCAAAACACAGTTTTCCGTCGTTTTCTACGTCAGTTCTCGCAGCGACTCCCTCGCCCGTGAAACGGGGCTTGAGGCAAATCGCTTTGGGCGCGTTCGGTTCATCCCGCAGCATCAGTTCTTTCACAAATATTGACCCACTTGCAACTCGTTCGACTTGTATGACCTTTTGAATTTCGAAAATAGGTTGGAATCGTTTCAACTCTCAGGCACAAATCAATCGCTTCACCAGATGAGACTGATATCAGTCGAGCGCTTGAGACGCCCGGCATAGGTCGCTTGCCCTCCCACCAACTTCAGAATCAACCGCTTTGAGTCAGAGTTTCCTGGGGGAAACTTCCTCAGGATGATCAGTTCCGACGATCGATTCGAACGTCCGAATCTTCGCGGTATATCTTGAATTCGTCCCGACCGGTGTGATTGCACCCGCCGATTCGTTGGACGACTCGGCCACGGGGATTCCGCGCATGTTCGTCACCCCGTTCGTTATTGCTCGAGTCGTCCAAGCGGACTGGCATTCAATTTCACTGTGCCTCCATGTCCATTGCGAATCGTGGATAGTGTTTTTCAGACAGAATTAATCGCGTACACCCGCGTAGCGGGCACTGTATCCTCGTAGCGTAGTCCACGCGTAGACTCGTAGCGAGTCCTCACTTCGACTCATGCGGCAATCAAGAATCTTTTCTCTCCAACTCCCTTCTTCCAAATTGCGGTAATCTTGAATTCACTGGGCGGAACCAACTTTTTTTCTTCAGTCCTATTCATCAGTCTGAATCGTTCATCCTTCTCGAATCGAACTCGCCCGCGGACAGCAAAATCCGGTCGCCAACTTTTGCGATTGTCCCAAAACTTACACTTCGGTCGTTCTGCCAACTCATTCCCACAGGTTAAGAGGCCGCAGGAAGCTATTTAATGATACACGAAATCGTGTTATAAGTGTAAACTCACAAAATCTTAACCCTTTGTTGAATATTCTTGAAATTTACAGTGATGGTAGAATATACCTATGTTTCTGGCGTTATACATTTTGTATATAAAAATAATTGCAGTACTTACACTTCGACAAACTTACTGAAGTATCGCATGTGATTATGATCATAGTGATACATTTTTCGAAATATGTAATACACTAGAAACCCAGAACGTACCTTCATATTTACACATCCGAAATTTGAAAGTTATTCATCAATCGGTGTACTTGTAGTGAGCATACATATCGTCGGCTAAATGTTTATTTGTTCCACATCCACTTTTTCCAGTTCTGAGTAAATCACTTCCAAAGGTTTGATTGTGCTGGTTGAAGGGTTGAGGTTTGGTTGAAGTGGTGCTGAGAAGGGCGATCAGAGGAAGGTGAACAGCATGTACGTGAGCGGGACGATCCAGCCGCTCTTGGTGAACGTGGTTCCGACCGCCAGGGTAAACAGGTACACGAAGTTACACGAAGTTACACGAAATTAGCTGTCTTGGACATGGTACAAACAAACATTAATTTTAACCGTTGTCTTTGACAAACTCCAACATTTTGTATGTGATATAGTACAAATAAACATCCATAAACATGATGGAAATGCTATCTCAGAAAAAGTGAAAAGTGGATATGTGACAAATAAACATTTAGCCGACGATATACTGCATGTTTTCGTAGAGCGTGCCAATTCAGTCTGAAATCAACTTGATCGAACGCGCTAGCCGGCCGTCTGATTATGATGACATGTGTGGGGGAGGAGCAACGGGGGCTAGTGGTGGGAGAAGCGTTTGGAAACACGTGTAGTCAGTGACGCATGGTTTACTACTATCCGTATTAGTATGGCATTATGCTGATTTCGGGAATTTCTGCATCTCCTAAGATAGCCCGTAAATACATTTGAATAGAGCTTACCTGCAAGAGTTGCACGCTTTTATCTGATATTATTCAATTATTCATATTATTAAACATAATTAAAATGACACCGAGGAAAAAATGTCCATCGAAGAGGGAAGAAGAAACGTCTTTTCTTGACATCGAGGAGAAAAAAATTATCAGGTGAAGAAAATCCTCTTGCCAAGTGGCGTGAGTTGAGGAAACGGTAAGTCCTACTCCAAGTGATATCATAATTCTATAAAATGTTTATTTTGACACATACATTGCGTATTTCCGTATTGTTTTGCGACGTTCGTTTCCATCTTACTATAAAAATGTACTTAAAATTAAAGAAGAAATGGAGAAACGAAAACTGTAGGTGAATAAATGTGGAATAGGAAGGTAAAAATAAGGGAACCTGACAGTGGTACTGGGTGCTGTCCAGGATATTTGCAATTATTCAAGAGGAGGAGACTTTCAAGTTGAGAATAAACAACACTTGAGGAAGGAGTATAATGTGAGTGACACTATAAGTTGTAAGAATGTATGCTGGTTCGAAGTGTGGTTGTGTTTTTGAAGGATTTGGAAGTTTGACATTCAGTCCATGAACACAAAATTGAAAGTCAAAGGAGAACGATATTTCAGTGCACACTGGAATACTAGCATAAAGAAAGGCATCACGATCGTGAGAAGGAGCAAGTGTGTGGTGTGATAAAAGGGTGTACACACATTCAGGTGCATAGTGTGGCGTGTGTAATCATGAAGTCAGTCAAGTGAATCAAATACTGATAATGAGTCGTCCATGTGTAGTTTGTGAGACGAGAACAATTTCAGGATTGAAGTGTAATAAGTGTGGGAGCTGGAAACACTATAAGTGTGCTGGGTTGGTGCTGAAAGAATTTTAGAAATTGAAGAATAAAAAATGGGTTTGTGATGAATGTCTTGTGTGAAGATAAGGATAAGATGTTAGGGTTGTGGAAAGAAGAACAGGGAGAACATGAAGAAAACTGGGCGGTAAAAATGGTTACTTTAGTGATGGAACTTATTGAAGAGGTCAAAGAATTGAAGTTGAAGGACAAGGAAAATAAACAAGATCTATATGATGCATCAGCGGATAGATATATGTGGGAAATGGAAATGGAGATAAAAGTAATTACTTCGGAAAGGAAGGTGAATGACTTAGAGAAAGAGAAGGTGGAGTCACAGAAGGAGAGATATAATACAGAGAAGAAGATGCGTGTGAATATAGCAGAATTAACAACAACTGTGGAATCTTTATTAGGATGGACGGAGGAAGATGAACAATCACATAAGATGCAGCATGAAGGGTGTGAAGTAAGCCCAGTAAATAATGATAGTAGAGAAGACTTAGTTGAGAGAACTAGGCTGACGACGAGACTTCAGGATAGTACATGTAAGAAAGTGGAAGAAAAGGGAGGGGAAAAGAGAGGTTGCGATAAAGAGAGAAGACATTGTAAGAAGATCCAAGAGAGGAAGATGATTGAGCAAGCAGACAAAAGACAGGAAATGGAAAGAGTGAATAAGAAGCAGATACCTGAGCCAGACGAAAACGTAATGGGATGGAAGGAAGTTTGGAAAGAAGGTGGGAAAAGTAAATGGGGGAGGAGAAAACCAGAGAAGCATGGAAAACAATACTTCTTATTGGAGATGGTGGAGGGGGTTTGGGAAGAGGTTTCTGCACGACTGAACGATACCGAGCAAGACTATTCCCAGGAATAACACACGAAGCCCTGAACATGAAAATGAAAATGGAAAGAGAATGGGCAGGAAAAGTAGGAACAGTTGTGATAAGTGCGGGGACGTGGGAGGCACGGGCAGGGGTGCGAAAAGAAGAGATAGGGAATGACGTCAATAAATATGACACAGTTCGAAAAGTGCTTGGACAGGATGTAATAATGGTTGTGTGTGGTTTGCAGGGAAGAAAGGGTGGTGCTGTGAACTACGAAATAAGGAAGAGAGTAAATGAACTAGGAGGAGTGTATATTGCACCGATGCTGCACACGCAGCAGAGAATGAGTCGGTGGGAGGAGGAGGACCAGTTGGGAGGAGAGATAAGGCGGGTGGTAGAGCAAGTAATCACATGAGATATGAAAATGATGAGACAACGAGGGGAGACCGAAGGTGTTTTGGTCAGTGAGTATCTCCAACAGATAGGGAAGGGAAGGGACTTTCGAAATTATTGAGAGAGATGATGAATTTTGGAGGAATAAAATGATCCCACATTTGAAGAGGTACGTTATTACATGGAAATTATTTTGAATATGGGAACTGCGTCTGCTTTCAGGTATTCACTCTATGTTTGTATCTGTGCAGATTTTACATGCACTGCCTATTACCCGAGTTGATCGACTCCCAATATGCGAAAAGGCTTATCCTCGGAGATATTAAAGAGCCCCAGTACATACTCGACGCACAAGGGAACAGGCAAAAAAGCAGCAAAAGCCAAGCAACCTGAAGGTACTTGTGAAAATGACCTGAAAAATTGAAGCTAAATATTCATAACTGCAATTGAGGGCACGTTATTGTCTGATACACGTTCGTGAGATATGTGCAGAAAACCAAAATCTGATATGAAAATCTTTATTCTGCTTTCAGGGAATCATTTCACAGGGAGCAACAATCGTTGAATCGTCTCAGTCAGTGCTCCCCTCTTTTCTGGAAGGCTTTCATTCCATTAGATGAGCGTAGCGAAAATTTCCATGTCACATACCCAAAAAAAAAAGGCTTCGTTTTTATGTTTATTTTTTGTGCGGTACACAGGTCAGGAGAGAAGACCAATCATCAATATCAGACCTAATAATCAGACCTAGCAGAAATGGTTTGGATTGTTTCTCGGAAAAATCGGTCGAACGGTTTTCCCGGAAAAATTTGGAAAGTTTGTAAAATCCTTATTAGAATAACTTATAGGCAAAATACTTGAAACACGAAAATTCTTCAAAAGCTCTCAAACCAATACAGAATATGAAATCAACTAAACACATTCTCAGAGATGTTTCCATCAATCGAAGGAGCAATAACGAATAAAACGCAATAAAATATACATTTAATCGAATATTAGGATCAACAGGTTCTGCTAGGTAGATGTCCACTAGGTTGCACTATGAATATCAACAAGTTTCAGGTAAGGTTTTTGAACGTTTGAAGTAGTCCA
This sequence comes from Brachyptera putata, assembly GCA_907164805.1. NCBI lineage: Eukaryota > Metazoa > Arthropoda > Insecta > Plecoptera > Taeniopterygidae > Brachyptera > Brachyptera putata. The sequence goes on along the minus strand of OU015473.1, from coordinate 15,351,930 downwards.
AGGTCTGCTAATGTAACCCCACTAATGTACCTAATGTACCTGACAGAATGTTTTTCATTATGGATTTCCATACTTCTAAGCTCAACTCACAACGCTTATACTGCGTTTTCCTAGTTGAGCAGTAACTCGAGTGTTATCAAGTACATCATAGAACTAACAAGAAACGAACCGGAATGAATAAAATGTTCGTTTCAAGAGACTGTACTTCAAGAACGCAGAACGCATGCTGGAGACAAGGATAGAGGATAGAAGAATTATTATTATGTCTCTTTGACTCCGTGTCTCATATTATTAACATAACTCCAAATTTTCAGAGTAGACCCTTATCCTTTTCATACCTCCGGAAAGTCTATTATCAACAGAGAGGCACGCATATCTATTGATAGGCCTACATGTATTTCAAGATACGTATTTTAGATACATTTATATTTTGTATTTCAAATAGATGCTCAGATGTATATAGATGTGAATAGATGTATGTTTTTCTAGCTTTTGAAATACAAGATACATTTTTTCCATCGATCAAAAGTAATTCAATCAAAAAGTCAAATGATGACTGCTGCGCGCTCGAGCGTGAACATTCAGATGATTGAATAAAAATTGAAAAATATCGATTGGATCGTTTCGACTATCATCGAACATACGTTTGAATCTTTCGACAATTAAATAAATTTTTGAAATGTGTTTACACATCTTTTACACATGTATTGACATCTATTTATCACGAAAATTCAGGAATATTTTTCTGGGGTTCTTCTCACTGATTTAGTGTTTCATCTCAACCGTGCCAGACCTCGTGACAAAAAAAATCATTTTTTATTCCGGGGAATGGTGTTGTGCTAGTGTTTTTTTCAATAATTATCATATTGTCAAATGTTTGTTCCACCAAGAGTTTTTAAACTCGCGTCGGTAGCTGGCAAGGGATTATTTGAATGTTTTAGCAGCTTTGAAGTTCCTTCTCGTGAAGAGTGGTTACTGGTTTCCCATTTGATCGAGTAACTGGCTGTATAACTGTTCAGTTCCTTTATTGAGAGATCTATTTTTTGTATTTCCTTCCTGTTGTTCACACAAGGCTAAAAGTCCAACGTGTGGGCCCATATGCAGCAACAATCAAAGTGCCCACTATTTTCTCTCCATGAATCATGAATATACTTCTTATCATGTCATATTGTTATTTTTTGGGGCCAATTATATTGTCCAACAGCAGAGTTATTCTAGTGTAAAAAAAGAATGAAACTATGGAATGATGATAAGTGAAAGGATGTTTAAAATATCATCGATAATTTTTTTACTAGTCTCATTACAGCCTGCTCATTCGTACCCCCAATAACCAAGCAGACGGTGGGGTCTTTATCGAACAATAATCAATCAATCCAGCTGAATGAGTGATTTCATTTTTTCGTGACTCTTGTGCAACTTTAATCAGGGATACTCAAAATAATAGACCAATGAAGACACGAAAACATTTTTTTACTCATTTTTCTATCACATGACTATTCGGTTGTTGTGAAAGTTTGGCAGCATATATGCAATTGCTGCTTCAATATGTATAATGAGTGACATCGCTCATCCCATAATTCGATTCCAGAATGCTTAGACTGAAATCTTTGATATTTCATGATAACTTACTCTGCACTTTACAACAATGAGTGTAAAAACTAGTGATAATGCAATTATCATAATACCATGTTATCATCGATAAATGTTTGATGTATCATGTCTGTATCATTTATTGTTTTCTCGAATGATAGAATAGGTACTTCTGCACTTTCTCCTAGTAGTGAAATATTTATCTAGGATGGGGCAAAAAATAAATTCTATTCCATTCGGAAATCCGAAAATCGTATGTATTTCGGGATTTTTGAAATTCAAAATTCAGTTGTCGGAGATCCTCCACTTTTTAATTATTAAAACACGGTCAAAAAATCAGATCGATGTTTTGACCTCATTGTACCTTCCTGCGGCCTCGAACCTACTGAATAAGTGATAAATAATTGCTTTACAACAATGCAATCAATATGCATACAAAATTGCCATCAATGATATATTTTTAAAAACTCTAAATCCATCCTGTTGACCATGCTAGCTGAACTCAACAAATAAAGACACGCTGTGAAATTCCATGTAATTTCGTCCAGTCGTTCTACTTGTTTCCCCTCGCTCGCCGTCAAAGGGGAAATATTGAGGCTTCTTCATTAACGACACGCCCTACCCTACCCGCGCCACACGTCCCCGGCATGCAAAAATCCAACTCGCAGACCGAGCTACCGCCCTGCCGCCTCTTAAGACTAAAACTTGTGCGGTTAGGTTGATTTAGTTTGGGGTGAGTAGTAGGTTGGGTTGAATTAGTGAGGTTCAATCCGCAATATTTGCACAGGTCTGCACTCCTAGTTGTATGGCCTTCTCAAATCATGTATTCAAGCGGAACCTCAGTTCCGCGCGTCAACTACCCGCTTCAAGTCGCAACTCCCAGTTTGAGGAAATAAGAGGAGTCCTTCTCACTTTGACTTGTGTGGCAATCTCGATACACAGTCGCACGCGGACAAGCGTTTCCGCCCACCAATACTCCGAACGACTTCAAGTTGCGCGACTCATCTCACTCGTTGCGCCTCGTTTCGTTTCGCCAACAAACTCCCAAACACGAGTCACCAATGTCCGCTAAACCGTTTTTTCGCTCGCCAACTCTTCTCCACAATAATAGACTGATAACTGAATAATAACTGGTGCGGCAAAATCGAATCTAGTTCGCTCGCAACAGTCGGGTTCTGCACGCAAACACATCTCACAAATACGCGGAGCAGACGTTTACCTTATGCGACCGCGAGGACGGTGCACATTTTTCCATCATTTCATTTCAAGAGTTCATTCCTGAGTGACTTTGGGATCGACTTCAGGTTACGACCGTTGGGTCGTATTTGATTAACAACAGTCGTTTCAAAGTTCTGCCACAGCACAGCGACATCGCTGTGCCACATCGAACACTTCTCGATGCGTCTGGCTTCATGCCATCAAGTCCGAGGACACTTGGTCCCTCACTTGGCCCGCTCTTACATGTTGGGTCGACTTTCGCTGTCGTCACCATAAAGGCACACGATTCTGCCAACTTCTGGATTCGGCACAAGATTCTACAAACTATCTCCAAGATAGGTAAGATATCCTATCTGTACGTATGACGACCGTCCATAATACACGGGTCGGTTTTCACGATTGCGTTCGAACAGCTACACAATGGTCGATTCCTAGATACGAAAACACACTGCGTGTGTTTACAGTTGATTCATTGGACCAGTCAACAAGTGTCCAGTCGATCAGCCTCGGACTCTCTGGCTCTGGAGATTGCTTGCATTCAATGCTTCCATGGCATCACATTTTGTACACAAACTGAATGAATGGTTACGAGTCCAGTCGACAAAAGTAAGGTTTATCAGCCTCGTCAGCTCGTCGGCTCGAAAAATCACTCGTATCCACTGCTTGTATGACACATGTGAATGGCGTCATCATATCTTGCATTGTCAGTGCGTGAATTGTCCACAAGTCAGTCAACAAAGTCTCAGATGCTCGCTTACACTCACTGACTGACACAAGACACTATTCTCCTATGACGTTCGGTGCCCGTCCATCCATCCCGTGACTTTCTCATGAAACCACATCCATCATCTGCGTGAATGGGCTTTGGTACGACCCGATGTCGTCCATCAAATGCTTCTGCTCTAAAGCGGGCAACAACACTCCTGAAACTCCTCCAATCCTTGAAGGAGACCGGGGCTCAGGAGACCGGGGCTCAGGAGACCGGAGTTCAGGATACTGGGGCTCAGAAGACCGGGGCTTAGGAGACCGGCTCTGAAGGTTGGCACCATCTCATCTACAGGCCGATCACCGTCACAACTTGCGTCAACGCTTGAAATTCGATTGAAATTCCTGTGGGAAATTACCAATGGGAATTCCCGTATCAAAATTACAAAGAAAATTTTTGTTGGAATTTTTTTTGAGTATCTTTGTTCACATTTTTATTGAAAATTTCCATACAAAATTCTCATAGTACATTGTCATTGAAATTTTCGACGAAAATCCTAGTCGGAAATTTTCAATGAAAATTTCTCATAAAAATTTCCATCAAAATGTCCAACACAAATTTTCAATGAAAATTTAAAAAAATTCGAATGCAAATGTTTGTTGAGAATGGTAAAAATGAACATTTTTGATGCAAACTTGAATTAAACATTCTTACTGAAAATTTACATTATCCTGAGCGCCGGTCTCCTGAGCCCCGGTCTCCTGATCCCACGTCTCCTGAGCACCAGTCTCCTGAGCCCACGTCTCCTGAGCCACGGTGTCCTGAGCCCCGGTCGCCTCAACCCCGGGATCCTGTACCCCGGTCTCCTGAAACTCAGACTCCTGAGTCTCAAACAAAAATTCCCATTATCAACTTCAAACTGAAATTTCCATCGAAAATAATTCTCGACAGGTATTTTCATTGAAACCATTCTACAAAAACTTTCCCAGCAAATTCTCAATGATGATGTTCAATGAAAATTTGCAATGAAAATTTCTTCTATTCTGGATATTTATATCAATATTCCTCATATTTCTGGATATTTATATCCATCAAAAATTTTCAACAAATATTTTCATTCAAAATTTTTGATAGGAAGTTTCGTTGAAAATTTTTGATTTTTTTTCCGAAACATCCTCGATGAACAATGAATGATGTTGAACTGTTTTTGATGGAAATTGTCATGAAAATTCCTCACGAAAATTTTCAACTAAAATTGTTCGTGAAAATTTTCATTAGGATCCGTTCATGAAAATTTTCAACAAAATTTCAAATTTGATTTTTTCAACAAGAATTCTTGATGAAAAATTTCGACGGGAATTTTCATTGATAATTTGCGACAAAAACAATATTCGGAAATTTTCACTTGTGTTCAATGGAAGTTTCCGAAGAACTGTCCAATGAAAATTGAGGGTTGAAAATTTCTAAAAAAAATGTCATTGATGATTGTAACTGAAAATATACATTGAAAAATGTCATACAAAATTTTCGACGGGAATTGTTATCGAAAATTGAAAATCATGATATTCTTATAGATTAGGATACGGTGAACAAATAAACAAGAATTAACACTAAATGAAACACTTTTCAATTTCTCATCTCTCAATTGACACAGTATACCACACATACACAGTTCATCCAATGAAAATATACAATGACAACTTTCAATGAAAATTTTCAATGAAAATTTTTGATGAACATTATATATGAAAATCATCAACCAAAATTCTCATTGAAAATATTCAACAGAAATTCCATCGAAAATTCCTGTCGGTATCCACAATGGGGAATCCAAATGGAAATAAGTTATGCGAAAATTATTTATGTTGAAATATTACATATAAAAATTTTTATTGAAAATTTTCTCAGAAAATTTCAAAAACAAAAATTGTGGAAGGTTCCCAATGTGAATTCTTCATGATGATGTTCAATGAAAATTTGCAAAAGAAATTTTTCATAAAAATTTTCAATGGAAACGGAAATTTTTTTAAATGGAACCAGTGGAAAATTCCCACAGAAAATTCCATCAAGAATATTTGACATCAATTTTAAATTTTAATTCAGAACTTTTGTCGAAATATTCCATCGGAAAGTTTCAATGATGATCATCAGTGAAAATTGAAGTTGGAAATTTTTCATGCGATATTCAACGATGATAACAAACCAAAATTTTCATTGAAAATTGTTTACATAATTTCCGTAGAAAATTTTCGACAGTTATTTTCATCAACGATTCTAGAAAAAAAAACTCATCGAACGATGTTCAATGAAAAATGTTCAATGAAATGACATACAATTGCCAATTCTCATTGAACCTTTTCGTTGAAAATCACATCGAAAATTATCGACCAAATTATATGTCAAGAATATTCAATGAAAATTCTTGTCGTAAAATTTCTAGTAAAATTCTTGAAGAAAATTTTCAAGTAAAATTCATGAGGAAAATTTCCAAGTAAAATTCTTGTCAAAAATTTTTGACGGGATATTCCAATGTTTATTCTAGTCGAAAATTTCTATGGAAAATTTTGTCGAACATTTCCAACGTCGAAAGTTTCGACCAAAATTTTCTCGATGATTTTCAATGAAATTCTTGTCTGAAATTCACAAGAAATCTTTTATCGAAAATTCTCAAGTATTTTCGTTGAACATTCCCAATGAAAATAACATTGAATATTTTCGAACAAAATTTTTGTTGGAAAGTTTCATCGATAATTCTAGTCGAAAATTTTCAAGGCAAATTTTTGTCGAGAACTTTCGAGTATTATTCCTGTTGAAAATTTTCAATGTAATTCTTCTCGAGAATTTTCCATGAAAATTTGATCGAACATTCCCAATGGATGATTGTACCATGGATGATTGTACCAATTTCTGAAAAGTTCCGATATCTTCTTTCCGAATCTTTCTTTCCCAAATTGATCCTAATTTTTTCAGGCAATGCGGTGACCTTGAAGTGTCAGTCGAGACATCCTCTGGACAATTTGTAATACAATTTGTGATCCTGCGGACACACTTGATGTTGGGGGAAGTGAGATGACAGATGACGTACACAAGCTTACTTCTGAATGTTTTTCAGAGTAAAAAAGAATGACATTTGATTAACTCCACATTTGAAAAGGCTACATTTTGCGAAACGCGAGAATTTTTCTGATAACTGATTTTTAAATGGAACTATAAAACACCAGTTACATAACTTGGGCCTACCACTTTTATTCAGATACCGGCAATTGAGTTTCCATGGCCGAATTGAAAAAAACTCTCGATGACCCATTGATCAAGACTCCATTTATCTAGTTAGAGGCCTATATCTTTAGAAAATGTGGAAAAACATTTGTGTTCTGCAGAATTCAAAACTCGTGTGAGTGATAGTTGACGGCATTTCAAAAGAGAACAATTGTTCAGCCTTTAGCGTTCTCAGTAGTCAAAAATATAGAATATAGATCGCTTGCCTCGCCGCCGCGTCAAAAGTTTGAAAGCACTAAGAAATTCCACGGGGTTGCAAGTATTTCTTTTGGTTTTGGTCGATGATACTAAAATACTGGTACTCCAATGGTTTATAATACTCTTGTCCGAACTATAGTTTGCATCATCTATATTCAATATTAAATGGACCCTTCTTTTCATAAATACATTTCCAGTAATGCAGGCTAATATCTTTGAAAGCCTGGTAATGTATGAAACAATTTTAAAATATATAATGCGATAATCAATTACAATGTCACATGGTTATAAGTATGGGCTCATAACATTTCATCATAATTCCCGGAAAGTGAGTAAAAGACATATTAGAAAGTCCGTATTCGGATGGCCCTACTGCAAAGCAATCTCGCGTGTGTAACTTGTTTGTACGAGAGATGAACGTTCCGATCGACCGTCTTCTCCACTCCACACCACTAGCGCGCGGGAGGCTCGCTCCGTCATGTCTATTGAATACGACCCATCATCAGCTAGCATTTATTGTATTCATACGCGTAAGATCGAGCATCACTACTTGCTCTGCCTTCCTCCGCAAGAAAATGTACTTGCTACGCACTGAACAAGCAACTCATTTCAGGCTCTCAGCTATCTCTCCCTCATTGAGTAGATGGCTCAATGAACAGAAATATGATTCCCAGAGAGAATAATCGAGCGAGGAATAAGTATCTCCATTTCGTGGTTTTCTACAGAACAGTGTATTGGACGTTTTCCAAAACGAATTCCATTCGAATTCACGAAGTTTAGAAATCCAGATAATTTTAACATAGTTTAATCAAATTTTCAACTATTTTTGCGTAGTCAGGAATTAGAAATACAATTTAATTCTTTCCAATAAAAGATCCCTGATATTTGTGTACATGGTTCTACATGGAGTGTTTATTGCCGGAGCTGATCGAGCCTCAGTTTGACAAACGACTAGTCATTGGAGATATCAAGGATCCACCACACATACTTGAGGCACAGGCTAGCTCTGGCAGCAAAACTGATAAAAACCAATAGAGTAACTGTGACGAAAAAACAATTGAGAAAATCGAAAAAATCGAAAAAATGAACAGATCGGACCAATTGATAGAAAAAGATTGAATAGTAGGCGCAATGGATGATGATAGTGCTGATAATAATGGAGATAATATGCCTGATGATAAATACTAATAATCTTTCATTATATTACATCGAAACTTGATACAAAATCATTGTTCCCCAATTAAGGCTTTAGGTGGAAAATGAGATCGTTTGCACGGGGCACCACAAGGGCGATCTCATTATATACCATATATATATATATATATATTGGGTTTAACGACGCACTGTTATGATAGCTCAGATCTAATGGCGTCGGATGGATGATTAATGAGATGATGGGATGATGAGATGAAGGTTCTTGGGTAACGGGAAGAATAGTGGGAAGGAAGCGGTCATGGCCGACCTAATGTAGGAACCGTCACAGCATTAGCCTGGACTACAGAGGGAAACCATGAAAAACCTCTGTAAAGACGGTCGGCGGCGGGGATCGAACTGGGTTCGGAATTCCCCTCGCCTGCCGGATCACATGAAGCGAGCGTGCTAACCACTACGCTGCATGTGCCGGTTCATTATATACCAATATATGTTTTCCATTCATTCATTGACTAGATTTGGACTGATTTATCATATACTGCTCTTTGTTTTAATCATGTCTTGTTTTGCACAATGACTTACTATGTGTACATTGCATCTATTTTTATTTATCTGTTATATTCACTACTTGTTATAACACTGACTGTCCTTGAATATCATGTATGTGATCAACTCTATGAAGACAACAAACATTATTATTATCATTATTATTGGTACTCATAAATAATATAAATTTAATCTCATATTTTTCCCACAAAGCCTAAAAGAAGGCTTATCTCTGGATTGAATAGATTCATCAAACCCATATAAACTTTACATCTGCGTACACCGAGTGGTAAAATTAAATATTGATATTTGTGAATTATAATTTGTTGATTGAATGCAAAAGAAAATTCAACAATTTAAAAAATAAATTCACATAGAACACATGTCAAATTGATGACATTCAATGTTGAAAAAAATAAAATGATATATTTATATGCAGTTGAATATTATGATTCCAAGTTGCAAAATATACAGAATAAAATATAAATATCAAGTTTCTCACGATGTTCTTACGAATGTTCTCACTATTTTCATGGCTTTTGTTCCGTATGTATGTTTATAATTGATAGTTTTATGCTTATGCTTATGACAAATAAAGTCATTTCAAAAACTAGATTTTCGATGTTGTCAATTTGTTGGTAATTATTCATCAGTTACGTAACCCTGTATATCTTGAACCATCCACGTCCACGCGGCGTACATGTGTTTAGCCAGCTGCTGTAGCAGAAACTATATGTTCACTGCTTGACCGCCTGGTAGCATCTGAGCTGTGATTGGTCGTACGGTGAGCGAAGTGTAACATGTCTCTGTGACGTCACAGGAGTAAGCCCGCCTCCACGCTCTCGCTAAACTACTACTCTTTTGAATAAATTGACTCGACTGAGTTGGCGATCGACTCCCACGGCCACTTGATAAAAAAATTTGTTATCATTTTGTTGATAAATTTCAATGAAAATTCCTGTCAGAAATTTCCTATAGGAATTAAATTGAGAAAAAAAATGTATCGTAAATTCTCATTGAACAACATTGAAAATGTCGATGAAAATAATTGTGGTCTTAAATTTTCAATGAAAATTTCTGTCATGAATTTACTATGGAAATTTCTATCAAAACCACATTGAGAACAAAAATTTTCTTCTTTAACATTTCATGGAAATATCCAATGATAATTATTAATGTGAATTTTTGATACGAATTTTCCATAGAAATTTCCAACAGAAACTTTTCATCAAACTTTTTTGACATACATTTTTATTCAAAATAACAACAGAAATCTAAATCAGAAATTTTCAATGACGGTTCAATAAAAGTTCTCCATGGAACTGTTCATCGAAAATTGAGATTGATATTGTCCCCAGAAAATGTCATTGTTGATTATAAAAAATATCATCATTGAAATTTCGCATTGGAAATTTCCTACGAAAATATTCATTAAAAGTTTCAACCAAAATTTCCATGAAATGCTCAATGTAAATTCTGTTCGGAAATATTCAATGGAAATTCTGGTCGAGAATATTCTAAGGATATTCGTGTCGTAAATTTCCAATGAAAATTGTTGTTGAAGATTATCAATGAAAATTCTTGAATATTTTTATGATGGACTCTCATTGGAAATTTTCATTGAACATCATCATTGAAAATTTTCGATGGAAGTTTTTGTCGAAAATTTTCATTGAAAATAATGGTCGAAAATTTTCAATCAAGATTGTTAGACGAGCTCTAGCAAGGATTCAATTTGACATACTGAAAAAAATTGGTGTTCGTTTTTATTTATTTTTTTATGTTTTTTTGTCGGTTCTCCACAGGTCAAACGGCTACAGCTATCAACTTCAAACTTGTTTCCAATATGGTTCCTCATCTAACTTAGATCTGTATAGTTTTGTGGCATTATCGGGGGGTAACTTTTTTTTTAATGATTTTAGAAATTTCAAAATTACCCATTAGAATAACATGACGGAAAAAAAAGAAAATATTTTTATTTTTCTCGACAGAAATATTCGTCGGGAAATTCAAATGAAAATGGAAACTTTCAATGAGAATTCTCAATAAAAAGAGTCAACAAATATTGAATGTAGTCATCAGTAGGGTGAAACTAACCTGTCTCACGATGGTCTAATTTGGAATGTAGATTATAGATTGTGAATGTGAATTGTACAAATTGTGCATTGTGTCCCGCCAACGAGAAGAAGCTTCAAGCCCTGATTGGTCTCTTTGATGATCTTCTACGTAAAGGTATCAATCACATGCACTCGCGTAGCAACTAGCTCCAGTGATGGTCCCTAAAGTCTGGTGACTATAGACCGGGGCTCAGGAGACCGGGGCTCAGGAGACCGGGGCTCAGGAGACCGGAGTCCAGGAGACTGAGGCTCAGCTTACTGGGGTCCGGAAGACCAAGGTTCAGGAGACCGGGGCTCAGGATACTGAAGTTCAGGAGACCGAGGTTCAGGAGACCCGGTCTCAGGAGTTAGGGGTTCAGGATACCAGGAATCAGGAGACTGGTGTACAGTATACTGAGGGTTCAGAAGACCAGGGCTCAGGGGACCGGAGCTCAGGAAACCGGGGCTCAGGAGACCGGGGTTCAGGGGACCGGGTCTCAGAATATTGGGGTTCAGGAGACCGGGGCTCTGGAGATCGGGGCTCAGGATACTGGGGTTCAGGAGACCTGGGTTAGGAGACCGGGATTCAGGTACCGGGGCTCAGGTTACTGGGGTTAAATTTTTTTTACAAAAAGTATATTCGAAATTTTCAATTAACAGTTGCATCGGAAACTTTCATTGAACCTCCATGATAATTTTTGATGAAAACTTTTGTATAAAATTTTTATGATTGAAATTTGACGGAACTTGTCTGAATTTGACATGGCTGAACATGACTGAAAATGAATAAGCTTGACTAAACTCGATTACACATGACTGAACTGGACTAAACTTGACCAACCACAAACATTTCCATCAATCATTGTTGACTGGATTATTTTCATGTCAAAAGTTTCCAATGAAAATTTTCATCAAAATTTTTCAACAAAAATTCCTATTGCGAATTTTTACAGGAATTTTCATTGAAAATTTTCGACAAGAATTGTCATTGGAAATTCTTGACAAGAATTTTCTTTGATAATTCTTGACAAAGAATTTTCATTGAAAATTTACGACCAAAAATTCCCCGTGAAATCTAAATATAAATGGAAACTTCCGATGAAAATTCTCAATAAATATGGTCAGCAAATATTTTCGACAGGAAAATGTTGATTTTAGATCGTAAATGTGAATTGTACAAATTTCCGTGGCAAAAGAAAATTCCTCGAATTGGCTCTTATTTTCCACCGAGGCCTCTTCGAGTAGATGCGGTAGCATATAGTAAGTTGCGGAAGTAGTAGCTTGCGGCTAGTCCCGCAACTTTCCAGGCTTTGATGGACAATCAGGCTCTCCAAGCAGGCATCCAAAACTCACCGGATCCCAAGGATTCACTCTAAAACCTTGTCATGATTTTACATGGGGGTTCGAAATAATACGCAAACACAATTGTTATTGAAACTAAAATAAAATATATTCTCAAATCTATTTACATTGATACATCCTATCACTCCAGCTTATACCAGTTTACTGAGAGCGATCATTCGTGATCTTTATGCAGCGTTAACAATATACACTCGTCAGTAGACATCGATCGAGTGTAGTCGGCATCAAAAGTAAGTTAGTGGAAAAAGTTAAGGAATGCTGACAATTCACTCAATACGCAATATTATGCGTAGTGCTGTACAATAGTCCGATGCATCAGGTGTTCTATCAAGATGCAACAACTATTGTTTATTTTCATAAAAGCACTCAAATCAATTTAGCCAAAAGCCAACCTAGATTGGAAATGATTGAGAATGAGCGCCCTACATCACAGCTCCCCTCTCTAAAAAAAGAATGCTATATCTTGTAACGTTAAGGTGGACTCTGGGATACTGGGAGAGATGATTATGAGTAGGTTTGTAATATCTTGGACACTATTCTCACGTACAGTGGTTTATAGTAGTAATATGGCGATACATGTTGCCGGCCAAGGGTAACATCCCTCGACCGCTCTCACATACCGACTGCTCTCTCGTACCCTTCTCACCTCAAGAGGAAGACACTATATTGTATCCTTCCGCGTATACCATCGTGTACGGACTACTTACACTCACCATGGTGTGACATTCAGTACAATACCCTCCCCCCACAAATAGTGAAGTACTGGTACAAAACAAATGGTGCAACCAAATTCAAAAAATTGTACATAGCAACCAACAATCAAGAATAAAATACAGAGGGTGAAAAACATTCATTGAAGTTATCAGAAAATTATTACGTAACAATACAACATTTAGATGACAGTACAGGTAGTGAATACCTAACGGGGTTTCCATTGCATGTTCGTTGTGCTTCAAAGTCTACCAATCTCTCAGGTAACCCCCTGAGTCTAGATGGAGTTAACAAGTTCTCTGTGTTGTTGATACATAACAATACCATCCCTCATAACCCTACATAACACTTCATTCATTCTTACATCTTGAACTCATTATTTTCTTGGAAACCTATTTTTGAGATGATTCGTGGAACTAAACATGTCCATAAGTGACAAACTTCAGAAAATACTTTGACTTGGAAGTTAGAAATCTGAATGGTATTATTTTGCAAGCACATTTCAGTTAAAATTCCCTTTATAGTAATTGTTGGAAAAACATATTATCAGTACACCGCTTTCTTGCACAAACATGATCACATGCATAGTTATATCGCACACTGGTTAATAATTGTGATATTGATGTGATAATTATAAAGGATAAACATGTCACCATAATAAATTAGGCCTACGTTGTTCATCACCTAGAGTACCTAGAACCTAAAGCTAAGATGTCCGTCTGAGGAGTCTCACAAAAGACCTAGGACATTGTTCGTCACCTAGAGTCCCTAGAACCTAAATCTAAGATGTCCGTCTGAGGAGTCTCACGAAAGACCTAGGACATTGTTCGTCACCTAGAGTCCCTAGAACCTAAATCTAAGATGTCCGTCTGAGGAGTCTCACGAAAGACCTAGGACATTGTTTGTCACCTAGAGTCCCTAGAACCTAAAGTTAAGATGTCCGTCTGAGGAGTCTCACGAAAGACCTAGGACATTGTTCGTCACCTAGAGTCCCTAGAACCCTAATCTAATTTGTTCGTCTATGGAGTCTCTCAAAAGACCTAGAACATTACGTTACTGTTCGTTTCGTGCATCAATCACGCCATGTACACAATCGATAATCATTCAAACTTATAAACTACAATATTATTACAACTGTTACATTTCAATATAATTTTCGGCCCGGAGATAGAGAGTTGCGGTCAACTTGGAAAAATATACATACGACATAAATAATCCAACACATTTCGAAGTACGACTGTTCATTGACTCACATAATTATTCGTGCTCGACGTCAATTCTAGCAACCAATAATCGGAATTCATCTAACAGACACTTCACCACTGCAGAGACAATATTATACCCTTGCTTTTATAATTGGCCATATATTATCATACACAAAAACACTCGCAGTCACACGCTCTTGTCGGATGGTGGCAATGGGACCCTCAACCCTTGTAAGTAGGTCAAGACACCGTCGTCGATTTCTATTGTACTCCGCACGTAGTACATCCCCACGCTGGTGCGATGGTCAATAGCTGTTAGCCAAGTGTACATTACTGGTTTCAGTTATCTCCTTGTTATAACTTCTGAGAAACATCCCTATTAAAAAGCCGACATATTTTATGAGTACCAGCAAATCATCCCTTCTTGGCTTGGTACGCTTCATGTTCATTGACCCTAAAATATCTTCTTTTGGATCTTCAACTTCTTCGCACGCCGTTATATTAATTTGACTTATGCGATGTGAACAATCAATTGAGGAATTCTCAGGTGTGAAGGTGATTGGATGTGGATAAGAGTAGTTGTTATCCGTGTTCCCTTCTGTATATCCTACGTGCTGTTTCGCGTCTAAGATTACCCAGCAATCGTTCGATTCTATTACTTTCAAAGTCCCTTCCCCTTTGTTGGATGCATGATTAACTAACATATCTAGTTCGTTGGTTTTTAAGATTGAATTATCTTTCTGTGGCCCCATCTCATTCGGTAATCTCATAACTTGCAAAACGTTAGTAAGAACTACTCCCGCAGTTTCACCTTCGTCAAACAAGTTTTTACTACCCAAAATATCTACCTTTTTCTTTCCCGAAATCAAACTATTATTTTGTGCCCCTATTTCATTCGGCCAACCTATAATTTGCATAACGTCAGTAACAACCACTCCCGCAGTGTCACCTCCGTCAATAACTTGCAAAACGTCGGTATCAACCACTCCCGCAGTTTCGCCTTCGTTAAACAAGCTATCACTACACAAAATATCTAGCTTTTTCTCTCCCGAGATCAAACTATTATTTCGTGACCCTACTTCATTTTGAGAACCTATCATTTGCATATCGTCAGTAACAGCCACTCCCGCAGTGTCACCTCCGTCAATAACTTGCAAAACGTCGGTATCAACCACTCCACAGTTTTACTTTCGTCAAACAAGCTATTAGCTATCACTTCCCAAAATATATAGCCTTTTCTCTCCCGAGATCGAACTATTATTTCGTGACCCTATCTCATTCGATGAACCTATCATTTGCATAACGTCAGTAATAACCACTCCCGCAGTTTCACCGTCGTCAATAACTTGCTAAACGTCGGTATCAACCACTCCCGCAGTTTTACTTTCGTCAAACAAGCTATTAAAATTTTAAATATCCAGTTTTTCACTCCCAAGATCGAACCATCATAATATTGTAGAATTAGAATATCATATGCTAGACTATCTTTCACAATTCCCGGTATAGTCCCAGATAAAGACTTCCCTGATCTATTATCACTATGTACGGTCAAACTCTTGATACATCTAGTCTCAATATTTTCCACAAGTATAGCCCTAGGTGTAGACGTCACGGATCTATCACCACTAATACACATAGAAAAGAAAACGCTCCTACTTCTAACGTTCGATTCACCTTCGATCCCATCGATTTTACGCTTGTAATTACTTTTTGAATTTATAAACGAACAACTTTCCTGGCCAAATGGATATTCTAGGATTTGTTGTGGAATACGGTTGTTTGGATGATTGTTTTTTACCTGATGATTGTCCGTTTCATTGTGGACGCCGCTCGACCCTCTTCCTTGTTGAACGGCTGCTCCAACAGTTCAGGAAGGCGACTTGGAACCAGGTTCACTCTGCTCTGTCGTTCTTCCATGATTTCGATAATCAAAGCAAATCCACATCCACATTTACTGATATAGATGTCGTTAAACAGATGACTGCACCCATCTTCTTCTCGCCTTATCTTGAATCTCTTCTCTGGTTGCGTCATAGTCGAGTTATAATAATTGCCGCACCACTTCTTCAGTAGTCACTGTAGTTTTACTTCTGGGTTTTGAATTTTGATTGTATAGCTCCATTGTCCCAGTCCGCAGTTTCATAAAAATTTGATTGAAGTGATGATAACGTGATCCAGGTTCGAAATATTAAATCCTGGCAGGTTCGCCAATTGTAACGTTAAGGTGGACTCTGGGATACTGGGAGAGATGATTATGAGTAGGTTTGTAATATCTTGGACACTATTCTCACGTACAGTGGTTTATTGTAGTAATATGGCGATACATGTTGCCGGCCAAGGGTAACATCGCTCGACCGCTCTCACATACCGACTGCTCTCTCGTACCCCTCTCACCTCAAGAGGAAGACACTATATTGTCTCCTTCCGCGTATACCATCGTGTACGGACTACTTACACTCACCATGGTGTGACATTCAGTACAATCTACTCATACATTCTTTTCCAAAACTTAAAACCCATACATTCTCAATTGCATTACTCAAATTATTTCATCATTCATTATGGCTTGATATTGAATAATTTGGGGATCCTGTGGATCGCTCGGCTCTTTCCCTAATCTAATACCGTTAGTCCATAATTAATCTATACTTTGAAACAGTATATTTAAAAATACGCGCCTACATCCACAATGAAGGAAGGTAGCTCAGAACCTGTTGAGGCTTTGCTTAACCGACCTGTCAACCTTGACCTTTTATCTGAGATTGTCAAGACTCTTATGGTCCTACTTTCGGAGTAATGTACAACAAACCGTCTCCATGTCAGGGGCGGATCTAGCCTTGACTTCTGGGGGGGGCGGTTTCACGTGAGACAAATTTCTGTGACCACAAAATATTTCACGCCGAGAGGGGGTTTGACCTGCAATCTATGCGTTTCAGATAAAATGACGCTAACCTTGGCAATCCATATTTCAATCATATTTAATTCTTACATCTAAAAAAATGAGTACGGTAACCATGAAGTAATAATTAGAAGAAAATCGGATAAGTGTGTTGTTTATGTGAGAAATCATTAATTTCTCATTGATTGAACTGATGGATAATAACGCTAAAATGGTCAAAGTTGTAAGTTTTGAAACCTTTCTAAAATTAGTAGTGAAGGAAAACTTTGGCGGAAAGCGGGAATTGTGAAATTCAAACTAGACGAATGCCAATCATAGGGAGAGGGTAACTCAACAAGACAATAAAATCATGTAATATTACTATTTTAATCAATTAGTGTAGATACTAGGTAATGCGGTACATGAGTTTAATATACCTATAGTCATCGTCATGCTTTGGTTTTCATTTAAATTATAAATAATATTTGGTATACGAAATTTTTGGTGACATTATCAATTGAACCGTTAAACAAAATTTTTGACTCGGGTCTTATGATAATGAAATAGACGGTCCGAATCGTGAAAAACAATGTTCATCATCACATTAGTAATATAAGGTATCACCGAGACATCGACTCACTCTTCTCTCATGTCAGTGATCGAAGGTCTATTTACTAGAAGAAAAACAACAAAGGTGTTATTTACAAAACAAATTCTCGTTTCCGGTCCTTGCTTTTAGCAAATCTGTTGATGACATTGTCGACATCAATTGTTTGTGACCTATGGATTGTAAGCCTGGCCAGGCTAGTGAGTCTGTTCTGACCCATCTTTGTTCTCATCCATGTTTTCAACCGCCTTAGCGTTGAAAAACTCCTTTCTGCGCTTGCTACACTCACAGGTAGAGTGCACAAGATTAGTAACAGCGTGTGGATGGCTGGGAAGACCTCTTTATCGCACTGATTTAACACATCAATGGCCAGTGACGAAATCGTGTCCCCCCTTTCTTCCTGCCGCCTCCACTTGCTGCACCAAATTGTATATTCGCCCCGAAGACTTTCCTGGACGAGTCCGATGTTGATGTCTGCATTCTTTCGTGCAATGTGTGACAGGTGACTTCCAAATTGAGTAGCCAAGCCTTTAAATGTACCATCATTCACCACGTTCCTTTCGTCTGGGTGGAGTATCTGCTTCGGCAACAAAATGCAAATATTAAGAGCATTTAATGCATCTGGCGTGAAACGATGTGTGATGTCTGCGATAACCCCATCCAGCAGAGGAATAAATAAAGTACGTCGGAAGTATTCTTCGGGTGAACTCGCAGGATGGTTCTCCCTGTGAGTCTGCTTTCGAGCTAGGCGAGGTAGGGTGACGTCCACAAACAAATCGTTGCACAACGACGTTATGCCCGAAAAAATTCGTGTAAAGTTCTCAGTAGCGTTTTCCCTCATTCGAGCCAGAGAATCGAGCAAGTCCGACACACCCTCCGCAGCAGCGTTCACGTCCATGCTCTTCTTCTGAAGGACCGTGCTGAGTGGCTTCGATATGCTCAGTACGGAAGTCAAACAGTAGATAGATGCAATGAACTCGCAGTTGATGAGCGTGGACATAAGTGATTTTGCCTGAGTTGATGAATCTGTATCATCCCAATCACTTATCTCTTCGAGAGCTTCTATGATAGTGGGTAGTTCTTGCTTGAACGTGAGAATAGAGTCGTGACGTTCGACCCATCGAGTTTCACATAATCCTTTGAGTTGTCCGTGGAGACATTTCTTGATGACGAAGTTCCGTTTAGCAGACCCTGTGAAAAAGGCACACACCTTCTTGATCACTCCAACCGAGTTACGAATCAGGGTGACATCGGAAGATCGAGCAATGCTCAGATTCAACGCATGATTACAGCAGGGCGATCGCACCGCATTCACCGCGTGACGTTGAATTTCAGCGACGGCGCCTTTTTGCTTCGAAACCATCACACTGCAGCCGTCTGTTCCAATACCGACGCAGTGCAGCTTGTTTAACGAATGCTTCTCAAGCATAGATAACACAGTTTGGCCCAAAACTTTGCCGGTAAGCTTAGGTTCTTCGGCAGAGGCATGTGTCGTTTGTCTGGAAGTGGCAATTGCTGCCTCGTTTTCAACATCCCCATCAATGTAATCTACTTCGTCTTCATCTTCACTTGCAGCATTTGATTCAGCTGTAATTCCAACACTCTGGTTGAAATTAGTATTGTGCGGATCTAGAAATTCTAAGAAGTCTTCGTGAATTGAATCATTATAAACGTATCGTAAGGCAAGAGTGAGCTGTGATGTATGCGACATGTCTGTAGTTTCATCGAACAGTACAGAAAAGTACTTGGATTCTTTTACTTGGCACAGTATTTGATTAAGTATTTCTTCACCGCAACAATCAATGAGTTCGTTTTGTGTTGTTTTACTAATATATGTTGCTTTGGCATTTGAATTTTGAAGATGTTGTTCAAGTACATGATCGCCTGAAGCTACTTGGTACTTCAAAAGTTCGCGAAAATTCCCTTCGTTGTGCAAATCTTTCTCTATAGCGGGACCAACTGGCAACAAATTGCCATCGTCACGATGGCCGCGAAATGCAATGTTCTGCCGTCCTAGGAATATTATCGCTCTTACAATTGGTTTGAGACGGTCTCTGTTTTCTTGTACCTGCAATTGTCGACTCGAGGATAGTAGATTAATAACTTCCTTTTCAGGAGCAAGAAACGTTGCTTGGAAATCATTTGCAGCTAAAACTGATTCTGCGTGATACTTGTGGCTAGCGTGTGATTCTAAATCACCGCTTTTGCCTAAAAGTTTTGCAAATGACGCTAAAGGACACACAACAAGTTTGTTAACTTGAGTTTGGTGGTATTGACCTCCACAACGAGAAGTCATGAACAGGGAGCAGTACTTGCAGAACAATCCCTTCTTAGCTGGTGAATAAACCAGCCAAGGAAACTGATCCAAATGCGATTGCTTTAAAAAACGCTTTTCATTTTTGCCTCCCTTGTTATGACATGAAAATGGGAGTGAAAAATCATTTGATGGCTTCCACGGCTGTGTCAATAGCTTGTATTTGGTACAATCGTCAATAACACCTCCAATGTGGTTTCCGATGTCATTGCTTTCTTTGCTAGTATTTTCATGCGAAACCTGGCTGAACTGCGTGATAGGAATAGGATTTACTTCCACTGGCAGTACATTAACGACAGTAGCCGTGACATTTGGCTCCGGTGTAGCCACTGGCAAAAAGAATGAATCTATCCTTCTTTTCTTGACCGGTTGATCTAAGACAAAAATATTAACCTATGAATACCGTATAATATGAACCTATGAAATGGGCCTAGGCCTCTATTATATTGAAAAAGTTGTAATCTCTCCATGTAAAATGTAAACATACTTCGTTTTCAAAAGTCACAATTTTAGAGCACGGATTTTGTCTCTTAGCACATTCTTTCCCCTCGGCCCTAAATTATATCTCTATGGTGTGTATTTCGCAAAAAACAGTTTGCGCGAGCGCCAGGACTCACGAGGTACTTACCCAAGTAACTACAATATCATGGGTCGAAATAATTATGTCATAGCATAGCAGTTTATTTCTTACCTTTCTGGCTCTGAGAAGACATAATCGTAAATAAAACATAAACAGCTCACAATCGACCACGTCCACTGCTGACAAATGACTAATTAACGCGATCGATCCGTGTTGCCAATAGTCAGAGTACCACGGTGTGACGGTCGGGAGCATAAACAAGCGAAACGAAGCTGCGACTGGCGAACATTACGTGCAGATTCTATGGTGAAGACGTTAAATTCTTTTCCCAGAAACTTATTACTCCCTGAAATCGTGCGCGGTGCGTTTGACATCAAAATTCTCGTAGTAGCATATATAATATAGTATATCTCTGCCATCGTAGTCGCAGTATGTAGATGTATGTGTAGTTATTTTAGACAACTCTATTCTGATTGTCTCTTGAACAGAGATGCACATACATCACGATGTTCGTAGAGCGTTTAATTCCATAACACAGAGTTAAAATTGAATGGGTATTGAAGAATCATGGGGGGGGCGATCGCCCCCCCCCCCCCCCCCCTGTATCCGCCCCTGCTCCATGTACACAGTTCATTTTTGCGGTACCCTCTTGGGGTATACACACGTGAACACACTTTGATTGCCAAGACTCTTATGGTCTACATGCCTTGTACCTATTTTCAGACGGATGTACATACCAAGTTCATTGCTGCGGCACCCTCTTGGGGTATACACACGTGAACACACTAGGATACCTAGATCCATAGTGGAGATTCCTGTCAAGAAAAGTGTCTGCTTGCTTACCCGTCCCCCAGTGTAGATGCTATTTATCTTTCTCCTGAACCTATTTGTTATCAATTAGAATAATGTAATATGAAAATTACTTCTATGATGGCTGATCCAGGCGATCCCGTCATTTTCAATTATCATTCTATCAAATTGAAAACATATTCTTGAGATGCAAGTTTACTACTGATAAATCAAAACATTATCATATACTCAACATTATCATATACTCCGGGTCTGTGAACTGGTTAACCACTCCCACCCAGATAAATTCCAATCTACTTCAATTGTTACTGCTCTTCAACTTGAATTGAAATTCTTCATATAATTACGTTGAATTTGAGTTGGATATTCATAACATATTATCGGAAAGATATAATCTCTTCTCATATTGATATTTAACATTGTCTTTGAAAAACGAACATCTTTCACTGTTCATTTACTGTGACCATTCACTTTTCACTCATCTTCTGGGGATCCTACTTGTACAGCCTCCGAGACTCCTGGGACACCTCAGTTGGGGTCGGTGGTCCCATTTTGGCCTCCGTCACGTGTGAAGTTCCCGGTTCGATGTTGCCACTTGTATTCGGTATGGTTGGAAGTCTCCTGGTCAAGCCGGCTTCGTTTATTCTATTCACCCTCGCCGTGGTGATCTTTCTGCTTTGGGCTCGTGCATAGCAGAAAACGCGAGCCTGATCTCGTTTCCAAACCACAATACCTAGAACACTGGAAAAAACTATGAGTGCCATGATTATGTACACTCGAAACCAGACATTGCTATTCATTGCCTTTTTCCCTTTTATTTCCTTGAGTTGAAGGAGCAAATTCCCAATCTTGAGACTAGTCTCTCTGTGGCCTGACTCACGCAAATCATTCATTATGACTGAATCAAGAAGTTCTTCCTTCAATGTCTGGTGAGTCAGTGTCTCCATTTCGAGAGGACTTATAACGTTGTTAATTTAGGTATGGATATTTTCAGATCAATATTTACATAAAATGGAAGTTTTCCCATTTGTGAAAGGAAAAATCGTAAATTCACTGCTCGATAGCAAACAGTTTGCTTTCCCGACAAGTACTCCTGTCCCTGAAATTTTATACTCTGAGTGGGTACTTGTGGAAGCATTTCCTGCTGCTCTGCACTCCTCTATCATGTTGGTTTCTTTAAATACACTATACACCCAGAAAGACTTGTCCGGTGCGCGGAACCATCTGGGGGTGAATCCATGGGGCAGGATGCGCCAGTCGCAGTTCCTCGAGGCTTCCTCGTCTCTACCCAGGAACATGGCCGTTTAGCAAGCTGGAACTGCCTGCGAAAATACAGCAAGGTCTGCCGGGCAGACGACAAAGGTACCTGAGGTACATCCTTGTAGATCAGATCTACCGAGTAAGGCATACCTGCTCCTGTCCCCACTGATCGCTAGGAAGTCAGCGGTATTTTCCACGGTCACGTCGACAACAATGGTCCAGAAATCCCCGGAAACGAGAAAATTTTTTTCTCTCAGGAAGACGAGCCCTTTGTTAGGTGATTGTCCTGTGGCCACACTACACCACACAGTAAGCACGATATCTGTGATGAATTTTGAGAGTCTAAATAAATTGGTGTGTTTCGATAGATTTTGATAACGGTACCACACTGTGACAACCTCTACGCCTACTACCAACAAAGCTAAGATTTTCTGGGTCTCAGATTATACTGGTTTTGGTTGTCACTGGTAGCGACTTCCTCAGCAATTTTCTGGAAGTAAGTGCCTTCAGGTACCCACTCTTCACCTGATACATTACAAGATGATATGTCACGTGATTCATCAACTCTTACATCTGGCGTCAGCCGGTGGATCTGTCGTGGTATCACCGTGCTGATCACCTATCAACACCTCCGGAACATTCTCACCCCCGGTACTCACTGGACTGGAAGGAGGAGCTTCGTCCACTGTTATTTGTGGCAGTGCTGAAAGAGATTGTGAATTTTCTGGTGGCAGCTGCATTTGCTGCGGAGGTTCTGTCACCGATTGTTTTACTGCAGATTCTTCACTCTCTACTTCCATACTTAACTCACTGTCTCTCCTTCCACGGTCGGATCTTCCTCGACGCCTAGGCTTCGGAGGAATTTTGCGGCAAGGCTTCATTCTATTGGCATGAACAATTTTATCCTTACCTGCTCCGAGTTGAAGTTTGTAATTCACATCGCCTATGCGCTCTAGTATGGAATATGGTCCCACCCAGGGCTTGATAAGTTTCTTTGTTACTCCCTTCTTTACCACAGGCCGATGCAAATATACTAACTGTCCTACATCGTAGAATACTTCCTTCGTTCGTTTGTCATAGTACTTTTTCTGTAGGTCGGTAGTCGTTTGATTGTTTTTCCTAACTAGCTCATATGCCTCGTTCAACCAATCGGCCAACTGCTGTTTTTTTTCGGAATCCTGCCTTGCTATTCTAGGCTCCATAACATCGTCGAATGGCAGTCTCATTTCACCACCAAAAAGGAGGAAATGAGGAGAAAACCCGGTGACTTCGTTCCTCGTACTCCTGTACGCCATGACAGCGTAGGGTACGAACAAGTCCCAGTCCTTCTGACTCTTATCGGTCTATTGAGCTATGCTATTGGTTAGTGTCTGATGTAGCCTTTCCACCCGGCCGTTCGATTGCGGGTGATAAGGCGTTGTCTGGATCTTTCTTATCTTCAGAAGTTTGCATGTTTCTAACATAAGGGATGATACAGAATTTCTACCCTGATCTGTGACTAATCTTTTAGGGGTGCCAAAACGTGTAACTATCTTGGTCACGAATTCCCTAGCTATGGTTTCCACGGTTTGATCGGGAATCGGTATGGCTTCACAATACCGTGAAAAATAATCTATGAAGGAAAGTATATAACGGTTCCCGTCCTTGGTCAAGGGTAAAGGTCCCATAACATTCATTGATACCTGATCAAACGGGTACATAGTGAGTTCATGCTGACCCATCGGTACCGTTACTCGATGACCTAGTTTTCTACGAGCGCAACCATCGCACTCCAGGACATACTTCTCTATGTCCTTTAACATCGTTTTCCAAAAATACCGTTCTTTAATTATGTCTTGGGTCCTCTTATTCCCTGATGTCCACTGAAGACGGTGTCGTGGTGGTGCTTTATGATGTCGAAAGTCATCTTCTGTGCCTATTCCTTCGATAAGCTCGATGCAGAAAGCGTCTTGTTGCTGTGCTTGTAATATAACGTCCCGGCTCATGAGTGGAACATATATTTCGTTTTGAGCAACAACATTCACCTGACGGCTTAATGCATCGGCATTGGTGTGCTTCTTACCTGGCTTATGAGTAACCGTGAAATCAAACTCTGATAATCGGATTGCCCATCGAGTTAGTCTTGAAGATGGATCCTTCAGGCTGAGAAGCCATCTTAGAGCAGCGTGGTCTGTCAGTACTCCGAATTTTTTACCATTCAAATAGCATCTAAAGTACTTGATAGCCCAAACCACTGCTAGAAGTTCCCTTTCGGTGGTACTGTAATTTGTCTCCGCCTTATTTAGCTGACGGGACGCGTAGCAAATGGGTCTTTCCTGCCCATACTTACGTTGAGATAATATCGCGCCTATAGCAGTACCGCTTGCATCCGTCGTGAGTATAAAAGGTTCATTGAAATCAGGATAGACAAGTATTGATTCGCTACATAGAAAGTTTCTAAGCTTATCGAAAGCTTCTTGTTGTTCCCTCTCCCATGAGAACCGTTCACCCTTCCGCGTGAGAGTTGTCAAGGGCTTGGCAATATCCGCGAAGTTGATTATGTACCTTCTGTAGTAACCTGCGAGACCAATGAACGCCTGTACATCCTTTATACACTCCGTCACTGAATAGTTCTCAATAGCGCAAAGCAATCTAGGGTCTGGTTTTATTCCCTCTTTTGTCACTACATATCCTAAGTAGTTGACCTCATCAACAGCAAAAACACATTTATTCGGTTGAATCTTCGAATTAGCATCTTTCAATCTACAAAATACCTTACGCAAGCTCTCAACGTGCTTCACTATTTTAGGATTATATACAATGATATCGTCTAAATAGACCATGCAGTCTATACCTTTTAACCCTATCAGGACCTGGTCCATTAGTCTGCTAAATGAGCTAGGAGCTCCCACCAACCCGAAAGCCATCCTGTTGTAATGGAAGTGCCCTAAGTTGGGTACACTAAAACCTGTTTTTTCCTTATCCTCTTCTCGGATCTCTAGCCGATGTTATCCGTACGCCAAATCTAAAGTGGTGAAATATTTCCCTGATCCTAGATGATCTAACGTATCTGTAATGTTAGGCAAGGGGGTATGCATCACCCTTGGTCACCGCATTAAGACCTCTGAAATCTGTACAAAACCTCCATAACGGGGTTCCATCAGGGCTTTTCTTCGGCACTATCACGATTGGTGCGCACCAAGGTGAGTCCGATCTACTTATGACACCTGACTACAACATGTCCGTTATGTGCTCTTGAACTATTCCTGTTTGGGTCTGGGGGAGCCTGTACATAGCTTTTCTAATCGGTCTGACATCACCGGATTCTATCTTATGCTTAATTTTGCTAGTACATCCAATTGTCTCCCCTTGGTCATGAAACAACATCTTGAACTCCTGAAGAACTAATACTATCATGTCCTTGTCCCTCGTTCCAAGATGCTCAAGCTTCTGATGAATTAATTCCTCAAACTCATCATCAACTTTGGGTTTACCGACTCATGCCGTAACCCTGCTTACCTTGTGAATGTGTTGATTAGCTTTGAGGCCCTCTGCAGTCCCAAGTAGCATATTTCTCTCTAACTTTACTTCCTCTAAGCTCGTATTCACAACTTTCATCAAGACCTCGTTGTTTGACTGTCTGTCAGTGACAACACGAGCCACCAACACTCCGTGTTTTCGTAGCTCCACTGGTTCAACAACCAGTTCTCTCGGAATAGCTCCACCACCTTAGTTTTTTGACCTAACAAACACGATGCACTCACTACGTCCAGGTAGTATCATCACTCTAGCGTTAGAAATACTCCATTCACCTGGAGCAGCATCATTCAATGCTGGGCACTCCCCAAAACTCTCTCCTGCACTTCTTGCTGAGGTGATTAATCCCGTATCAGGCTCTTGTGGCGATCGTCGAGACTTCGGATAAGGATTATGTCCTGGCGGACGTCCCTGGGTGCTCTCAGACTTAAAATTATATGATACTCGTCCATTTGCAAATCGTAGCTCTTCCCGTGCTAAATCGATGATCGTTTTCCTACTCTTGAGAAAATCAAGGCCTAAAATTCCAGCGTGTTGCATGTCCATGTTGGCAACATGGAAAATACATTCGTGCTCTACGTCGCTCAATACAAACGTAACTAGTTTGATACCTAATATGTCTATGTTACTTCCGCTTACGCCCCTGGCAGTCGTAAGACATTTGTCAAGTGTGCCAGACCCAATGCATGGACGTAATATTGATATAGTAGCTCCGGTATCCACAATGAGCTGGTGGATTTCACCGTCGATTATAACATCTAATAATAATTCTCCTACTGCATGGTTCCGTACGTTGGGCACTAGCACTGACTCTGTCTTGACTGCCATAAGTTCGACGGTCGGGCTTTCGACGAACTTTACGCGTTTGGGTTATCACCCTTAGGCATACCCTTCCTACTCCAGCAATCTACGGTGAAGTGACCCTTTCTTTTGCATTTGTGGCACACCCTGTCAACTCTGTACCCCTTTCCTGATGTTGGTTTTCCCGTTGTCACCTGACCATAAGGCTTGCTGCTGCCTTTCTTGCTATAGCAGTCTCTCTGGGTATGTCCTACCTCACCGCATGCATAGCAAGTAACAGGCTTACCCCTTGTGTAGTACACAGGCTTGGAGTCTCCGGTCTTTACTTGTTTGAAGTTGTTGGTATCATCGTTACTGACAGTAACAGCAATATCAACGGCTTCCTTAAGTTCAGCCAGCATCCTATACCGTACCTGTTGTCCGGGATTACCGCACAGTCCTGCGACAAAAGCTGCCAGCAACCTTCGTTCACCTTCCTCATCGATAACCTCTTGGATCTCTGGGTTGTCAACTTTTTGGATAGTCCGAAGTGAAAGTTGCTTGCATCGGTCAGCAAAAGCCTGAACTGACTCACCAGACACTTGCTTTGCCGCCTGTAGGTTCGAGTAGTGAACCTGGTCGGGTTACTAAACACGAAAGCGTTCAGAGAATGCGTCTTTGAAATCTTTAAAACTTACCTCGGAAGACTGAAGGGCAACCGTACTACTCATGAATTGGGCCGCTGCACCCTTTACTTTAAGACCAATGATTTCGATCTCATCGCGGTCATCCCAGTTTCCTAATCGGGCTGCTTTTTCGACAGTGCCGAAAAAATATGACACTGCCACACTGGACGTTTCCCCTTTCCACGTGTCGATTAGATTACTCACAGACATATCCTTTAGTTTAGCTGTCAATCCCACAGTTCGAGCCTTATCATCTTTTAATCTCGCTATCTCCTCGTTCAAGCTCCTGATTTGATCGCTCAACTGTGCTTAGTCAAATTGGGAAACCGCCATGTTCATAGGTAATTCTTGAAAATAAATCAATTTGAAATATAGGAAAAAATTAGACAGCAAGCGTCATACTTCATCGTGATATCTATTCAAGGAATTACATAACCCTTCTTATCCTGACATTCGACATTGTCATCCGCGTTGAAAATATGTCATCCTATAGGTCGCTTCAGAATTATTTTCATAATTCAAATAACTTTTCGTTTCTATTTTTCCTGTATTCCAGAATTCTAAGATAAATCACTTGCAGTGCACCTCATACATCTTCTATCCGTATATCATGAAATCGGATGACGAGTTCTTCCGACCTATGATTTGACATTTCAAATTAACAGCTGGAAGATAAAAAATTGTTTCATTTTAAACTACCGTACTTGTTATTGAAAATCGCGGAAGCTAACAACGAATCCATAAACATTCATCCCAAACTTCATCAACCAAAACCCAGCTGTCATGTCAGTTTGACAGTGACAGTGATAGTTACATTGACATTATTTACCACGTGTGACACGTGACAATGACACAAACTACCATGCGACATGCATGTAGCGCGAAATTGAAAACTACTTCAAATCTAGCTACTCACCGGAAGACGAGCAGAGATTGCACGTGCAACATCGCGAACTTTGAAACCGCAACGCGACAAAATAGCATATCTCGTACACCATACACTAACACGTATTCTCCGTTTACAATCGCGCATGTAATCTAACCACATACTTTTCAACACTCGTTCTTAACACAACATTTTTATAACGAATGAATTGATTCGCCATTAAAAATCACTATTAGAAAATAACACTCGAAATTGCGAAACTTCACGAGCATGGTACGGCCTTCATAATCCACACTGACTGTAGGCCTACTCTGGCATCCCTACTTCAAATCCAATAATCGATTCACCGATTTTCTATAACTATTGATGATTCCAACATTTATTGGACGATCTCCTTGTTGCAGAGATCCCACCGCTGTCACCAAATTTGTCATGATTTTACATGGGGGTATAATACGCAAACACAATTGTTATTAAAACTAAAATAAAATATATTCTCAAATTTACTTACATTGGTACATCCTATCACTCCAGCTTATACCAGTTTACTGAGAGCGATCATTCGTGATCTTCATGCAGCGTTAACAATATACACTCGTCAGTAGACTCGATCGAGTGTAGTCGGCTTCAAAAGTAAGTTAGTGGAAAAAGTTGAGGAATGCTGACATTTCACTCAATATGCAATATTATGCGTGGTGCTGTACAATAGTCCGATGCATCAGGTGTTCTATCAAGATACAACAACTATTGTATACCTTTCATGAAAGCACTCGAATCAATTTAGCCAGAAGCCAACCTAGATTGGAAATGATTGAGAATGAGCGCCCTACATCACAACCTCAACAATCCCTGTAGAGTCCCTGTATCCCTGTAGTGTGGGGTACAGTGTGTAGCGTGATGATTCTCAGGTCGACAGATAACACAGCAAGAGAGGAACTGCAGGTGTGTGCGCACTGGACAAGATTCGTCAGTACCTGGAAGTCATTGTTGAGAATCTCCGATGAAAATTCAGATGAAAATTTTGAATGAAAACTTTTATTTGGAATTTTCATTGGAAAATTTCATGAAACCACATGGAAAATTGCGAATGAAAATTTTCGTAGAGAATTTTCAATGAAACTTTCTGAAACTTTTTGTTCCAGAAAACATTTTTCTTGGTAATTCTTGGAGAAAATTTCCATTGCAGATTTGTTGCGAAAATTTTTGTTCACAATCGAAAATTCTCATTGGTGAATATTTGTCAAGAGATAACAATGGAAAATTCGTGGAAATTATTCAATGAAAATTTCTGTAGAAAAATTTCAATGAAAATTCTTGTCAACATGTTGAAGAAAATTCTTGTCGGAATTATCAATGCAAATTTTTTATGCAAATTTTTGTTGAACGACATCAATGTCATTTTTTCATACTAATTCTCATCCCTTATATTCATTGAACTGTTTCATCGGAAACTTTTATTGGACATCATGGAAAATTTATCATGACATTTTTGTTAAAAATTTTCATGGAATTTGTATTAAAATTTCACATTGAACATCATCGGGAATAGGCCTAACAATGAAAATTATTTTCCAGAATTTTCAATGAAAAATCCTGACAAGAATTTTCGATTAAATTTTTTGTAGATATATTGTGATGTAAAATGATGTTGAATATTCTGGATGGAAATTCCCATCGGAAACAGTACAATAAAGATCTTGTCGAAAATTCTCAATCAATATTCAGGTCGAACATTATCAATGAAATTCGTGTTGCAAATTCTAAATGAAAATTCATGTCGAATATTTGCAATGAAAATTGTTGTTGAGAATTTTTATGGGTTATTCTCATTGATAATTCCAATTGGATATCATCATTAAAATTTCGAGATGAAATTTTCAATGGAGATTAATGTCAAAAATTTCCTCAAAAAAATGTACAAATATTTTCGGAGCAAAGAAATGTCCATTGAAAATTTCAAGATGAAAATTTCTGTTGAACATTTTCTATGAAAATGTTTCTCGAAAATTTGTCGAAACTCCAATGAAAAGTTTCCATACAAATTTTCAACTAAAAATCCTACTGAAAATTTTCGACGGTTAGACAATTTCTGAGAAAATGCATCTCAAAGTTTCTAAAAAACCCCATGTGATTGGGCTGAGCGGGAAAAATCATAAAATTATTCTCTCCAATTTGATTCAAATTTTTCTCAAATATGGACACGGAAGTGATACACATCAATAAAATCGATGTGTTATTCGGACCAGCCGTTTCGAAGAAAATAATTTAATTCATGTTTTTTTATTTATAGAAAAGATAGTTATATAAGTGCAAAAATATTGCATTCACTTATTTGGATCACGGATTCCTAGATCCATTGGCATCGGATAAAGTTCATTCCATATTATCAAGGTGTGTCGAGTTTCGCTCATCTCACAACACACATTTCGCGTTGTTGATCAAAAAAAGGTTTATTGTTTTCAGAAATTAATGAATGAAAATACCTTACGTTTCGATATGTTCTCACATATCCTGGTCACAGGCACAAAATTGACCCCTGAGAAAATTCGATACAAATGCCAAAACAATACTTGGAATAGAAAAGGTGAACAAAAACGATTTATAATACAAATCCTGATCCAACGAGCCGTTAAAAAATCCGGTCTGATGAATGAAAAACCAGATCCTTCGACGGATGAAATATCGAAAACTTCATGAAAAAAAATATATATACATATATATATACATATATATATATATATATATATATATATATATATATATATAAATATATATATATATATATATATATATATATATATATATATATATATATATATGAATCTATATATATATATCTATATATATCGCCTTCATTATACAGATATATATAGAATTGTACTTTTTTCGACATGAATATCGAAATTTTTTCTTGATGTTCCCGGGAAGAAAAAAGAAAGAGAGGGAAAAAAGCATGAATTGAATGAAAATAAAAATTGAGTGTGATTTAGTTGCTGCCAATCATCAGCATTTTGACGATGCTTTCTTCTCCGTAGTTTTACTTCTTGTCAGGGGAGCTGACATTTGTTCAACTTCTCCCTCTCATCTCTCCTTGTTGGATGAGCGTAGCGAAGATTTTCATTCCTAAACCGAAAAATTTTGGGCTTGGTTTTCATGTTTTTTTTTTTTTTTTTTTGTTTGTGTAATTTTGTACGCGGCATACAGATCAGGAAAAAGTTTCAATCAACTCGAAACTTTTTCCCCACATTGGTGTTATACCAGAATAGGTGGGGATTGTTTTCCAGGAAAATCGGTCGAACGGTGTATCCGGGAAAAATTTGGAAAGTATGGAAATTCCCCATAAGAATAGGCCGGGGAGAAATACTTGGAAAATCAAAATTTTTCAAAAGCTCTCAAATTCATACTGAATGTGAAAAGATCTATCATACATATTTTAAGCGATTTGTGAGACAATCGGATGTGAAATAACGAAGAGAACGCATTTTTAATGTACTTTTTTACACATCAATGAAAACAATTAGGAAAGCAATTGAGAAACTATTGAATGTGAGCAACAAGTGTCACTAATAGATTGAAACGTTTAAAATCTGTGATGGATATGAAGAAGGCACAGGTATAATTGTTTGGAAACCAAGGTTTATATACCAACAGACAGCCACGGTTCTTGAACCTTTGAAGCGATCCATGGCCTGTATATGTACATTGAGCTGACCAGATGTTCTTAATTCTACATTAGCATACTTCTAAGCTCATCTCACAACGCATATAAGGCGTTTTCCTAGTTAGTTTAACTCAGCTCATACGACTCGGTTAAATGTTCAGGAACTCGGCGACTTCGTTGTGGTCTACCAATCGGAGTAGCTGGTAATGGTTCTTGAACAGGTTCTTCTTGCTGTTCCAGCGGTGGAACTTCTTCAACTTCAGGTTCTTCACTTGTTGGGTTATCTGAGCCTGTTTGATATTTCTTCACGAATGTTGAATTTCTGCGGTCTGGTGATTGGACAACTACTGCATTTCCTTCTTTCTTCAACACTGTATGTGGTTGTGGATTGAATGGAGTTGTGAGTTTGTCACGCTTGGTTTGTTTCAGTAGGACCAGGTCTCCTACATCTACGTCACTTAGACGTGCGTTCCTTCTTGTATCAGTATAATCCTTTCCTATATTTTTTTTCTCTCTGTGGCGGTCACGAACTTCCTCATCATCTAACGTTTCCCTATCCATACTTGGTAATTTGGTCCTGAGAGTTCTGCGGAACATCAGTTCAGCCCATTACTGCATGAGGAGTGGCTCGGTACATCAAGAGGTAGGTGTATTATCCTATAGTCTCTTACTTGGACTGACATATTTTGTTATATTATTATGTGACTCATTGATTGCTCATCATAGTTGCTCATTCGACCCTGAATACTTTTGTGGCTGCCATGAGCTGCAAATCAGTTCAATCTGGGAAGCTGTGGTGACAAGACATTGAATAAATACTTTGTACAAATCACCATGTGTTATTTACTAGAAAAACGCCATATATGCGTTGTTAGACGAGCGGATAGTAATAGTATTGGTAAAAATGGGTAAAAACTGCTTCGAGTGGTACCAATTTAGTACATTTTATGTTTCTTCTTCAAAATGGCTGACCCGATCAAGCTGAAATTTTTTAGAAATGTGTACCAAAATGTAATTCAACTTCACGCGAAATTTCATTATTCATTCGAGTAAAAATATTATCTTTTTTTTTTTGCCTGTTATTCTAATGGGAATTTTTGAAATTTCTTAAATTCATAAAAAAAAAAGTTACTTCCCGATAATGCCACAAAACTATACAGATCTAAGTTAGATTAGGAACCATATTAAAAAAAGTTTGAGGTTGATAGATGTAGCCATTTGACCTGTGGAGAACCGACAAAAAAACATAAAAAAAAAAAAAAACATAAAAACGAACACCAATTTTTTTCAGTATATCAAATTGAATCCTCGCTAAAGCTCGTCTAATAATTAACAATTTACCTTACCATAAATAAAGTAAAGTTGTTACATTGGCAACGAGGATCAAGTGAATTAAATAAGAGATCTTATTTTGTTGAAAGCAGTCACCTATATATTCAATTATGGCAGATGATGCTGCTGGAATACCGACTTTTAATTGTGAAGGCGATCAAACGTCCTTAGGTCAGAGATGGGAGAGATGGCTCCATGCTTTTGAATATTTCATCCTGAGTGCCAAACAGCAACCGGATCCATTGAGGAAAAGAGCGATGCTCATCCATCGCGCAGGTATGGGAGTTCAAGATATATTCCTTAGTATGCCGGAATCATTACAAAATGAGGGCGATGTATTCCAATCGGCAGTTGATGCTTTGACGAAAAAATTTGAGCCAAGGACTAATATACCGTACGAGCGAATTAAGTTTAGATCGTTGGCTCAAATGGAGGAGGAAACAATCAACCGGTATGAGATGCGGTTGAGGAGACAGGCTTTGGTCTGTGGTTTTGGAAACCTCATAGATGAGCAGCTAAGGGACCAGATACTGGATAAAGTGTTTTCAAAGAAGCTGAAAAGAAAGTTGATCGAAATAGGGCCAGATATGACCTTAGTATCAGTATTAGATACTGCTAGGGCATGGGAAGATGCTAACCTGAAAGAGCAAGACTTGGAAATGGTTAAGGCAGGCCCATCCGAAACAAGTTCTATCAATAGAATCATGGAAAAAGGTAGAGCTAAGGAGGACAAACCTGGATGGCTCAGATATATCAAATGCTATGCATACGGGTTTAATGTACACATGAGAAACGACGAAGATTGTCCAGCAAAGAATGGGACATGCCGGTCGTGTGGGAGTAGAGGACATTTTGAAGTTTGTTACAAATCGAGGAAGGACACGAGACGCCAAGACAACAAACCATGGGACCGCAAGAAGAAAGGGAAGATTCGACGTGTCCAAGAGTCCAGCGAATCCAGTAGTGAAGATTCAGAGGAAGGTATACATACATTCCGGTTAGTAGACATCAATAACATAAGAAATTCAAAGGAAGATTTAACAAAGATCTCTGTAGGGGGTGTAGATCTAGGAGTTATCATCGACTCTGGAGCTACCTGTAATGTTATTGATGGAAATACATGGAAACTTCTAATGGAGAAGGGGATCAGGTGTACGTCAGCCCTATCCTCGAAGTTGTTGTATCCTTATGGTACAGAAAGGCCTTTGTCAGTCCTAGGTGAATTTACCACCATGGTTACTGTGGAAAATGGAAAACGTGAACGGGCACTGTTTCACGTCATCAAAGGGAAAGGTTTACCGATATTGGGTAAAGAATTGTCCATCAAGCTTGGAATGCTACAAGTTGGACTATACGTTAACAGCATAAATCATTCTAACAGAGTAGGGAAACTGAAGAATTTTCAGTTGGATCTCAAAATTGATGCTCAAGTTGAACCAGTTGCTCAAACACTACGGAAAGTGCCCATTCCACTCCGTGAGAAGCTGGAAAAGAAACTGAAGGACCTGGAGGAGATGGATATAATAGAAAAGATTGATGGTTTCTCTGACTGGTCGTCCCAATTGGTGGTCGTCCCTAAGGAAAATGGCGACATTCGCGTATGTGTAGACATGCGGAGAGCGAACTTGGCAGTAAAGTGGGAGGTACACCATATTCCGTCCTTTGATGACATTCTTCCAGAGCTAAATCACAGTAAGTTTTTCAGTAAACTTGACATGGAGAATGCTTTCCACCAGATAGAATTGACTCCACAGTCGAGGGATTTTACCACATTCTTGACTCACAGAGGAATGTACCGGTACAAACGCTTAATGTTTGGAATAAATTGTGCGCCGTAGATTTTTCAGCGCATAATGGAACAGGTGCTAATAGATTGCGAAGGAACTAATATCTACATTGATGACATACTTGTTCATGCACGATCCAAAGAGGAGCATGACAAACGACTGTCAAAGGTACTTGCAGAACTAAAGGAAAATGGCATTACCTTGAATGAGGGAAAATGCACAACGCATCTCACAACGCATATAGGGTGTTTTTCTAGTAACTGGGAAACGAGCAAGAAGTTTTGCTTCTTCAGATTGATTCTTCCTTTTTACTGTGGGAGTTTCGGACGAGGTAATAGATGAACTCAGTGTATATAAGTAAAGCTGATGTATTTTATGAACTTCTGGTTACAGTTTTAACATGCTTCTCAGAAATCTCGAGAAGAAGAACTTATTGAATAACACAACTGGTTGACAAGACAACCAGCCACAACAATACCTTTAAATGCACAGAACACAGTATGCAGTGATTCAACATCACTGCATATTGGTATTGCATACTGCATATTGCAGTCCCCTACAGTACCCCCTCCCCAGTGTCCCGAAAATATGGAGGAACACGATAGTCTTGCATTCACGCTGGAATGATGACTGTGTCTGGGTCTGCGAGTATGTATGCAGGTTTCAGCCTGTCTATGGATATCACCACTTGTTCACCGTTGCGCACGATAGTGTAGAACTTGTCGTGACGAGCTGTGATAACATACGGTCCATCATATGGCTGCTGCAGAGGAGTACGGACTGCGTCGTGGCGCACAAAGACGTGCGAACATGACGCTTAGTCCTTGAAAAGGAAAACTGCGTGTTTCCCATGGTGAGAAGGTTTAGCTGGCCTTAGCTGCCTGTGGTGACGTCTGAGTCGATCGACCTAATCGGATGTTGACTCCAGGGTAACCGTTGGCGATGCAAGGTATTCGCCTGGAAGGCGAAGTGTCGTCCCATAAACAAGTTCGGCTGGCGTTGCTTTCAGGTCTTCTTTCCAGGCCGAACGGATGCCGAGCATGACCCACGGCAAAACCTCAGTCCATCTCTCGCCGTCGTGGCACATTATGGCAGCCTTGATTTGTCGGTGAAGACGCTTGACCATTCCATTTGCTCGTGGGTGGTGGGCACTTGTCCGAAGATGAGTCGTACTCGTCAGGTTATTGAGTGACCGGAAAAGACACGACTCGAACTGGCGTCCTTGGTCACTAGTGATTCTGAGTGGAGCTTCAAACCGTGATATCCATCCTGTGACGAGGGGGGCAGCCACGGTTTCCGCAGTGATGTCTGATATTGAAATTGCTTCTGGCCACCGTGTAAAGCGATCCACACATGTCAGTAGGTAGCGAAATACGTCTGCTATTGGTAGAGGTCCGACTAGGTCAATGTGTACGTGCTCGAATCTAGCACCCGGTACGTCTAAGTGACCGACAGGCGATGTTACGTGACGTGTAATCTTGAAGCGTTGTTATTTTATGGACGTTCTGGTCCATTCCTTGCAGTCCTTATTTATAGACGGCCATACGTAGCGCTTCGTGATTGGTGTGGTGGTTGCCTTAATGCCAGGATGTGACATATCATGCAAACTGTCGAACACTTGACGCCTCGAAGGTAATGGCACAAAAGGACGAAGTGTGAGGTTGGAGGTTGGATTGTGAGGTTGGAGTCGACCAACTTTTTACATTCTATTTGAAGAGACGTGTTTGATTGTCTGAAGGTCCGTAGTTCGATGTCATCTTGCTGTGCCCTTGCGATGTCGGCAAAGTTGACAGGAGCTGTTACTGCCTCGACCCTGGACAAGGCGTCGGCGACGACGTTGTCTTTGCCTGGAATATAATTTTTTTTTTCTGGATATATCGGTAGTATATTGCCCGATGAAGTCAAGGTGTCGAAACTGCCGTGGTGAGCATTTGTCTGGTCGTTGTCTGAAGGCAAATGTAAGTGGTTTATGATCGGTGTGGACGGTGAATGTTCTAGCTTCTACCATGTGCCGGAAGAAGTGAATGGCGTCTTATATGGCTAACAGTTCACGGTCGTACGCGCCGTAATTTCGTTGTGCTGTGTTAAGCTTTTGGGAGAAGAAAGCGAGTGGTTGCCATCCGCGGCATGTCCGCTGCTGTAGAGCGGCACCTACGCTGGTGTCCGAGGCGTCGGCAACAACTGCCAGCTCGGCGTCGATGTCTGGATGCGCGAGAAGGGTGGCGTTCGCCGGACTCTTTTTGCATGTGTCAAACGTAGCTCGGAGTTCCGGCGTCCAACCGACAGGAGTTCTACCTGAGGTGTCGGTACCGGCGAGGAGGTCGTTGAGAGGAGCCTGAAGTTGGGTAGCGGATGGAAGAAAACGACGGTAAAAGTTAATCATTCCGAGAAACTGCCGTATTATATTGATACTTGATATTGCCGGGTGGCGGAGAGGAAAGTATGGCGTTGACTTTCTCCTGAAGAGGTCGGGTACCAGATGCGTTGACTGTGTATCCAAGAAAATTCACTTCGGAGGCGCCGAATACGCACTTGGAGGAGTTGACCACGACGCCGTACTCCGAAAGCTTCGTAAAAAGGAGTCGGAGGTGTTCCTCGTGCTGTTGCGGATCACAGGAAGCTACTAAGATGTCATCGATATATGCATAGCAGAAATCTGAGTCC
Organism: Brachyptera putata; assembly: GCA_907164805.1. Lineage (NCBI taxonomy): Eukaryota > Metazoa > Arthropoda > Insecta > Plecoptera > Taeniopterygidae > Brachyptera > Brachyptera putata. The sequence continues at coordinate 15,314,106 of OU015473.1, read as the reverse complement.
CGAAGTACTTCGTCAATAAACCTCTGAAACGTCTGCGCCGCGTTCCGTAGTCCGAAACTCATAAAGGGACACTCGAATAGTCCAAAAGGTGTAGTAATTGCTGTCTTATGGATGTCTTCGGAAGCGACGGGAATTTGATTGTAGGCGCGTACTAAATCGATAATGGAAAAGATGGACTTGCCTGAAAGGTTCTGTGCAAAATCCTGGATGTGCGGAACAGGATAGCGATCCGGAATAGTCCGAGCGTTCAGAGGACGGTAATCTCCACATGGCCGCCATTGGCCGTTTTTTTTTCGGGACTAGGTGGAGAGCGGAGGACCAGCTGCTAGATGATCGTCGAGCAACGCCTGCCTCTAGCATAGTGTTGAACTCTCGTTTAGCAATATCGAGACGATCGAGTGCTAAACGCCTGGGCTTGCACGACGCTGGTTGTCCCGGCGGCGTGTTGATGTGATGAGCTGATGTTTTGGCTCACGAGGCATACCACTTGGGCGTGTGACGTCCGGAAAAGTGGTAAGTAGCTTGTGAAAGTGCGACTGAGATATGCTGCTTTCTCGTGATATTACCTTGACTTGCTCAAGAGTGCTGTTGGAGAGCTGCCCCGGAACTGCCAATGTAGTGACGCCATCAATAAGTTGCCGTTGACGGACGTCGACGAGTAAACCGTAATGTGAAAGAAAATCCACTCCGATTATTGGTTGAGCAACATCAGCGATGACGGAACGCCACTCAAAAACTCGGCGTAAACCTAGATCTAATGACAAGTTAATTATGACGTATGAATGGCGTATGAATGGGAGACTCATTTGCAGCAAAAAGTACATAAGTAGTCTTACTGGGGCGGCCTTGTACTTTGTTTCGAGGATACACACACATTAGTCTGAACCGGTGTCGATAAGGAATCTCGTCTTTGTTTGACGGTCCGTTACAAACAGGCCATAGTCAGCCGCCATTACTGACCGCCCCGGTCTTTTCTCGATTGTTGCCTGCAGGGAGCCACACAACGACGGGCAAGATCACCGAACTTGGCATGGTACCAACATAATTCATTCACCACGTTCTCCGTCTTTATCGGAGATGTTTCCTTTCTATGTGAAAGTGATCGCTGCCTGTCTCCGCGTGTGCGATTGGCGCTGAGCACCGCGACGCTTGCGGTCAATGAAGCAAGCTGTTGTGTAAGGTCACTCACCCGGGCGTCGGTCTCAACCGCAGCTACTCGTGGTCCTGGTGAATTGTCGTGTATCTTGTCAGTTGTTTCTGCAAGGGCACCGAATTCGACGATTGATGACGCAGCCAAGATATCCTGCATCCTCAACGGTAGGCGGCCTAATCACAATGTGCGGAGCAGCTCGTCGGGTATCCATGGTTCGCCAAGTCCACGAAGATAACGTAAAAACTGCGACTGTGTACGATCTCCCAGTTCCTCTCGTTCGAGCAGTTGTCTCATGCGTGAGCGTTGCGTTATAGATAGACGTGTAATGAGTGTAGCATCTTTATTGTAGCATATTTGTCCGAATCAGGTGGAGTAAGAATTATGTCCTGCACTTCTGACGCGTATTTATTATCTAGCTGGGCTAGGACATGGTAAAACTTAGTTGAGTCCTGTACTATCCCGGCTATAGTGAATTGAGCCTCTAATTGTGCAAACCATAACGACGGTTTCTCAGGCCAAAAGGGTGGAGCGCGTATGCTCACTCTGTCGACACCAGGTCTATTGATATCATCGTTGGACATGACTGATGATGAAGACACAAGTTACGTTTGATGTTTAAATAGTTGAAATGTCACTGTATGACTTGATTAGCTTGATACTTCACTCACCTTCGCACAAGAGAGGAACCTCTAATAAACTGAGAATACGCAGTTTACGCTGAATTTGAATATTAATAAATGTGATCGTAAGATGATCACGTCGGAGTCACCACTGTGGGAGTTTCGGACAAGGTAATAAATGAACTCAGTGAATATAAGTAAAGTTGATGTATTTTATATACTTCTGGTTACAGTTAAAACATGCTTCTCAGAAATCTCGAGAAGAAGAACTCATTGAATAACACAACTGGTTGACAAGACAACCAGCCACAACAATCCTTTAAATGCACAGAACACAGTATGCAGTGATTAAACATCACTGCCTACTGGTATTGCATACTGCATACTGCAGTCCCCTACATTACTATATACTGTGTCAGAAGTGGTTTTCATGCAGGAGGGATTCCTCTGTAGGCATGTTCAGTACTCTTGTCGCTTCGGAATCTATAGCGTGGCCATGTTCTCATTTGTTTTGGGCCAGGGACGATGTCACCATTGCCATTTGTCATTCATGAGCCCCAGTATCCTATGCTCCAGTCACCTGAGCCCCGGTCCCCTGAGAACTGGTCTAGTAAGCACCGGTCTCCTGATCCCTTATGGTTTTGATAACAGTATTGTTCTTTCTAATTTCGATCTGGTTTTTCTCAAAAGTGGCACAAACGATCTTTCTCCGTACCAAAGTCCCAAGTTTAGTTGGTGAAGTCAGGTAATTCAGGTTCAGCACGTGACATGCAAGTCTCGTAATTTTTTTCATCAAAATATCATCTCACAAAGTGATGATGACAAAACTCAGAAAAAAACTCATATATAACCCATCAGTTGATGGTGACGTAGGCACAGTTCGAAATATGTTTCAGTTATCTGGAAATACACATTACTCGATAATCTCGATATTCACACTCAATTTTTTGTCGGAATCAATTCATGCTTCTATTGTTATTTTTTTTCCTTTTTTCTAATCTTTTTCTCTTAGGATACAGGGGCCCAGGAGACCGGGGCTCAGGAGACCGGGGCTCAGGAGACCGGGGTTCGGAAGACTGGGGCTCAGGAGACAGTGGCTGAGGATACTGAGGTCCAGAAGACTGAAGCTCGGGAGACCGGGCTCAGGAGACCAGGGCTCAGGAGACCGGGGCTTGGGGACCAGGGTTTGGTTTTGGGTTTGGGTTCAAGGGTTTGGGGCTCAGGAGACTGGTGTTAAGTATACTGGAGTCCAGGAGACTGGGGCTCAGGAGACCGAGGCTCAAGAGACCGGGGCTCAGGAGACCGGGGCTCAGGATACCGGGGTCCAGAAGACCGGAGTTCAGGAGCCCGGGGCGCGAGTATTTTTTCAGCTACCGGTTGTTTACTATAAGCCAATCGCAGCTCGTCTAGGCTGTTCGCGCGGCAATACTCATCTTTTGTGGAATTGCTGATTTCAATGTTTTAGGTATCGGTGTTTTACGTAGCCTTTCCGCCCGTGAATGTGGTTAAAACCTCGGTTTCGGGTCGGTATACCGGTCGACACCAACCTGACCTACCTAACCCTAACCACGGTCCAGCCTCCCCCAATAATAATTCTTACGACAAATATAACTTCATATATTTTTTAGGTTTCCAGAAAATAGAGAAGGATAGTAGAACATTATCAAAAACATCATTTCATGAAAACAAAAAAGTACTGATAAAGCGGGATTCGAACTGGCGACCTTCGTAACCAAAAGCCAGCGTGTTACGGCAGAGCCAACGCAACATTAAGAATGAGTTGATTTATTAGCCGTCATAAGCAAGTGTCCGGGATTGGTCGATTAGACCAATTGGCTATGAAAACAACCGGTAGCTGAAAAAATACTCGCGTTCGGGGCTCAGGATACTGTGTTCCAGGTGACCGGGGCTCAGGAGACTTGAACTTAGGATACTGGGGTTCAGGAGAACGGGGCTATGGAGACTGTGGTTCAGGAGACCTTGGTTCAGGATTCTGAGGTTGATTTTTTTTTACAAAATGTTGTATTCAAAATTTTCCATCAGCGGATGCATCGGAAACTCTCACTGAACATCCATGAAGATGAAGATTTTTGATTAAAATTTTTGTTTAAAATTTGTATGATTGAAATTTGACTCCACTCGACTAAATTTGACATGGTTTTAAATGACTAAAAATGAATAAGCTTGACTTAACTTGATTACACAAGACTGAACTGGACTTAACTTGACCATACTTAAAACAGAACTTGACTAAAATTGACCAACCACAATAATTTTCATCGATCATTGTTGACTGGATTATTCTCATGTCGTAAGTTTTCGATGGAAATTTGCATTGAAATATCTCAACAAAAATGCTTATTGCGAATTTTAACCAGGTATTTTCACTAAGAATTTTCGACAAGAATTTTCATTGAAAATTTTCAACAATAAAATTCTCCGGTAAATTTGAATGAAAATTGAAACTTTCATTGAAATTCCTCAATAAGAATAGTCTTCAAATATTTTTGACAGGAGAATGTGGAAATTGTACAAATTGTAATTCGCGTCCCGTCAACGAGGAGAAGCTTGAAGCCCTGATTGGTCTCTTTGATGATCTTCTCCGTCATGGAGCATTCAGCACTCGCGAAGCAACTGATCATCAGCTCCAGTAATGGTCCCTTAATTCTGATTACCATAGAATGGCGGTCGACTATCGGGCCTTCAACACTCGTACCTGCGTACGAGTGTTGAAGGCCCGATCGTACCTGCGTACGAGTGTTGAAGGCCCGATGGTCGTGTGAGTGTTACAGCACCAACCAAATTCCCGTGACAAAAAAAGATTAATTGATTGTTAGGGCTTAGAGGCGCGTCGACTGCGAGGTCATTTTGCGCCTGAAGGATTACGTGAAAGAATTGTCATGTCAAATATCCAATAGAAATCAATAGAATAATAGAATAAACAGTAGATCAAACAATATACAGCGTTATTAATGACTATATGAAACCTAATCGGTGATTGTGTGAAAACCCCGATTTTGAGTTATTTTGGAGAAGTTTTGCTGGAGAATCAGTCATTGTCAATTGTTGCCGAATAGAACGGTATTTTAAACAGTCTATTGATATATGTCGTACTGTTATTTCCTCATTACACACATCACATTTAGGGACGATCTTTTCTCGGGTGAATAAATAGGAATGGGTGGGTAGCGTGTGCCCAATTCTCATTCGAGCAACAATTACTTCATCTCGACGCGAACTTCTTATGGATGAGTCCCAGGGTACAATTGTGCGTTTAATTTCTTCGAGTTTATTGTCAACTTCTTGATCCCATTCTCTTTGAAACCTGCGTTTGGAGAGTTGTCGAAAAAATGTTTTCAAATCTGTAGCGGGAACTCTTGGCTCATCTATTACAGCTTTCTGAGTGGCTTCTCTAGCTGCTGCATCTGCAATTTCATTTCCTCTCATTCCAGAATGCCCAGGCACCCAGCAAAGCACAACGCTGACTTCCTTCATAGCGAGGGTGGTCAGGAGAGACTGTGCTAACTGGACAAGGTAATCGGTGAGAAAGATCTGGGATATTGCTTGAAGAGCACAAGAGCATCTGAACATATCATAAATGTCGTCTCTGGACGTTGCTGGATATGTTTCAGACTATTTACAATGGCCAATAGCTCAGCTGTATAAACGCTACAAATTGGACTCAGCTTGAACCCACAAGAGACAGAAGAACCAGACACCATGGCACTACCAACTTCGCGGTCCAGTTTTGATCCGTCAGTATAGTAAACAGTACGATCTTTATATTTCTGCTTGAGCTCGTTGAATAAATTAATATAGACACGTGAACTAGTGTCGGTTTTGTTGTGTGCAGTAAGGGCAATATCGCAAACGGGGCGCTCCATCCTCCAAGGAGGTAGTGAATTGAATTCGGTTGGATAGACCCTGGGATATATAAATATCTCTTCGACCAGCGAGTTATTAAGACGAATACCTGCAGGAAGTGTCGCCCTCAGCTTAGCACTGTAGATAGCTTGGAAGCGTGGATTAAACATTGACTGGTAGGTGGGATGATTCTTCATGCATAGCAATTTCGAGACATACGAGCAGAGGAGATACAATCTCCTGTTCCTCAGCGGAGGCTCACCAGCCTCGCAATACAAGCTCGATACGCGACTTGTACGGAGAGCGCCCAAGGCCAGTCGAATGCCCGTATTATGGATGGTATTCAGAGGTGTAAGAAAACTTGGTCTCGCTGAATCATATACCTCACAACCGTAGTCCAGCTTCGACCGAACTTAGGCTCGATATAATCTAAGCATCGTAGTCCGGTCAGCGCCCCACTTGGTGCCACTGAGGTATCGGAGCAGGTTCAAGGATTTTAGACATTTTATTTCGAGTTGGGATATGTGAGGCTTCCAGTTCAGTCTGCTGTCAAGTGTCAGTCCGAGGAATTTGGTGATTTCGGCAACAGGTAGGACGTTGCCCTCCATTCTGATCTCAGGATCTGGTTGTATGCCTCTCAAGCGGTGAAAATGCATGCAGGTGGTTTTTGAGGATGAGAATTTGAAACCCGTATCACCTGCCCACTTCACCAGCCGGTTGACTGTAAGTTGGATCTGTCTTGTAGCTGTGGCAATGTTGGAAGATTTACAAAATATAGCCGAATCATCAACAAACAGAGAGGCGCCAACTGGTGAGGCGCCAAGCGAGATGTTATAATTAATATTGTTTATTGCGACTGCGAAGAGTGTGCAGCTCATTACTGACCCTTGAGGGACGCCATTCTCTTGGTTGAAACTTTTGGATGTCACATCACCGATGCGGACACGGAACCTGCGGTTAGTCATAAAGTTGGATATGAGTATCGGCAGGTGGCCACGCAGGCCCCACTCATGTAAAGTAGTTGAAATATTATGCTTCCACGTTGTGTCATAGGCTTTCTCCAGGTCGAAGAAAATCCCCACAACATGTTGACGAGTCAGAAAAGCATCTTGGAGAAAGTTCTCGATTCTAATCAAGTGATCCAGCGTATTCCTATTCTTCCTAAACTCCGACTGAACTGAACAAAGGAGGTTTCGACGCTCTAACCATCACACAGGACGGTTATTCGCCATCCTTTCCAGAACCTTGCACAAACAGCTCGTCAATGATATAGGTCGGTAACTTGACGGATGTGTCTTATCCTTTCCCGGCTTAAGAATGGGTATCTGGATAGCGTACCTCCACGAATCGGGAAAGACGTCGTTGTTCCATAGTGCATTGTATGATTCCAGAAGATGGTGCAATTATTTCGGTGATAGGTGCCCAAGGAACTGGTTATGGATTTGATCTCCACCGGGTGATGTATCACGAGATTTATGAATGGCATGCTCCAACTCCCACAAACTGAACGGTACATTGTAATCCTCGTTGTTAGCAGAAGAGAAGTCCACCCTTCGCCTTTCTGCAACACGTTTCATTACTTGGAATGTCGTTGAGTAGTTGCGAGTGGCTGAGATCGCCGAGAAATGCTCACCCAGGGTGTTTGCTATTTCATGGGGAGATGTTATTAAGGGCCGTTCACCGCGGCCATTTTTTTTTCTAACGGTACTTCCAGTATTCTGAGCTCATTCGAGTTGCAACCCTTCTAGAGAGAGGTCATGCTACTCTTCGCTCCAGACAGAAATATTTACGTTATGATGGTATAACCGTGGCCAAGGGGCTGGGGGGGGGAGGGTCGGCTAGTCGAACACTACCCTGTACTCATCACCTAATCCCCAGACCCGAGTACGCGTGTCGGGGACAATACGTGAAGGATAGGTGGCATACCTGCTTATTAGAAAACAATAGCCAACAGAAATCACATCAAAAGTGATGACAATTTTTATGCTTATGCGTATTTAAATACTGCAAGTGCGTTGAAATTGTTGATGTGATAACAAACCTTTTTGTTTTAAAAATTTGGAGCATTTTTCACTGAATTAGAGATTGATACATAAAAAATCTCAGCACAGTATAATAAGTAGGCCTATAATTTCCATACAAAGTATTTCAGTACCGTATTCAAAGTATTTTCAGTTGAAGTATTTTCTTGTACCAATTTAGGCCTATCATTATTAAACTTGATATTTGAACTAGTCTTGGGTCATAATCGGTTCGACCACTCCTGATGAAAAAATGGAATTTTGAGAACCCCCGTAAAAATATCTTCAAGGGAAATAATAAAATAGATTATTTTTCAGAAAATCTCTAAACTCACAAGGAATACGAAGAGAAGAATTATGCACATTGTTTTGAAGATGAACATAAAAAAGGTGTATTATATAGATCATCATAAGCAACAAGTAATATATGGGCCATAATATATATATATATGAATGTAAAGACATCTTTTGGGTTTATTTCATGGAAATTACATTCACACATTCATGATATATTCATGAGAGACATGGATGTCTTCATTTACAAATATGCATATATATATATATATATATATATATATGTTGGATATGTCTTTAGGGTTAATATTCCGCATATTGTCACTTGTTAGACGAGCTTTAGCGAGGATTCAATTCGACATACTGAAAAAAATTGGTGTTCGTTTTTTTTTTTTTTTCCATGTTTTTTTGTCGGTTCTCCACAGGTCAAACGGCTACAGCTATCACCTTCAAAATTTTTTTCAATATGGTTCCTCATCTAGCTTAGATCTGTATAGTTTTGTGGCATCATCGCGTGGTAACTTTTATTTTTATGAATCTTATAAATTTCAAAAATACCCGCTAGAATAACACAGCGGAAAAAAAAGGAAAGTATTTTTATTTTCCAAAAAAATGAAATTTCGCATGGAGTTGAATTACATTGTGATACACATTTCTATAGAAAAATCAGCTTGATCGGATGAGCCATGTTGAAGTAAAAACATGAAATGTGCTAAATTGGTACCACTTGAAGTAGTTTTGACCCATTTCCGCTATTTCCGCATAGATCCGCTCGTCTAACAACGCACATATGGCGTTTTCCTTGTAATAATAATAAGATAGGCCTACTCACTATTACCCTAAAGACATTGATTCCAACATCAAATACATCCGCCAAAACCTACGTGAAAACATATATATATATAAATATATATAAATATATATAATATATATATATATATATGTGTGTGTGTGGAACCAAAAAAATATATGTATATAAAATATAAATATTACATAGTATAGGGGGCCTAATTCAATAAAATAAAATAATTCACCCACATTCGTACACTTAGGCCATATATAAAACGGGTGTCAGATAAGCATAAAAGAGAATGAAAACAAGAGTTCATCAGTTAGTTAGGCGAATCGATTCATTAGTCTATATGGAATAATACACGTAGATCCAAGAAAGATTATGATTATCTTCCAATTGAAAATGTGTCACATGAACAATGTATTTCGTCATTGAAGCGCAGATAGAGAATTGGACAATTTTACTATGATATCTATATGCACTACCACATTGGTTATTCCGATTGTGTTGTGATCCAAGAGGTTCGTGTTTCATGCCCGCCGCCGACAATCTCTGTACTATGGCTTTTGTGGGATAGCGGTGAAATACACGGAATGGCTTCTTACTGTCTAGATGACAAGCCTTGACATATAGTACATTTTTCGCGACTTCACTAAGATCTCATGGGTCGTTGACTCGGGATTATAACTAACGAAACGGTAGGCCTGTTTGTCTTTTTTCTATTTTTGGAAGAATTTCAGGTCCATTGACTTCTTCCCTTCAGTTTGTGACTAGAAGTGTCTTGGTGAACATCACTCTAGCTCGTGTACACTCAATTGCAAATCTCAGTTTATATTTCACAGAACTTTTTACTCGTATGCATGCACAGTGACTTAGCAATTGCATTGACCGTCGTTCTAGTTTGAAGTGCATACTAATGGAAGGTTTTTGGTTTTTACTGCAATAGTTTCTCAACGTTTAGGGATACTATCGATTGAGTGACAACCCGTAATGTTATGATAATGTGGTATTATTAAATCTTTTCTTCACAATGCCGCGATCTTACAGTGTGACACGCAGAAGAAATAAAGCCTCCAAAGAAAACCAAAGAAGATTGGTACTATTAGATACAGCAGCTGCGAACGTGAATAATGATTCAAGGTAAGTCTTACGCTAATAATTGCATTATAATTGACTATCAATCAACTGAATCATACTGATTTTCAAATGATTTAATTTTCCTCGACACAGGTGTGAAACTGCAACTGTTAGTGAACCATGCAGTAGTACTAGCATTGATACAAGTAATATCTACAAGACACCGCCACGAAAAATAAGGTTAGTTCAGGTTTAGTTGCAACTTTGGAAATCGTACATTTAGACCAAGTTTTTCAATTATTTATTCACAGCCCAAACTATCAACTTGTTATTCCCCTTTTGCTTACCTGTTATATGTTATCGACTAATCAGTCAATTATACGACACATAATATAAGACAAGTGAATAAAATTGTTATCGATGATGACCAGAAAGATATAATAGATAAACGCTGAATGTGCGTTGTAAGATGAGCGAGAACTATAGCCTATATCTAACTCGACACAATCATCTTGATCCATATACGATATGGTTCATTCGGTTACTAAAGAATCTAAGGAGCCGTGAATCCATCTCTGCAGCATTTTTCTTCTATTATTTTCCATCTATTTGATGAATAAAAAACATTTATAAAATTATTTTCCTGAAAACGGCTAGACCGAATTGCATAGAAATTCCTAATGATGTAACCCCCGTGAAGTTGGCCGCGCACATGTGCGGGATCCAATGTTGACGAATGTCATTCGTTAGTGCTACGTTAGTGCAGGTTGGTGCCGCAAAAATAATCGTTAGTGCTATCATAGTGCTGGTACCAACTTACACAATACCTGTGCGGGGCCAACTTCACGCTGGCCCCGCACATGATCGAAAATTAGATTTTTTTAGCACCATCATCTCGGATTACGTTAGTGCTCGTTAGTGCCGTTCATTTTATCGTTAGTGCTGTACTGGTTTGGAGCAAAAACGACATAAGTCATGTGCGGGGCAGCCCCGCACATGAGCAATTATAGCGTTTTTATGGCATACAAACTTACGTCTTCGTTAGTGCTGGTTAGTGCCGCAAAAATTATCGTTAGTTCTAGTTTAGTTTGGCGACAAATTGATTTACAAAATCGGTACATCTAACTTAGCGACGGTGCTAGCTATGTGCGGGGCCATTTCACGCTGGCCCCGCACATGTTCGAAAATTGAATTTGGTTGGCACTATCATCTTGGATTGTGTTGATGCTCGTTAGTGCCGTTCATTTTATGAACGTATATATCATATAATACGGTATATAATCATTTATATCGTTTTGTTTTCATTTTATGCAGGTGCATTATACCGAGCAGTAATCCCACCTCTGGCTTGGGGGTATCTCTCATTCCTGAGACCCCTGCATCGGAGCCATCAACAATGTTCGTATGAATCTTAATTTTCTCCTACATTACAACCGACACTTGTGGCTCAATGGTTATGTGCTTGTCTCTTCCTTGTTAACCGTGCTTCGATCCCCGCCACCGTCCATCTTTACAGAGGCTTTGCGTTGTTTTCCTTTGTAGCTTAGGCTAATGCCAAAATGGTTCCCACAATATAGGTCAGTCACGACAGTCCCCCACTATCTTACCCACTATCTTTTCCTATAATGTTCACGATATATAGCCATATATGCCCAAAACGTATCATTATTATTACTCATCATTATTACTGATATTATACTGATTGATGATATGTTATGCAAGTTCAATGTTGAAAAAAATATTAATATTATTATCATCATTATTGAATTGATGATTATTATTATTGATATTTGTATTATTATTATTTCATTATAAAAGTTCTTTGTTTCTAATTTTTTTCACATTTTTTTCACATTTTTTCTCATAGAACCTTGGATGATAGTGTGGACCATACTCGAGAAGAGTTGCCACCATTGAATATCGAATACGAACGCCCTAGTGGCGTGAAAGATGTCGCGGGACGTCGTATTGAGAATGTAGATCACATGGCAAAACAGTTTGTCAGCATGGGACAGCATACTAATACGTGCACCTATGGCAAATTTGAACTGGTCCATGAAGCGAAGAATGGTTTTCATTCAACACTTACATACAAGTGCAAAATGTGTGGTCTCGAGATTCGAGCAACGACTGATGAGGATCATGAGAGCCTGAACGACGCTGCAGTGTGGGGCTCAATGTCAATTGGGATAGGGCGTGAACAGCTGGAGGAGCTGATGGCTGTTTTGGACGTGCCAGTTATGGCAGCCCATAAGTTCAATGGACACGGAAGAAAAATAGGAAAGGTGAATATTACGGAACTACTTACACATTTTTGAAATTCAGGGAAAAGCTATAGTTTCAAACTGCGGATGAGTTTCGTATCCCTTTTCTGACATAATTATCACCCATTATCTTCACTTTCTTCCAGGCATGGGAAGAGCATCTCAATCAAAAAATGAAAGAGAATGGCATAGAGGAGATGCGATTAGCAGAACTCAATGGCGATTACTTGCATCTACTTTCAGGCTTGCATCATAGGAGCACGCACGAACAAATTATTGTACTTAGCTGTGCGTAATAAGTACTGCGCAACTTGCGTAAGACGCAAATGGAAGGTCAGTGACGGCTCTCCTGCCGCAGACCACGTTTGTTTCAAAAACTACTCCGGCACCTCCACCGCGATGGAACAAGATGTTATTGTTGAGGGATTTTGTAGCAGTTTGGAGGACCACGGAGTCATGTACCGCTACATGGTCGGTGATGGAGATTCGTCGGTGTACGCGCGAGTGCGCGAAAACGTACCGTATGGCCGATATGTGGATAAGATCGAATGCGCCAATCATGTCATACGTTGTTACAAAGAGAAAATGTATTCTCTTTGTAGCAATAAAGTATATAACCTGGAAGTAGGAAATTATTGAAAGGAAGGGTAGACAGGCTGTGTAAAGGTGCGAGAGCGGCAATAAGGTACTGCGGAGGCAACGTAGCATCGCTGAAGGCGGACATCATGAACGGCCCCTACCATGTAATGGGCAAACATGACCAGTGTTCGGACTTTTGCAAGCGAAAAGGCAAGCAAGAGCCGAACGTCTTGTGCCAAATCGAGTCTACCAATCTGTGGATAGAAGTTAGTACCTTTGAATTGTAATTTCAGATAACAGTCTACTTATTGAAAAATATATATTTATTTAATTGATTCTAAACAGTATAACATTCAAATTTGGTGGTTGAACTTGTGAGTAATAAGCAAATAGACCTAATTATGCATTATAATGATTCAAACTATAATTTCAACAGGTGAAAAAGCTTGTTGTTAACTTGGCGGCGAAGGCTGACCGACTGAAGGACAACGTCACAACAAACCAAGCCGAACGTCTGATGGGTTGCGTAGCCAAGTTCATCGGCGGCAAGCGAGTCAATTACTCCACTTCTGGATCATACCAGCATCGATCGATGGGGGCAGGTCTCGCCCACACCAGCGGCCCGAGTTGGCATAACAGTCCGTGGAAAAGGCTGTCGAGAAGAAGTCCAGGGCGTGTTTTTGCTTCCGTGTTGAAGAAAAGGAAGGACAGGCTCTCCTCACGTCGCCTTCATTTTCAAAAAGAAGGCAACCGCCGTTGTCGTAAGAGACCTGCTGCAGCTTCGGAGGAAGCAGACTTCGACTACGGTCCCAATGCTGCGGTACCAGACCTCGAAGTGGATGAGATGAAGCGACGCCAGGACTACTCGAGAACTTGCAGGCCAGTGTTGACACATTAGAGAAGATGGCAGAACTAGAAAGAGGGACTGTGGGCCAGAGGAACAACGAGAGATGGCGTCAAACTAGAAGAAACCTCCTTACTGCATCCAACTTTGGGAAGATAATAAACAGGCGGTCTTACACTCCGTGTCACAATCAAGTGAGTTGAAATTATATGTATATATATTGTCAAATTTATGCGAAAACTATTTCCCATCATTTGTCCAAGAACTTGGACAAGAATTCCATGCACATGTACAATTAGGCCGAGGTATAACGAGAGTATGAAGTGGAAATTTCAATTGTATATACTTTCAATATAAGTACTCATAGATGGGTTGCTTCTTTTACCAGTAACGATTTCCAATCTTACACGGACAAAATCGGTTTGACAGTTTTTCCGTCACTGTGGATGGTAATGAACATGTATAATAGTCAATTGTACTCGATTGTATTGTAAATAATTGGTATATTCATTCTCTTCATGTATGTGGAATTATACCCTTCAATAAGCATGATCATTAATAAAATTTGATTCCGATTTGGTTTTTTCGAAAGGTGAAGGAAATGCTATATGGCAAAGTCATATACTCAAGAGCCATACAGTACGGCATTGATAACGAGCCTATCGCCATCAAGCAGTACGAATCCCAGTACGGAGTGACGGTCGTTGAATCGGGCATTTTTGTCAGGCCAGAATACCCGTATTTAGGTGCTAGTCCTGACGGTTTGGTGGATGAAGACGGCTTGGTGGAAGTCAAGTGTTTGTTTGCTATTGGTGACCAAAGGCCCTCAGCCGCCGCAGCTGACAAAAAGAAGAATCTGTGTGTCCAATTCGTCAATAATGAGCTAAAATTGAAACCCAAGCACAATTACCATTATCAAATACAGGGCCAACTGCACATTGCAGACCGCCAGTACTGTGATCTGGTCTTGTACAGTGAAGGAGGACTTGATGTGAGTAAATACGTCCACTGATTTTATACCCTAGTTTTTTAAATATAAATAACTGTGTGCATTGTTTCAAACTCCTACTATGCAGATGCATGTATAATTTAAAGTTGTTGTTATTAGGGAAGCGAGCGAACTGGACACTCAAACATAAAGATATGAATACAGTATAATATAACATATTTTTTCTAGGTGATTCGAATTAACCGCGACATAGAGATGTGGGAAAAAGACATGTTCCCCCAGCTTGCTCAATTTTATAGAGAGTGTCTGTTACCCGAAATCGTGGACGGCAGAATCCCGCGTGGTATGGGCGTTCGTGAGCCTGTCTTTATCACTGATGCAATGACAGTTCGAAATAGAGCGTTGGCTGAAAAGAATGCAAGAGTTCCGAAGAGAAAGAAAGGTACGCCAAACTGTAATGTAGCATAGAACATATTATGCTACAGCTACTCAAATTATTAAAAAATTTGTTAAAAAAAATGATGACATGCTTGCTTATGCAGAAGTAAATGTCATGGGCCTATAATGAACTGGTGCCGAAAAAATGAGTGGTAGACCTATATTATGTACTTTCTCTTCTCAGGCCTACCAGCAGCAAATCCCGCGACAATGAATTCCGACATTGATGATGACTTGTAGATGAAGTGATGAATTAGACAATTCAACTAACAAGATGAAATTTTTGACTTGAGAATCTTTGACAGATTTGAGAAAAATATGTCAATTATTGCTTATCATCTCGTAATGCTTCTCTGGAATATTATAATGTTGAAATTGATACAGAATAAGGCCACTTGTACCTATGCAATATTCCAATTGCAGGTGAAAACATCCATACGAGAAGACCTTCAGACTCACGTCGACTTGTCATGTACATTTCTATTGTTAAAGAATATTTTTATTAATTTGATTATTTATAATTATTTTCATCACTATTATTGTTATTATTACTACTAGTAGTAGTCTCATCATCATAACATTCGGCCCTTACATATTGTTCAACTTAAATGAACATTTTCCCAGGATAGTTTTTATGAACAACTAATTAAAAATTGATTCGTATAGAAAGTATGAAAATGCACCCCATGTGAGCGAGACATTTGGGTGAAATCTACATGTGCTTTATACGTAATTCTGGCCACATATTGGCTTCTTATAGTATCATACTAGGAAAACGCAGAATATGCGTTGTGAGATGAGCTTAGAAGTATGGAAATGTAGAATTAAGAACATTGGGTCAGCTCAATATACATCTTCAGGCCATGGATCACTTCAAAAGTTCAAATCTGTGGCTGTCTGTTGATATATGGACCTTGGTTTCCCAACAATGGTACCAAAGCCTTCTCTATATTCATCACAGATTTTAATCGTTTTAATTTATTGGTGACTTTTGTTGCTCACAATTTTAATAGTTACTTAATTGCTTTTATTGATGTGAAAAAAAGTACTTTGAAAATGCGTTTTCTTCGTTATTTCACATTCGATTGTTTCATAAATCGATTATAAAGTGTATGATAGTTCTTTCCACATTCAGTATGAATTTGAAAGCTTTTGAAAAAATTTTGTTTTCAAGTATTTTCTCCTCGGGTTATTCTTATGGAGATTTTCCATACTTTCCAAATTTTTTACGGAAAAACCATCGAACTGATTTTGCTGAAGAATAATTCCAACCTATTCTGGTGTAATTTCAATATTCAAAAAAAGTTTGAAGTCAATTGGTCAATTTTCCTGACCTGTATGCCGCGTACAAAATTACACACAAACAACAACAAAAATAAAAAATAAAAAAATACCAAAATTTGTCGGTATATGGAATTACTAGGAAAACGCAGAATGTGCGTTGTGAGATGAGCTTAGAAGTATGGAAATGTAGAATTAAGAACATTTGGTCAGCTCAATATACATCTACAGGCCATGGATCACTTCAAAAGTTCAAATCCGCGGCTGTCTGTTGGTATATGGACCTTGGTTTCCCAACAATGGTACCAAAGCCTTCTTTATATCCATCACAGATTTAAAAAACGTTTTAATTTATTGGTGACACTTGTTGCTCACATTTAATAGTTCCTTAATTGCTTTCTTAATTGCTTTTATGGATGTGGAAAAAGTACTTCGAATATGCGTTTTCTCCGTTATTATACATTTGATTGTTCCATAAATCTCCGAAAATGTGTACGATGGTTGTTACTACATTCAGTAGAAATTTTAGAGCTCTAAGAAATTTTTGGTTTTCAAGTATTTCGTCTCCGCGGCTTATTCTTATGAGGCCTTTCCATACTTTGCAAATTTTTTCCGTAAAAACTGTTCGATCGATTTTTCTGAAAAACAATCCCAACCTATTCTGGTATAATATCAATTCGAGAATAAAGTTTCGAGTTGATTGCTTTTTTTCCTGACCTGTATGCCGCGTACAAAATTACATACAAATCAAACAAAAAAAAACAACATAAAAACCAAGCCCAAAATTTTTCGGTATATGGAATGAAAATCTTCGCTACGCTCATCTAAAAATCTTCGCTACGCTCATCTATTAATTCCAGCCATTCATTTGATAAACATAGACAATATGTGTCTATCATATTTCTGATTTGTTAATAATGTGATAGAGACCTACAAATAATATATATAATAAATAATGATGAATAATATGATTCAAATATTGTGTTGTATTGTGATACCTTATTTCATCATTTTTCTCATATCCCACAGAATTGAATATCAAACTTGACTGTTTTGAAGTATTTCGTCGAGTTGAAAATAATATTGGAAGTTATCGCATAGATTCTCTGTTGTTATTGCTTGTCATCAATCACTTCTATAATCCCTCGTCTTGCTACTCTTTCCTCCTAGCCGAGAAAAATCTACCTGAAGGGTGAGACACATTCTGTCTCTTTCTACTTGGCACTTGGACAAACTTCCGCAACACTACGCTAGTAGACAGTGGAAAATTGTAATTAATAAACAATTTTTATCTCGATATCTAATCAAGCTATTGACTTCTAAATACCTGACCTCCTGTAAACAATAGTTACCGACAATCTGAGAAAATATTAGCACATTCGGTCAACAAACACGCCAAATTCCGGAAATTAACTGAAATCGGTCTACACTTTGACAATTTGTAAATCCGGAATTTAAAAAAGTAATGGGAGCACAAAATTAAGATTAGTTTTGTTGGAAAGCTCATTAAATTCCGCTGGAGTTAAGGTTCTGTCAAGTTTCTGTCACTTATGAACTTGTAGCTAAAAAATATTGTTTTCGTACACAGATTATTCCAGAAATATCGGTGAAACCACCTTAATACACCTGCGGAATGAAGTCCGGAAACAACAGTACTCTTAAATTCACCATCTATTTTTTTAATCCTATTCCAGACTTTTGTCATTGGCGTACACTGGTTAATGGAGGAGATGTAGGCATTCCACGAAGCTTTCTTGCTGGATTTAATTATATAGCACGCAGTTTTCTGAAGGCTTCAAGGTTAATCGTTAATTTTATGAATATGTTAAGCGCTCTTTTCTGCTTACGAATTGCATCACTACATTTAACATTCCACCATGGGACCGGAGTGTGACGAGGGTTTGTTGAAGTAAGCGGAATACTTCCACTTGCAGCACGTATCATCGCAGCGGTGGCATTCTCGAATCGGGAGTCTATATCGTTGATTGACCGACTGCTCTCTAGATCAACGAGGTGGGTGAACAGTCTCCAATCAGCGCGGCGCAAGTTCCAATGCGCACATTGCTTGGCTCCCTGATGATAAGTTGTGGATGATCGGGTAGTGGTCGCTACCACATAGGTCTGAGTGTACCGAAAACTGAATGAGTGGTGCAAAGGATGGTGAACAAACACATATATCGATGGCAGAGAATGATTCATTGAAAGCGTTGAACCTAGTCTGTTCCCCACTGTTTAATAGAAATAAATCATTTTCATTAAAGAACTCTTCAAACAAGCGACCTCTGCTATCACCCTTTTATCACCCCACATAGTGTTGTGAGCATTGAAATCTCCAAGTAAAACAAAGGGATGTGGCAACTGTGATATAAAGTTCCTAAGATTTTCCTTAGTAACTGGTGCCCATTCAGGGAGATATATGTTGCATAGGGTAACTGGGTGGGGTACGGACAAACGAACTGCCACAGCTTGAAATGGCGATTCAGAGGCAGCGGGCTTACGTGGAAGCCATGATGAACGATAGTTGCTACACCTCCGTTTGCCCTTTCGCCTCTGGGGTTGTCGAATCGATAAAAATCATAGGTCCGCAATGAAGAAGTGTCCGTAGTTTTAAAATTAGTCTCTTGGAGTAGGAAACAAATGGGTTTAAAATGTGAGGTCAGAATCTTGATTTCTTCTTTGTGTCTTTCAAAACCATTCAAATTCCACATGATGAAACTCATACTGTTGTGCTATTTGTACGGAATTAGATAGGACGATTGGTATGTTGATTCAAGTCTAAAACTATAGAGGGGATTGGGTAGGTGTATAAAAAAACCAGCCATTTCTTTTTTGAAGTCTTCAGAAATTCCGGTCTTCTATTCGGCTGAACCACTGCCCACGTTTCTTCGCCACACAAAAAAAGATTCCTCGGACCGGTTTTTCATCGAAAATATTCATTGAGAAAATTTCAATTAAAACATTTCCAATGAATATTCTTCTCGAGAATTTCCAGTTACTTGTTTGTCAAAGATTTCCAATGGAATTCCTGTTGAAAATATTCAATGTATATTTTTGTAGTAGTTTTTCAATGATAATCTTTGTTGTATATTATTGTTGACAATTTCTTTTGAAAATAATCATTGTAATTGAAGATTCACATTGGGAATTTTCAACAGTAATTTCTTTCGAAAAATTTGGATGGAAATATTTGTCGAGAATTTTCAATAAAATTTTCTGTCGAGAATTCTCAAAGATAATTCTCAACTGAAATTTTCAATAAATTCTCCTGTTGGAGATTCGCAATGAACATTCTTGTCAAGAATCTCGATGAAGATTCTGGTCGACATTTTTGGTGGAAAATGTGAGAAGAAATTTTTTAGATGAGTGTATTACGAAGATTTCCATGTAACTCTTAACCGAAATACTTCTGTGCGTTTTTTTTTTTTTTGTATGTGGGCATCATTTCCAAATTCATTTCATCATTTCTATATTTCTAAAAACCCTAAAAGATTGGGCTGGAAAGAAAAAATTGAAAAATGGAATCTCTCCGAATTAATTCAAATTTTACTCAAATATGAACACGGAAGTGATACACATTATCGAATTGACGAGTAATTTGGACCAGTCGTTTCGAAGAAAATAATTTAATACGTGTGATTTGAATTTTTGAAATTTTTTTTGGTTTCTCCAATTTTATATACATATTTATATTTATATTTATATATTATATTCATTCATTACAGATTGTTCATGAAACAGGTGGTAATGGTTACTATACCTGATAAAATCAAACATACTCAATATAATTATACTTCATTTTTTTTCTTAGCTCTCTTCTTAAATCACCAATCTTCGTTATGTTCTTGACATCTTTTTACAATTCATTCCATTCCCCCGTCGTTCTTTTTCAATATTTATTCATATTAATATATAATCCGTATTTACCTACTTCTCTATCCACTTTTCCCACTTCCATTCTTAAGCAGGGTTTCCAGTTCCGATTTTTTCTTGTCGTCCGACACGATTTTCCCAACTGGCCAATCTCAAGGCCATTCAACTAAAAAACATGGCGGTTCACGACACCGTTTCGGAACCGATTCGGTGTCGGGATTATTGACTCAACTCCAACTTTTGTCGGCCGAAACCACGATTTTACCGGAAGCCACAGAGCGGTTGCGATTCATCTGATTCCGGTTGTTGGGATTTATATCGAACGACCGAAAAAAAGAATCGAACCTCGAAAATATCGACTCAACTACCCACAAGAACTGCGATTTTAAATAGATCAACACGCTTCCAATCACTTAAATCACCAAGTAGCCTACCTAAATTTTCAAAATGCCTTTCGAAGTCGAGCTTTTCATTCAAGCGGTACAGGACAACCCGTGCCTGTATAACTACAATCTTACAGAGAATAAGATGAGGCCTCTGAAAGATAAGGCCTGGATGGAGATTGGTTTCATGTTTGAACTTGAACGTAAGTATTGTCACGTTTTTTAGAGGTTAGGTTCGATAAGTGAATAATTTAGTGGCTTGAATGTAGGCCTAGATATATTACGTAGACCTAGCAAATACTCACAACATATTATTTTTGACTGGACTAGTCCTGACATGATTTCACACAATTTTCCATTATTTTCATTACAGCCGCTGAATGCATTAAAAAATGGACAAACCTGAAAGATTCATACCGACGCTTCGTCAACGAAGAAAAAGCTAACATGAAGAGCGGTGCCGCGGCATCAAACAAGAAGCCATGGTACCTCGCTCCATCCATGAGGTTCATGAGAGAATTCACGGTGGAGCCGAGGGAGAGCTTTAGTAATTTCCGCCCAATAACCTCATCGGCAGCGAGGACACGCGATGAAGAAGAGGAAGAAGGCTCGGATGACGTTGATGACGTCACCCACCTCCTTTATCAACGCTCACCGTCGACCTCATCGACGCCTAGCCCTACAATGTACGGCGAAATCCAGGGACTGCCAAAGCGGGGGCGCAAATCAGTTGGGCCTATGGTGCGAGGTGGGTCTAGGCGAACTACTTCGCTTTGCGAAAATTCCGAGGAGAGCCTAGGCCTACCTTTTCAGCCAACGTCACAAGTCGCTCCTCGTAAGGTAGTCCCTGGAACTACCAACTACCCCTACTACCAACTACCCTGGAACTACGTGTACGCCGGAGGCCCTACCATAAAAGCTTTGCTTCATGCCTACCTGGATACAAACGTGTTTTCCATCCAAAGACTCACAACAATTTGGAAAGTCCCATCGTTCGAAAAACCTGTCGGCAATGGACTTCCATTCTTCTTCTGTTGGCACAGGCAGAACAATCTGATGAAGGACGGCCCATATGGCTTCGCACGTCTCTCGAATGATTTTGGATACAGTGGCTCGTTCAACACGCTCCGCAAAAGACATGGACACCATGCTATCTCCTGTAGCTTATCTTACAATCTTTCATGTAATATTCTCCGTTCTTCATAATATTCTCCGTTACGCGTGTTCTGTAATTTGCGTGTGGCGACAATAATTGCACGTAGGACGTTGGTAACTTGCGGGTGTTTTTTCGTGTTTCGTATTTTGCGTGTGATTCTCGACAAAATTCTCATTGAGAATATCGAATGGATTCGAAAAAATTTTCCTCGATATTCATCGAAGACAATTTTAATCGAAAATTATTTTATCAGAACTTTTCGACGAAACCTTTCAACGTGAATTTTCGATAGGAATTTTCCTTGAAGATTTATTGAAAAAGAATTCGTCAAAAGTTCTCAATGTGGATCCTCAATGAAAATGTTCGATGAAAATTTCCAATATAAATTGTTGACAAACATTCTCATTGAAAATTTTCAACAAAAGTTTTCATAGAAAATTTTGGACAGGATTTTCATTGAAAATTTTCAACCAAAGTTTTCATGGAGATTTTTAAAATTTTTGTCGAAAGATTCCAATGAAAATCCGCGTAGAAAATTTTCAATGCAGTTTATTGGGAATTATCGAGGAATATTTTTGTTGGTAATTTTCATCAGAAATTGTAATTGAAAATATAGATTGTCATATTTGTAGGTTACTTATTTTTTTAGAAAACTTCCTATTCCCAAATTTCATCGAACACTCATAGGAAACTTTTGTTAGGCCTCACCTAATTGGATGGATGTAGCGAGAGGAAAGTGACTATGCAAGAGAGTGCAGAAACCATCGCCATCTTCTACTTGGCATGTCCGGGCCCAGTAGGATTTTTTTTTGTATTATTGAAAAAAAAAAGAGCTTTCGTTTTCTGTTCATGAAAGTTGGAGATAAGGAAAATGTACTGAGTGAGTAAATAAGTGGATATAGTATTTCAAAGCGTCAATGTGTTCTACTGGGAAAACGCCTTATATGCGTTGTGAGATGAGCTTAGAAGTATGGAAATGCAGAACTAAGAACATTTTGTCGGCTCAATGTACATATACAGGCCATGGATCACTTCAAAGGTGTGAAAACCGCGGCTGTCTGTTGGTATATGAACCTTGGTTTCCAAACAATTGAGGCCCCCCCTGCAAGAACCAGATAGGTTTCATAGAAGTAGTTTTGAGATAAATGCCTTTGAAAGTAAAAGTGTAGTAAATCTTTGGAAATTGGGTGATATTATAAACAAACCTTTGTAAAAACAAATAATGTGAGAAAAAATAATTTATTCCAATAGTCACATTATGTACATTTAAAACAGGTAACTTAAGGCTATAAACCAAATCTAAACAATAGACGGCATAAGCATCGACGTACAGCCAAGACTCAGTCGGTCACAGCTGTTTTGCTGTGATTTAGCTACACAATCACTTCAATTTCTGGGAATTGCTACCACCTGGAAGCTAATATAAACACTAGCATAGTTTTGGTCGATAAAGAAGACATCAATAAAGCGATTGGCAGTGAAATCTGCAAAAGTATGATATGTGCACTTATCGGGTTCTTGCAGGGGTGGCCTCAATTATACCAGTGCCTTCTTCATATCTGTCACAGATTTTAAACATTTTAATTTATTGGTGACACTTGTTGCTCACATTTAATAGTTCCTTAATTGCTTTCCTAATTGGTTTTATTGATGTGTAAAAAAGTACATTAAAAATGCATTTTCTTCATTATTTAACATCCGATTGTTCCATAAATCGCTTAAAATAGATATGATAGATCTTTCCACATTCAGTATGAATTTGAGAGTTTTTGAAAAAAAAAATACAAGTATTTCTCCCCTGGTCTATTCTTATGGGGAATTTCCATACTTTCCATTTTTTCCGGAAAAACCGTTAGACCAATTTTTCTGAGAAACAATCTCAACCTATTCTGGTATAACACCAATTTGTGAAAAAAGTTTCGAGTTTCGACTTTTTCCTGACCTGTTTGCCGCGTACAAAATTACACACACAAAAAAAAAAAAAAAAAAAAACGTGGAAACCAAGCCCAAAATTTCTCGGTATATGTAATGAAATTCTTCAATACGCTCATCTAAATATGGTAATTTAATTCTGGTATTGTTATGAGCCATAATAATTGGGGGCTCATCAAATTGTTCTCACGATCTTCTATGTAATATTCTCCGTTCTTCATAATATTCTCAGTTACGCGTGTTCTGTATTTTGCATGTGGCGACGTAATTGCACGTAGGACGTAGGTAACTTGCGGGTGTTTTTTCGTGTTTCGTATTTTGCGTGTGAAGACAATAATTATGTATGTATATATATATATATATATATATATATATATATATATATATATATATATGTATATGTATATATATATATATATATATATATATATATATATATATATATATATATATATATATATATATATATATATATATATATATATATATATATATATATATATATATATATATATATATATATATATATATATATATATATATATATATATATATATATATATATATATATATATATATATATATATATATATATATATATATATATATATATATATATATATATATATATATATATATATATATATATATATATATATATATTCATATATATATATATATATATATATACCCAATAACTATTCCTCTGGATATCATTTCCTCATATATTGTTCCCTGAAATTACGTGATAAAAGAGACTATGGCATCAGCTAAGTCGTTTAATGAGGACAATTTGCCATTAGACTTACTAGTGGCACTGGGCAAATGCCGGGAAGAGAATTTGAACGAATTTGTCGCGGCAATCCGTGTTGCTTGCAACAGTGTGTCACAAACGCCGTTTGAAACTTCATTGCACACGGCCTCACTGCCACCGCCAACACCACCTCGTGCGTCTTATGTACGCGACGATGGAGTTCTTCGCGCCCTCCGGTTCGAGCTGCCAACGTTCGGCGGTTGAGATGATGTGCCCAAGAGTTTCTAGACGCCCTAACCAGGTATGCACGCGCATCCCATCACGACCAACGGTGGCTTCTGCAGGAGGTTGTACCAGTGGCTCTGGTAAGGGATGCGGAGAGATGGTGGACATCTCGTAAAGGATACTCTTTGTGGGATGCGTCCCAACGAAATTTTTTGACGGCATTCGGTGTGCCGGATCGTATCCGCCGTCTCCGCATGAAGCTGGACGCCCGGACACAACATCAGGACGGGGATTTTGCGTCCTTCGTAAGAGTGATTGACGCAGTCAGACCGTGTCGGAGGAAGAAAAAATGGAGCGCGTTCTAGCACAAGCGACGCCATTCACTCGGCAGCTATTGTGAGGTAGCTCTTTCCCCTCACTGGAGAACATGGAGGATACTGGTCCAGAGATACAGGAGTTTGTGTGGAGGACACAACATTATCAGCCTCACCCTCTACCGTCCACATGCTTGGAACGTGACTTGGCGTTTCACCCAGTTAAACCAGGCTGATACTCCGGCTGCCACATCTTCGACGCTGCGTCGCCAGCCCTAATCAGATGATACCTATAGGGCTGAGCCGAACTATGCAATGTGTCCCGCCCACCGAGGTTGGCCTCAGGAGTGACGTTCGCGAGGGCCCAGATGTAGTACCGATACAACAGGGGGCCAACGACGACAACGAATGTTGTATCTAACGCAGCTGGCGACTGAGATTATACTGGACACTGATGTTTTGTTCGCCACTGGAATCTCCCTCCATGTAGTTGAGGGCGGTTGGACTCTTGGATCCGCAACACGCGTCATTTCATTCTCGTCATCAGCTGCCCGCATATCGAAAACCTCAGTTGATTACACCGGCTCGGAGGACTTTGGGTGCATCGGGTTGAAGCGTCTGTTTACCAACGTACAACAGCCCCAAATCTCTCCACTTCCATTGCCGTCATTATCACCACCGCCACTGCCATCTCCGTCACCACCATCGCCAATATCTCCGCTACTGCCAATGCACTGCCATCAACCTGTAGTAAGCCAACACGTGCCTCTACCTACACGGTGCGAGCAACGTCAGTCAGTGGTGGCTGCATTGCGAGTAGTCTCACGGTCAACTCAAACGTCTACGTCAACGCCACCGCCAACGTATTTCTGTGAACCCCTGGTGAATGAATACTCGCCATTATCATCACGGCGAGAGCAACTCTGGTCAGTGCTGGCAGCCTTGAACATGGTCTTGCAGTAATCCTCCGCCACATCAATCCAGCAAATACAGCTGCATGCATGTGGTACCTCAATTCCTACTACACTGCCGGAGGTTGCTTCTGCTTCTTCGGCTCCATTGCGTCCCAACGTTGTCCTGGAACAGGTCACTCCACCGACTGTAGCGCATTGCCCTCTAAGAGGTCAAAGGCCAATGCGGGACTTGCTGCCAAGGTTTTCCACGCTATTTACGCTCACGCCTGGCATCACATCGCAGGCTTGGCTTAACATCAACACAGGTGACAACTCTCCATGCAAAAGCAAGTTGCGTTCAGTCAACGCGAAGAAGCGAGAGGTCTTGAATGGTCTGCTCGATGATCTTCTCCGCCAGGAAAGATATAACACTCTACAACAACTAGTACAACACTCAAGCAGCAACTGGGCATCAGCGCCAGTGATAGTGAGCAAAAAGTCCGGTGGCCATCAATTAGCGGTTGATTATCGAGCCGTGAACAATCGTACGAAGGTGCCGGTGTACCCTATGCCGTCGACAGAATGGGTGTTTGCTTATATGGGGCAAGCAGCTTGGTTTTCGTTGCTCGACTTGTCGCAAGGCTTCCACCAAATTCCCGTGGCACCAGAAGATCGCCCGAAGACGGCTTTTATCTGCCACCGACGCCTCTTCGAGTACATGCGAATGCCTTTCGGGCTGGCTGGCATTTCCGCTACGTTCCAAGCCCTCATGGACAACGTACTCATGGACCTGAAATACAAGTGTGCCATGCCTTTTCAGGACGACGTCCTCGTGTTCTCAAACACGCCAGCTAAGCATGTTCGTGTCCTCCAGGCGGTACTCTCTCGGCTAGAAACAGCGGGTCCCACGATCAATACGTCGAAAGTGCAGCTCTTCAGACGTCTCTCAAGTTTGTGGGCCACATTATACGTCCCAACGAATGTTCCCCTGATCCGAAGAAGTTAATGGCCGTCTCATTTCCCCGCCCGTCAAAAATCAAGGAATTTCAAAGTTGTCTTGGTTTAGTTTGCTATTACCGAAAGTTCTTGCCGGGTATGGCAACCAGCACTATGTCATTGACACGCCTCACACGAAAAATCATTCCGTGTCACTAGGGCGCGGTTGAAGAATCGGCTTTCCGCGCTGATATCCAGGGATTGACTGATGTCACGGCATCAGCTCTCCCAGACCTTAACAAGATGTTCATTGTCGAGTCCGATGCCAGTGGGCTGGGAATTGGGGCAGTCTTGCTGCAGGACGATACCGAAAATTCATCTCGTCCTGTTGAGTTTATCAGCCGGCAGTTATTGCAACACGAAAGGAACTACACTGTTCAGGAACTCGAGTGTCTTGCGGTCGTGTGGGCTGTGGACAATGTGTAACCGGTTTATCTGGCCGTGGTACGTAGCTAGAAATTCACCCATTTTCATCTTTTTTGCGATCACACCTCTCTGTCGTGGATGTTCAAAACCGAACTGACATAGAGCAGAGTACGTCGTTGGGTGCTGCGGCTTCAGGGATACAACTGCACTGTACGATCACGCAAGGGAACATCGAACGTATCGGCAGATGCCTTGAGTCGCGCTCCAGTAGTGCTAGCATCGGAGGTCCCAAGACACTCTGTGGCGGAGACTCTGTTACCGATCGAACTGGTAGAACAGGTTCATACAGTGCATTTCGAGCAGAAGACTAACCTTGTTGCGGCTTGCTCTGTAGTCGATGTGTCTGCATTATCCGACGTCCCGACGCTCGTTACACATCAAGACAACGACGTCGATAGGTCCGCACTCAAGGTCTACCTGCAAAGTTTCTACTTTCGGTCGATCCTCGGCAATCATGGATCCAGGCCTCTGCCGCCTTCAGTGCCATTACCGACGACGGTCTTTCAGTCAAACGTGTCGCAGGTCTCCCGGGCACCGACGAATCATCCACCCAAAAAGTTTGGCTGCCTCGGGCACTCTGTGGTCTGGTCCTGACAGTCGACCATTGCTATCCTCTCGGCGGACTCGGCGGTTTCTTACGGACGCTGGCAAGAATCCGCAGGTCTTACTTCTGGATGAGAATGCGGTCCGATATGTGCGATATTGCGTCGACTCCAGCCGTAGCTTTAACCTTGAATCCACAGTGCCGTCGTTATGTCCTGGGCCCATCCCTAAACTGACTCGAACCTTGGGAGCAGGGCTTGCCTCTCCTAGTGACCAGAAGCGGAAACCACTCTGTCTAGAAAATTGCGCCCGATGGTGCGACAACGGTAGGGACCATGCTCCTTGGTGCCTAGGCTAGCGGAGATATCTTGTCTGGCATAGCTGAGGAAGTGCTGTGAGTGACACACCAAGTTACCTATTCGGGATGCTGCGAACAAACGTGGCTTTTCGTGAGTGACTATTCACCATTTCCGTCATGTTTTGCACTTCCGTCGTTTCATCGCACTTTCACGCACGCGGCTGACCGGGGTCCAAAGTGTATCTCATCTGAAGTATACATTGGCGTTTAGATCGACGTCGTTATCTTGATGTGTTACAAACGTCGAGACGTCACTCAGTTGCATTCCTGATATGGACTGAATTCGTCATTTCCACCCTTTCAATCACCAACAGAGCCCTCGCCACAGTGTGTCCAGGGTCTTCGATGCTAGCCTCACTAGAGCGCGACTCAGAGCGTCTGCCGGTGCGTTTGCCCGATCGTACGCTGAGATTGTACCTTGCAGTCGCAGTACCTGATGACGTTTCGATGTCGATTGTGTTTCAAATAACCACGATAGTATGTTGTGGGAAACTACCAGGTACTAACGGAAATTGTCCCCAGCCCCAACTATCTTCTTGAATTCGGATTTTTAAACGGTGTAGTCTCTTCGTGCTGTGTTAAATGTCAGCTGATGAACTCCACTGGACGAAGAGGACCTACGGCATCGTTTCGCATAAATACCACTCCAATGCTCACTCCACTGTCATCGGTCTCGCCACCAGTTTTCGAGATCTGAGAGAGCCAATGACGTGACTTTCGTTCAGTTCTGGTGACCGCTCGGAAAGTCGACTCTACTGCAGCGTTCCTGCGCACAGTCTTCCACGTCAGACGCTTCAGCGAAACAGTGGTGTTTGCAATGCCCGGAAGAACTTTCGGCAATAGCTGACACGACCAAGGAAACCCGAGAGTTTCCTAATTTTTGACGAGAAAAGACCTGACGAAACGGCCCTAATCTTCTCTGGATCAAGAGAAACATTCGTTGAGACTTATAATGTGCCTTTAGGCCTTGAACATGCTTCGCTGCTATGTTCAAAAACACAAAGACGTCAAAAACGGCATCGCGCACTTGTATATTGGTCACGGAGTATATTGTCCATCAGAGTCAGGAAAATTGTAGTTCTGGCCGTGAGCACGAAAGTAATCCGTAAGTACGCAAAGAGGCCGCGGTGGCGAATGATATCTGTCTTCTGGCTATCTTTTGACACATCGGGGATTCGTTGAGAGCCTAGTGATATTTCGGGCACCGAAAACCGCCATTCGACCACCATTCAAAGGCAACTAGCCTCTTTTGAGAGCATTACTTTAGCTGGGTAGGCTGCGAAGTGGTTCGCTGCGAACACTTACACATCATTGGCGTCAATATACGCCATGAGTTTCGACCGTAATGACACGTAAGCCGCTTCGAATTGTATTTCCCAGTTTCATCAATTCAATCGGTGACAGTCTCTGTCATAGGGTGTCTCCGGACCTTCAAAGCTTGCCCTAGGCACGAGACATATGTTGGTGAGCTCCAATAGGTTGTTCTCATGAGAACAACGAGGCATTTACTATGGTAATTCGGTTTAATTGAGTGGAGTTTCGACACTGGATCGTGAAATGTGGGAAGAATCAAGTGAGAGCTCACATGTTCACCGACGTTCACAACCTTCTCAAATACTGATATGATATTCGCCGTGCCATGAAAGTGACTAACACTCGAGGGCCTCTACCCACAAAGAGGAAGCAGCTTCACTCGGTGGTTGCCTCGCAAGTTGTTTCGCACACACCTCAAACATTGACCGCTCACCTACAGATGTCAACGCACACCAGTTCCAACGTATTTCTGTTGACCACTGTTAGATGAACACATGCCGGACACATGCATTCAGACTATAGCTGTATTGCCAGAAGTGGCTTCATTTACCTGACTCATCGTTTTCTCAGTAAAATTTATTTTCCGACGGTAACGCATCAACCACAAGGTGTGCATCTGTCAATGGAAAATTTACCTATTCCGTGCTATTCACAACAACGCTTCATCACTTTCGAGGCTGAGCACAGCAAATGTGAATTGCGTTTCATACAACGCGAAGAAGCGTGAAGTCCTGAATGTTTGCATTGATGATATTGTCTTTCAGTGTTTCAATCAGCACTCGCGCAGCAACTGGGCATCACCTTCAGCAATTTTCACTGTGAAGTCTGTTGGCGCCCGACTATCGGTACGTTGGCACTCGTACGCAAGTGTACTATAATGCCATCCACAGAATGGGTGTTCGTTCAACAGGATGAGCGGCGTAGTTTTGGTGCTCGATTCATCACAAGGCTCTCACCTCATTCTCGTTGCGAATTATCATCGATCATAGTGCGTCTTTGGATGCTGCATCTCCAAGAAAACAAATGCACTGTATAATCGCACTCTTCTTGGTCTGGTCCTCATTGCCATCATTTCGGCGGACGCGAAACGAAACGAAAGCGTTCTTACGAACGCTGAAGGAATCCGAATGTCTCACATATGGATGCGGTCCAAAATATCGGGGTCTGTGCGCTTCATTGTGAATTGTCAAATTGTCAAGCCAAATCGCGAAAAACCAGCGGGTTATATGGACACTCGGTTTGCAGATTGCCCGTCTGATGAGCATATCTAGCGACAACGTCGTGGGATTCGTGAGCGAACGATGGTGTTGAACAAATGGTATTGAAACACTTTATTGTAATATTGAGCGGCAAACCGTATCTATCGACCATGTGACCAGACTGACCTAACCTAACTCTCGAACAGACAATCATGGCCAGAAATTATCTGTGACTGGTACGAAGATTTCATGAAAATTGTTCCGCCCCCTGGTCGGCTACGTGCGTGTGACAACAGAGTTCTTGCTTGAAATCCTCACGAAAGGTCGCAAGCTACGTGCCTATTGGCATTTGAACGAGGATAACACCCAAGTTAGGGAAGGGACCGGAGCAATCCAGAGGCATGAGTTCGCTGACATTACCAACTCGAAACAGGGAAGAATTCACGAAATTCAAGAATTCGAAGTCGCAGTTTTCCAAGTGAGCGACTTCAAGTGAGTGGCGCGACCAGGACGTCGAGCGCGACCATGTAACATTCGCGTATCATGTAACTTGTGTCCAGCGTGAATATGTAGCACCATCGGGAGCAACAAGTTTGACTTTTTGTCCCTGGATTCTGGTTTACCGATTGGGCGGTTAACCGATGCGGACCAGGTCTCGCACTACGAGCCTGTTCCAGGATGATCCCGCTACGTGACTATGGCACAAGCTCCGAGGGCGACTAATCGTCTTATCTGCGTCAACGGCAGTCGTAGATCAAGGTGGTTGAAGAATGTTAGATATCAGCATAATACTGATAGATATCAGCACGTATAGTGTGTAGAAAATCAAAATAGCGATTGCTGAACTGCTGAACCGTGTCAATTGAGAATATAATTGTTTTTCCTGTACATTTGTCATCCTATCCGAATTTTCGATCACAATTTCTATTGAAAATTCTCAATGAGAATATATAATGAATATATAATGATGCCGTTTCAAATCTTTTAGGTAGATCTGCAACTCAATCGTCTCGTATGCTTCGTGCTCTTAATCACCAATAGTTTGTCCTCGTTCAGATGCCAAAGGGCCCGTATCTAGCAAGTACCCTGGCAAGCTGGCAAGTACCCTGTTGATACAGAGGTAGGGGACCAGAAGGTGGAACGGATCTCATGGATGCGTCGATCCCAGGAGCCATGATTGCGGTGTCGCATTGTGCCACTCGACAGTCTGGCCAATAGTCACGAACGCGATATGTTCCGAGGAAAGCAGGCACTGCTGAACACTTTCACCATCAGTGGCACACAGTGTCAGTAGATGCCTGGCGCACCAACAAGACTGAATGTCGCGGTAATTTGTCTACTACCACATGGGAGCAGTTTCTTGTTCGTTTCATTGGCCCTTCGAAGTCAATGCTGAACATGGCGAATTGGCAGTCTGCAAACTGGCTGTACATCTGGCCTGCTTGTTTCTGGCGATCTGGCTTGATGGTTCGGCAAGTAGCACACGAGCTCACTTATGGATTGCATTCCCATACAGATGTATGACTTGAGGATTCTTGTCAGCGTCCGTGAGAAACTGCCGTGTCCTCTGAGAGGATGGCCATGCTCGAATGTCAGGACAAGTTTATTCTGTTTATTTTCATTCTCTAGTTTATTTTATCCATGTTTATTCTGATGTGGATTTTCTTAGTCACATCGCCTGCATTTCAAGCTGCACGAAATGCACGGTATGTGGCTACGGATGCACTGTGTGGCACTGAATTATTCGGAGCGCAAATCAAGGCGTCCGCCAATAGGTTCGATGTTCCTTTGCGGAATCGCACCGTGCAGTTGTGCTAAATTTTGTGCTACAACTGCTAAATATCCAAGACAGTGGAGCTTCATCGCAAAAGAGGAAAAAATGATAAAATCGCATGTATGGGCAGATCTTGTCCACAGCCCACACGACTGCCAGACACGACTGACTTCTTGGACATTATGGTTTCTCTCGTGCTGCGTCCACTAACCGGGGTCTTGGTAGCCAGGGTCTGAGCCAGGGTCTGAGTGCGATCAGCTGGCTGAATCGCCCAGTTTCTTTCCAAGCAGTTGGACGATAACGGGAAAGCTCCGTAGGTTTGAGTTCTCCATACACATCCCCGATGTTCCAGACCAGTGACCTCCATAATGAGGAGAAGGAACGGCCTATCAACAGATGTCGAGTGAACGTTGTTGCATTGGCAAGGACGCGCTCTATTTTATTTCTCTGTCACTTTAAGTCCGATACGTTCACAGTAAACACCAATTGAACTCACATAAGACGTTATTCCTCGTCCGGATCTTGCGTCTATGCGGAGGCGACAAAAGCCTCCTCAAATCTCTCTGGAACGATGGATCTCAAAGCTAACATCTTTGTCGATATCTTTGTCGGAAATTCTCATGAAAATTTTCGTCAAAAATTTTGTTGAAAATTTCTATTAAAAATTTGGATTGAGAATACTTTTTGAGAATTCATATTAGAGATCTGTATTACAAATTTCTGCTGACAGTTGGAAATTTTCATTTCACGGACATTTTTGTAGAAAATTCTTAATGTAAACTTCCAGTGGAAATTTTTGTTTATAATCATCGATGACATTTTTTAGGATATTCTCATTCGCAACATTCCTTGTTAATTGAACAGTTTCATCGTGAACTTTCATCCACACCATTGAAAATTCCTGTCGAAAATTTTTGTTGAAAATTTAGAATTTGAATTTCTTTGGGAAATTTGTATGAAAATTATGTATGAAATTTGTTATCGGAAATTTCCATTAAACATCAAAATGAACATGTCGATAAAAATTTTTGTCAAAACTCTTTGCCGAAAATTCCTGTCGGAAATTTTCTGTGAAAATCTTCATTATTATCACATCATCATTGAAAAAATTCTATGAAAATTCTTGTCGAAATCGTATTTCTTGTCGAATTCCTGTTAAAAATAAGTGATGAAAATTCTTGTCAAAAATTTTCAATATGAATTCATGTCGGATATTTTGAATGGAAATTTTCTGAAAATTTTCATAAGGTATTTTTAATTGGAAATTTTCATTGAACATCATAATTGGAAATTTTTGATGCGAATTTCTTTCGAAAATGTTTAATGAAAATGAAAATTCCTGTCGAAAATTTTCATGATTATTTTTTGAAAATTCTCATTGAGCATCATCATTGAAATTTTTTAAGAAATTTCTTGTCGAAAATTCTCAATAAAAATTCCAGTCGATAATTTTCAATGGAAATTTTTGTAGAAAATTTAAAATGGGAATTTTTGTAGAAAATTTAAAATGGAAATTATTGTTGAAAATATTTAAGAAAAATTTTCAGTCAAAATTTTCATTGAACAGCATCATTGAAAATTTGGATAACATTTTTCGTCAAAAATTTTCAATGAATTCCTGCTTAGAATTTTTTATGAAAATTTCCATCATTATTACATTATCATTGAGAATTTCCTATGAAAATTTGTGTCGAAACATCCTCAATTAAAATTCCAGTAAAAAATTTCCATTAAAAATTATTGTCGAAAATTTTCAATTTAAATTACAGTCGAGAATTTCCAATGAGAATTCTTATTGAAAATTAATTTTCAATAAAGATTTTAGATGGAAATTTTTATGAAAATTTTCCATTGGAAGGTTTCATTGAACATAATCATAGCCGATGCCGGTCTGTGAGCTAAAGTTATCACAGGAGCTGTGTGCCATGTGTACGCTACTGGCTCAGGCTTGCGCTAGCGACAAAATAATAATAATAATAATAATAGCTTTATTTCCAATTTTTTTTTTTACACAATTATTACCTTATTATAAAGGTGTTTGGAAACTAATAACTCCGACTAATACACAAATGGAAAAAAAAATATCACATATACATAATTTACAATACAACAACAATATAAAAAACTAATAAGGTGGATCTATGAGTTTTCGACATACCATAAAAAGTGTTTTTTCTGCGTGGCAACGATAGAAGACATAATTTTAAGAAACTATTTGAAGGAAAAAAATTCCAAAAAAAAATCTGGGACATAATTCTTGCTTTAGTGTTCGATTTTTGACCATTTTTCTAGGTTTCTTCAGAACGTCAGGAAAGACGTAAATGAACAGAATTTTCACCAAATATTCTTCACATATTTCTTGATAACTTGCCGAAAGTATTTCATCGATAAGTTCAATAGTATATCAACAGTGATTTTTTCATGAACGGTTGCATCAGGTGAAAACGACGAGGCTTATATTTTATGAACTTTATAGAATTATTCGAGTTTTCCGCCGACAACCTGTTGAACACACGACAAGCATTGTCTCTGGCAATTTTGGTGTTTGTAAACCATGTGGTTTAGGAGCAGTACTTGAAATTCTGCATTCTCCATAAGCGCAATGCTAAATTTGATGACCGCTACATGCGACACCGCGGGGAAAGCTCGAACTGTGTCTTGCTCGCTAGCATGTGGCTAATCGGAGTCTAGCGGCTCCAGCCCGACTGTATGACTCACACTGCATTGTTGGTTGGCGGCAACGATCAAGCCAGCATACTACATAAACCAAAATGATGAATGAAAGTCGGCGCGTGCTAATCACACTTCTTATACGGAAATACATACGTTGACAATTTAGTTTCCATAGACCTGTGCATTCATTGGCTTTGGTCATTCCTTCACAGTCTTCTGTGTTGATCACTTGGGCTCAAACAACTTGTAATAATACCTCTTTATCATTTTTTTCATTCATATTGTGCTTATATTTAGGCCTATATTGTGATTTATATTAATTTTGTGTAAAACTTGTTGTACTCGTAACAAGCTGGTTTGGGATTGCTACGTGCAGTACGTAGTGTTGTTTTACAATACAGTTACTCGAGCAGTAGGCTTTTTGGCTATTTCAATAAACTTTTTTATAATTTCACAAAAATGCCGAAATCGAAACCCTCTTTATCGCAGAGACGTAAAAGGACCAAACGTTCTTTAATTATGAGAAATTTACGCAAGAAAAGAAATGAGGGAGAAAAGGAAGAGGATACCCATCAATTGACCAGGTAAGTGTCTATTAAACTGTCAAACTAATAAAGATTGCGAAATATATTTACTTGCAATGCTAAAAAAAACTATCTTACAATTATAATTGAACTTATAGGCCTAGCTGTTCATTTGCACAAGAACCTGACACAGCAGAAATAGATATGGAATCAAATCCAAGCGCCGATGTTTTACCAACTATACCAAGGTAAGCAGAAAATTTTATTTTATTTTACACTTGTTACTTTATAATTTGCTCCACTGAAACTGGTGGACCAGTGGCTAGCACGCTAACCGTCAAGTCAGACCGGGGTTCGATTCCCCCATGGTCGACCACGACCATCCTGACAGAGTGTTTACGTGGTGTTATCCTTTGACTTCAAGGTGATTACTGGGATGGCTGCTTGGTGATAGGTCACGACCGTCTCCTTCCCATCATTCTAATAGACTGCATGAAGAGGCTTCTTTATTCACCGGTTTATTTCACTGGTACATAAGCTACAGTAAAATAAAATAAATTGCGGTGGAATACCATATCAATGAATGAGCACCATGGCTCAATATTATATCCATGTTATTTTTATATTGATATTTAAATATTACGATATTTTTCAATTTTGAAATCTGTCGTAAACAAACACAGAGCCAGTCAGGACACCCAAATTGCCGTCATTCATATATTGGTTTTCGTCGGGTCATTTTGACTTTTAAAGTGAGGTATATTATACGGTCCCAATTGATACCGCATCATCTAGCCTCGATGATGGGTAGTGCAATCTACTCGAAACGTCGCGCAATGGTGACAAAGTGGAGACAACCGTCTACACTGCCTGTGTTTTATAATAGTAAGCGGTCTAATCCTAAAAATAATTTTAACATATATATATATATATATATATATATATATATATATATATATATATATATATATATATGTAAAAAAAAAACACTAGTAGACACTAAGTCGCTAGTGTGCTGAACCATTATTCAGAAGGTTCGACTGCCATCCTGATTGAGATTTTTTGTCTTTCCCCTATCCAAAATTAAATCTGGAAATATCCAGTTCGTTGTTGAATTTGACAATCACCGTCATTACCAAAATCACTTGATAAAAGATACGAAAAAAGGTAATGTAAAATCTGTATTGTCTAGTTCTAGTGACAGTGAAGCTGACGACATGATTCAGCCAGAGAGTGATGCGGAGCCTGACAGACCACCCAATGATGACGGCCTATTGAACCTGGTGCACGGCTCTCCGTACAAGCCTAGACAATCAGCTTCAGAAGTCATCTCTGGAAGGAGGATTGTTGACCCCGTACACTTTGCCAAAGAGGTGATGAAGCTCGGTGAGCACCCACGATATTGCACCATGGGTAAATACGAGCTGATCAAGGAAACCCCGAGAGGACTCATTACAACCTTCACGTACAAGTGCTTCACGTGCGACAAAGTGCAGAAGGTGTGTAGTGATCCTCCGGCAAAGAAAGACGAGATCAACGAAAGTATCGTCTGGGGAGGTATATCTGTTGGGATTGGCTACTCCCAGATACAGGAACTCCTGGCCATAGCAGATATACCTATGATGTCCGAGCAAAAGTATACCAAACATGAAAAACACGTCTTCAAGGTGAAGTATACATTATATATTATGAATAATAAATTAAATAAATGAATTGATTGTATATAATTATAAAATATAGGCATTGCGATCACACATCTGATCGATAATTAGTACACCCCAACCTTCATATTATTTATTAAAAATATGGGACGTTTCATATAACGTTTCTTATATGTAAATCAAAATCCTCTCCCAATATAGGCCTATTCATATTTGTATTATGATGATGATTAGGCCCATCATTCAGTATTATTGATTATTGAAATAATTATAACAATCATTTTCAAAAATCGAAAGTATTCATGTTCTATCCCACAGATAAGCCTATTTGGCTTTGTGAAATAGGGTGTCAATTATTATTCTTGTATGGTCTATGTATGTATTATTTATATCTAATTTAAAAAAATATATACCGGTATATATATCATCATCATTATTTTTATTATTATTATTATTATTATCATTGAAACGAGTAGTTTCAAGTTGAGGCTGCATAATACAAAATGAGCCTACCACACATAATACCATCTTTCTACGACAACAAACATCCATCTCCCATTAAATTCAGAAGTAATTGGCTCATCCCAATTTGGTTTCTGGCTTCTAGGAACAACGAAGTGACGAGAGATCATGCTTGTAGTTCATTGATGAATATCGAGTGTACTATATTATAATCTTTTACTTTCACATAGACTTGGGAAGATCATCTCACTCAAAAGATGATAGATGCTGGTAAAGAAGAGCGAGCGATCGCAATTTCAAAGAACCAGATGGAAGAAGGTATCCCTTACACTGCTGTTATTGGGGATGGTGCTTGGAGCAAGCGAACCTTCGGTCACTCATTTGACGCTTCCTCCGGAGTTGTAAGTGTTTCTCCATGTCACCTCACGAGAGGATATCAGTATACACTCGAATAGATATCACAGCGGAAAATCAACAATAATTGTTTTATTCTTCAAAATATTTTCAGATTTTATTATATTTTGATTAATTTGAAAAATAGGAATGATGTGAAAAACTAATACACTTTTCTGATTACTATACAATAATAACCTTCCTTTCAGGCATGTGTGGTAGGTGCGGAGACGAAAAAGATCCTCCACTTGGGTGTTAGGAGTAAGTACTGCTATGTGTGTGCGAAGGCAAAACGAGAGAAAACTGAGCCACGTGACCACTGCTGTTTCATCAACTATCATGGATCCTCAACCGGCATGGAACAGGATGTCATCGTAGAGGCATTCAAGCAGAGTGAGGAGGTTCACGGACTCCGGTACAAGTTCTTGATAGGTAAAAAAGCTAATTGAATGCAGTTTTCAAGAAAGTCTTTTATTCGAAATAAAGTATTGTTAGAACTTTTTGGAGGTCGTATTCACTGATTGAAGAGCACTATATTCTCACTTTGTGTGTCGAACAGATTTTATGTAAATAAGGTGAATTTAAAATGATTCAAATATAATAAATGTTCACAAATATTCCAGGCGACGGTGATTCAAGCGTATTCAAGCGAATAGTGGAGTGTGTACCATATGGGCGCTTAGTTGAAAAAATTGAGTGTGCCAATCATATGGTTCGTGGCTACACGAATAAGTTACACATTCTGAAGAAAGACGTTCGTTTTGACAAAACTGTTCGCGACCTTCTTACTCAAAGAATCCCTCGTTTGACGTCAGGTGCGCGAGTTGCGATAAGGCAGGCTGCCGCGCATCATGACGTCACTCTACTGAGACAAGACTTGGCCAATGGACCACGGTTAGTAAAATTCTATAGGGTGGATTGCAAGAACGAAGTTTAACCCCGGCCTACTTTAGACGCCGTCTAAGTACAAAATAGCACTGTAGGGGCAATGCAATTTTGTACTTAGACGGCGTCCAAAGTAGGCCGGGGTTTAAACTTCGTTCTTGCAATCCACCCTATCGGACTACAGATTTTCATGAGTCACTTTATGAAATCAGTGAAATATAGCCTGTCACAACTATTTAGTGTTTACTTACTTCAAATCAATATCTTTATGCCCCTAACAGCCACGTGTTTGGGGACCACAGCCGCTGCAGAGAAGAGGCGGATTTCTGCAAGCGTAGGGACGACGACAACGAAGTGAACTTCAACCCCATGCTGGACGAAGCCAACATGTTCGTCGAGATTTTCAAGTGTTTGGACCCTCTCATCAGGAAGGCAGACCGGCTTACCCAGAATATGACCAACAACCAGGCTGAGCGGTACAACAGCCTGGTTGCGAAGTTTGTTGGGGGTAAGCGGGTGGACTTCACCAAGAGGGGTGGTTATGCTGGGAGATGTTATGGGGCAGCTCTCGCACACGGCAGTGGGCCTGGTTGGCACTACAGCCCGTGGAAACGGCTCACTGGCAGAAGTCCGGGCAAAGTGGCGACCGGGCTGATTCATCGACGGCGAGCCAGGACAGTGGTGAAAAGTAGAAGGGCACTGCTGACTGGCCCAAAACGGTCTCGTAAAGAGAAACGTACAGTTACGGACCCTGACCATGATTACGGACCGATGGCGGCCCAAGAGGATGTGACTCAGCTTGAGTTGGAGGAGAGAATGCGAGTCAAGCTTGGTTCCTTGAAAGATGAGGTTGAAACACTTGAACTCCAACAATCCCTCGAGAGGAACTCCAAAGTACGTATATAGCTCATTTGTTAATAGTATTCTATTACAACGAAACTAAATTATTGGTATGTTTTCAATGAAATTATACCTTTTTCTTAGGGACAAGCTGAGTGTGCATTGTGGAGGAGAGCAAGGGTGAATCGACTCACCGCCTCCAAGTTTGGTGATGTAAGTTTATTGTAATTTACCTCTCTGTGATCTGTAAACTGCATCACTGTAAACGTATTTTCTACAAAACACACACATTTCCCATTCCAGGTTTACCGGAGACGAGATGTCATTCTTGCTCATAACCTCGTGAAGTCACTGTTGTACAGCACCAGTGACTTGACCAACAACTGGGCTGTTACATACGGCAGACTGCACGAGGTTACCGCCATCGAGAAGTACGAGGAAAGTCTTGGCGTCAAGGTCGAGAAGTGTGGGCTCTTCGTCGACATGAACCACCCGTTTCTGGGGGCGTCACCAGATGGTCTCGTTGACGAGGATGGTCTCGTGGAAGTGAAGTGCCTCCCTTCTATAGGCAACATGACGTTTATCGAGGCCATAGAAGCGAAGAGAGACATTCCTCTAGTAAAGGATGGCGCTCGAGTTGTCCTCAAAAAGACGCATAACTATTACTTCCAGATTATTGGCCAACTCCATATCACAGAGAGGAAGTATTGTGATTTGGTGGTGTACGCCGACAACGACTTCCTTGTTGAGCGTATAATGCCAGACGCTGCATTATGGGCCAGCATGCTATCGAAGCTGAAACGTTTTTATTTAACGTGTATGTTGCCCGAGATTGTGGATCCACGTATTCCTCGTGGAATGAAGATCAGGGAGCCACAATTTATCATGGAAGCTCGGCAAAAACAAGACGATGAGAAGGAGAAGAAAGGAGAAGAAAGAAAGAGGAAGGTTGAAGAACGGAAACGAAAACAAGAAGCTAAGAAGACTGGAGATGTTCCAACTGTAGGAAATAAGAGAAGAAAAAATAGCCAAGCTAAGCCAAGTGCTGAATGACAAGAATGGATGGATGTGTGATAGGGAGGGCGCTGAGAGCGTATAGCGGAATAAAGTCGACTCGGTCGTGTGACATGGGCTTTGCGGTACTTTTCAATGGAATGTGGTTAGGGTTCAGGTGAAGTTCGACACCCGAACCCATGTCACACAACTGAGCCGACTTTATTCCGGTATACGCTACTCAGGCGCCCCGTGAATGGACTCCCGTCAAAGCTCCCTGATAATGATATAAGAATATGATTAACAACATTGCTTTTTTGTTGTTTTCGTCTGCCACAAATCTAAGTATGAGGTATATTTTCATCAAATTGATATTGAAAAGCAAAACACATAATCTTTTTTTTTTCATTTCGAGTGTTTTTGCTTGAAATATATCTAGTGAAGCAATATGCATCAAAATGAAAATTAGAAGTATTGTAGGTATCGCTTTTGAATATTCTAGAATAATTTGTTCACCATGTTTGGAGTATCTCAGGATTTTACTTGGGCCTACTTCAAGCAGTCATTGAAGAAAATCCGCATTTTGTCATGTTTCTTTTCTTCTGAAACCCGGTAAAAATTATTTTGAATCATACGCACGCACTGTGAATAGTGCATTTGTATGTTCATTATAGCGTTTTTTTAAACTAGGAAAACGCCATATGTGTTTCCGCGTTGATGGATGAGCTAATAATTGAATTCTTTCAAAAAGTTATATCAATCAATATTATGCGCAATCGATTGCACCACTTCGGAGAAAACTGATTTTCCAAATTCCCCATAAGAATAAGCCGAAAAAAAAATAGTCAAGTGAAATTGAGACTTCGCTCATCGAATGAAGTAATGACCGTATATATGGAACTTATATCCTCCACCCCCCTTTTACGGAGTTTTCTCTTCATTCGGCAGTTTTGGAGTACTAGCACCTGGCTAACATACAATGGCCATTGTAGAAAGGTGTACAAATTACAAATTTTGTGGGGCAAATCAAATTTGTTGCGAAAAAGTTATTTAAAAAACATCGAAATTCTAAAATCGATCGAGTAAGCAGCTTTCTAGTTGTACAGTTATTCTCGACCTCCCATCAGAAGTCGCATAAGAAAGCATCTCATAATCATCGTGTAAGTTATCCTGTGAGAAATGGGTTGATATAATCAATATCAAATATGTTGATTTCATGCATTTGTTTATTTGCTTTCATCATTTATGAGACGTAGGATTTGGCCACTTTTACAGTTCATTTTGTAAATTTTGAAACTTGTGGAAATTATAAAATAGATGGAAAAATGAATAATGAATAAAAACATGTACGGGTATTTCATGAATTTCATTATAATGAATAAAAATGAAGTTGAAAACCTCCAATGTCCAAGAAATTTGGTCTGTACATATAATTCAAAGTCATCGGTTTCAAATCACATAATATATAGTTGTCATATATAATCTGTAGGCACTATTTTAATTGATTTTGAATGTTACCATGTATTGTTTGAATTTTGTCGCTGCTTTTCATTGCTTTCGATGAAGGCACAAAGCAAACAAATATCCATCAGTAAATGAAACCAAACACGGATATTGGACTCTGTAATCAACGATACCCAGTTACTTATATTATTCAATAATATGCGACAAAATACTCTGAAGTCTTGATTATGAAAACGATGTATCTCTGTCAGGATGATCGACTATGGCGGGAATCGAAGCCCGGTCTCCTGAAGGATGGATTAGCTTGCTAGCGAGTGATGACTTTTCCAGATCTTATGAAAGTTGATGGCTGTTAGTTGTTGATAATCGGTGACAAGGCTATTCATACATTTGTATTGATAAGAGAATGCTGAAGGCTTGAAACACCCGTCCGCCAAGTGCGTGGGATAGGACAAACTGACGATCGGAAGCTTCATCTTTCGTAGGTAACCCGAAACTGCGAAAGATACAATTATCATCAAGTGTTTCGAATGTAAGTTCGAAACTTACTGTCGTTGATGATATCTAATACGTGGATTCGGATATCCGAGCCATCAAGCTATGTCACGCTAGTCGAAATTGACAGCTCGAAACAGTTGATCGTATAAGTTAGAAGATTGAAACACGGGTAATCGGTCTGACGGGTGAATGATCGGACACATACGTGGAAGTAGAGTATATTCGCTCCTTTGTGTCATATACCGCGTGCTATTTTATACAATAATAACAGCTGGTTTGGAAGGTGACAGGAATCTCTCTCTCTCTCTTTCTCTCTCTTTCCCCCCCACCGCACTCCCAATCAACAACTCATTTCCGAGAATTTTCAGTGCGATCTCTCGGCATAAGTTTGTCCCTATAAGTCAAGGAAATACGGCACAATATATATATATATATATATATATATGAAAAAAAAAAT
Source organism: Brachyptera putata (assembly GCA_907164805.1). Classification (NCBI taxonomy): domain Eukaryota; kingdom Metazoa; phylum Arthropoda; class Insecta; order Plecoptera; family Taeniopterygidae; genus Brachyptera; species Brachyptera putata. The sequence continues at coordinate 15,270,942 of OU015473.1, read as the reverse complement.
TATTAATTAAAATGAACCAAACACCCCACCCCACGAAACTAGTATCATATTGAATATTGGATAATTTCATACAATGACGATGGACAATAATACATTGAATGTTATTACTCTTTTTGTTGATAATTTAGGTGATGAAAGTAGATATTTCGCTCGCTTCGCAGATTGATTTGTGATTTTGATTAGGTTTGTGTCAACATACATTTTTATCAGCAAGATATTCCTCTATATTATAATAGGCTTTTTCTAATAATAGACATTTCAATCTGTATTGAAAAGTTTCAAATTTTTCAATATTTTTAATATTATTCGGAAGTTTATTATATAATTTTCCATTTATATAACTAGAGTTGATTTGTGTTAATTTTGATCGATATTCTTCTGAATGGAGATTTTCTTTTTGCCTCGTATCATGCTCATGTATGTTTTTATTCAAAGTTTGACTGTGAAGAAATTTTTTTGTAATTAATATCGACTGCATTATAAATATACTGTAAAAAGTTGAAATTGTATGTTTTATAAAATGAGGTTTGCAGTGGGGTTTATTGGAAGAATTTTTTTCTTGTCTCAGACCTATAATATTTCTTATTGCTCGTTTTTGTAATCTGAAAATTTTAATTGAATCAGTGGAATAACCCCAAAATTCTATACCATACCGCATGTGCGATTCAAAAGCAGCAAAGTATGCAATACGGGCTATTTTCAAATTGGTTGTCAACTTGATAGATTTCAAAGCAAAGCAAAGTGAACTTGATTTAGTTGCTAGTATTTCACAATGACGCTTCCAATTTAGGTGTTCGTCTATAGTGACCGCAAGAAATTTCATTTCTGAAGTTTTAACTAATCTTGAAGAATCAATCACATTGTCAATAATATCTATTTTAGAATATGCTTGACTTTGAGTATTTGTACCTTTAAAATGATTAAAATTAGTTTTATCCGAGTTGAGAATTAATTTGTTATCATTAAACCAATTTGTAGCTTTAGCTATGATTTGTTCCGACTTCACCTTCAAGAGGTTACTAGACATTTCTCTGATGATGAAACTAGTATCGTCCGCATACAGTTCTGAATTTCCCTTAATTTTTGGCAAATCATTTGTGAATATGATAAACAGGAGTGGACCCAAAATTGATCCTTGGGGAACTCCTGCTATAACTCTCATGGAATCAGATAGGTATTTAATTTCTTTGTTATTTTCATTATAATGTGTCAGTTCTACTTGCTGTGTTCTATCTGTCAAGTAAGATTCAATTAATTTATGTGCTACACCACGTATACCATAATATTTCAATTTATTTAACAATTTTGTGTAGTCTGCTACGTTTAGGGGTAACAAGGACAATTAATATAGAATAAAACGTTGTAGAACATAATTATATCTGTATTTGTAAGAAGTAAATCACAATGTTTATCCAACAAAAACTCTCTCTGACCCTTGTCTTATCCACACAATCCAACAATACAATGTTGCCATGACTGCCTGTCATGGCCATCTATATAATATTATAGTTATAAGAACTGCCTTCTTTAAACAGTTAGGTAAATCCTAACATTCTCCCCCCCTTAACGTTAAGTACACAGTTTCGGAGGTTGTACGGATGGTCTGTCCTCGTACACGGTGGAGCAGGTCGTACAGCTGGCGCTGAACCTGGACCCGGTCCTTTCGCCCAGTCTGGTCGAAGAAGCTGCTGATCTGCATTGGCTCGTCCTGCAGGTTGGCCTGATTCCTGGTCTACCAGGTCGAAAACGTTGTTGCCAATGCAGCGTACGATGCGAAATGGTCCATTGCGTTTCGGAGCCAGACTACCTGCAATGCCCATACTAGCATTACTGAGGACATGTTTCTCTCTCCACACCAGCTCGTTCACTGAAAAGTTAGTTTCATTGCGGTGTGCGTCGTACGTCATTTTTGCTACCTCGTGATGTTTTTGCATGGTGGTCCTGGCAAAATCACGCGCTTCTGACAATCTATTGTGTAGGTTGGCTGCAAATTCGTGAACATCGTCATCCTTGACGTCTCTTTCTTCTTCGTTATTGATTTTCCATGGAGTTCGGAGTTCACGTCCGTAGGTTAAAAATGAGGGAGTGTATCCAGTCACTGCGCTTTCTGAAGAACGAAGAGCGAACAGGATTTCCTGGAGATGCGTGTCCCAGTCGCGATGGTCTTGGCAGTAAGCTTTGAGGGAATCCTTCAAAGTACCGTTGTACCTTTCCACAGCCTGCCCACAAGGACGATATGGCACCGAATGACGTTCTACTATGCTCATTGCTGACAACACACCTTTCCAAATGTCGCTCACGAAAGGTTTGCCATTATCTGAAGAGATACTTAATGGAAAACCATGTCGGGAGAACAGTTCGACCATACGAGGAACAATGGATGAAGCTGTAGCATTGCGTAGTGGGAAAGCTTCTACATACTTAGTGAACTTGTCCACGACCACAAGGAGATATTTATTGTGGTTTCGTGACGTTGGAAGTGGTCCTACTAAGTCAGCACTTAATTCTGAAAATGGATCGCCAGGGAGTCTGCTGTCCATTTTTCCAGTTGGCTTCAGACGATTCGGTTTTACTGTTTGGCATGACACACATGAACGCACATATCTTGCGATGTCAGTACGCATACCCATCCAGACATAGGTCTGTTGAACCTTTTTCAACGTACGGAAGAATCCCCCATGACCGCTAAGAGGATGGTCATGTTCCACTTTCAACACCAACTCCCTAAGACTCTTCGGCAACCAGATTCTGGTATAAGTTGACTCATCTGTGCCAGGTTTACCTCCAACACGACGCACGAGTAGACCTGTTTCAGTCAAATAACTACTATTAGAAACCGCCTTCACCCACGAAGCGATGCGAGGGTCTGCAGGTGTTACCTCTTCCTGTAGAAACTTCACTAAACAGTTTAGGTCTTCGTCACCCTTTTGTAAGTCTATTAGCATCGGTGTATCAGTAAGAACTGATATATCCAGCTCTTCGATTGCCCCGACCATAACATTTGTTTCATTCTCTTCAAAACAAACTGAGTGTATGGGATCTACAACCGAGATTGGAAAAAGCAACTCAGCATAAGATAGGTTTGGTGTCGAAATATCTGAAACCGGTGCTCTGCTAAGGGCATCTGCTGGTAAATTAGTGCTTTCCTTACGAAATTTTATTGTACAGTCGTACCCTTGCAAACGAAGCACCCATCTTCGTACTCGACTTGATGCTAGGTCAGTACGAAACATCCATGATAGTGATGAATGATCACAAAACACGTCAAAGTGCGTATATTCCAAATACGGCCTAAATTTATCCAATGCCCAAACAACTGCTAGACATTCCATCTCTTGTACCGTATAGTTCTTCTCGTGTGCGGTAAGTTGCCTACTTATGTACTCGACTGGTCTTGGAGACCCTTTAAAATCCTGTAGAAGAACTGCTCCAATTCCCAAACCACTAGCGTCCGTTTCCACTGAAAATGGTTTAGTAAGATCTGGCAAAGCTAGAGAAGTCGCATTCACTAAACCCTCGATAAGTGAAGTAAATGCCGACTCCTGGTTTTCACCCCAATGCCAACGAGTGTTCTTCCGGGTAAGATTGGTGAGAGGAAGCGAGTCTTGTGCCATACCAGGTAGAAAAGGGCGATAATACCCAACAAGTCCAAGAAAGCTTTGTAATTCCTTTATCTTTGTGGGGCGGGGATATTCCCCAACTGATTTTACCTTGTCTGGATCAGGACTACACGCTCCTGGACTAATAACATGTCCTAAGAATTTAAGTGATTGTTGAAACAGTTGAACTTTTTTAGGATTGATGGTTAGCCCCGCACCTTGTAATTTGGCTAGTACAGCCTCAATATCATGAACATGTTTCTGCGCCGTAGGCGAGAAGATGACAACATCGTCCATAAAGGGCATGGCACACTTATATTTCAGATCTCCTAGCACCTTGTCCATAAGTTCCTGGAATCGAGCTGGGCTTCCTGCTAGACCAAAGGGCATGTGGGTATATTGGAATGAACCTCTATGACATACAAAAGCAGTTTTGTAGCAATCATCTGGGTGCATTTGGATTTGATGAAAGCCTTGGGATAAGTCTACTGAAGAAAACCACTGCGAGGTTCCTAATTGTGCTAATATCCATTTAGTCGTAGGCATTGGGTACACTGGAACCTTAGTCCGTTTGTTAACTTCCCTATAATCTACCGCTAATCGATAACTTCCGTTTTTCTTAGGAACTAAAACCGGTGCCGATGCCCAATTACTTTGTGAAGGTTCGATAATACCGTCAGCAAGAAGGGAATCAATAAGTTCGTCCATTATTTCTCTTTTTTTCTTATTTACTGGGCGAAGTTTACTTCTATATGGAGCATTATCAGAAGTGTCAATCTGGTGTTGAACTAAAGAAGTAGCACCCGGTTCGGGGGTGAAAATGGCTGAGAATTTATCCAAAATCTTTGCAACAGAAGAACGTGCTAATTCTGGACACTGACTACCTATTGAAGTTAGAGTAGCAGAAGATGATTCAGTGGAAGCAACATTTAGCACATTTGGTGTTACGACAGGTGAGTTGCAATCAAGGTGTGCTCCTACATCTGCAACTGCATCGTGAAGCTGTAGCTCTCTTACCTCAGTGTACGGTCTGGAATCAACTGGAGCTGTCGGCCGCGAACTTTGAAGGATAAATCGCCAAGCCTCAGTCAAATTGTCACGCGAGGGCTTCACTGAAAGTGTTGGGGTGATAAGAATACACGGTTGTGTACAGGGAGGTGCTGGATAACGGGTGGGAGAGGCTGTGTCTGCATCAGAAAACAAGGTATCAAGGTTTAGACTCTGAATATCCCTGTTGTGGGTGAAGTCTCTGTCGTTAACCTGACGTCTTGCAGTCACAAACGGTATTACTTGCTGGCTGGAGGAACCTACAGACCAACCACCTTCTTTGGTGTGGATGGAGATTCCTGTTACCTCCAAAAAATCACGCCCAAGAATAACGGTCTCCGACAAGTTTGGTAAGTATAAGAATCGGTGTCGCCTTTGACCTCCTGACCAAGAAATGGGAACACGTAACTGGGCTGAAGCTATCACTTCTTCACCGGAAGCCATGCGAAGAATTCTGTTGATGTTGCAAGGCTTAACTCCCACTGCTGCCGCTGCATGCATTCCTGATTCTCCCATTAAACTGATGCATGATCCAGTGTCCAAAAGTGCCCTTAGTTGTCGATTCCCAACCGTGATAAGAATGAAGGGGAACTTAGATAATGGTAATTTGTCCTGCCAAACGGATCGAACGTGAAACCCCGCAGGATTAGGGCTCACCGTCGCCCGTTTCCCGACACTGCTGGAGACGATGATGGCGGAGATGCTTTTGGAGTTGGGCATTGACGTGACCAATGTCCGGATCCTTTGCATCGGTTACAGACATCGTTGGGATTTATTGTGCCAGCTGAATCAGGAACATGACCCGAAATCTTGTGGTTTGTAGTAGGTGGACTGGTGTACTGATTCAAGGGAGGAGGTGTGTTATACGCAGGCCAGTAGGCTAGATCACTTTCCATGGTATATGTAGGAAGAGGAGGTGGAACATAGCTGTTGTTCCTCCAATTTAATTCTCTGATCTCGGGCCCACTATCCTCTAGATCACGAAGTGACCTGAAAGTCCGGCCTAGCAGCAGGTGGCGTGTGAAGGGGTTGGCTTGTGCAAGTACCCTCTGTACCCTCTTCTTCCGGGACTAATTTCCCTATTCGGTCATAGTACGCAGCTATGACCCTTACGAAGGACCCGAACTCCTCGTCAACGTGCTGGGTCCTCGAGTCCAACTCCCGGCACAGACGGCGTATTCTATCTGGTTCTCCAAATGTTTTTTCAAAATCTCTCTGAAAAACTTCCCACATGGAGTAGCCTCCACGGCACTGCCACCACCTTCCCGCGTCACCCACTAAATTTAATGGTAGTACCTCACTGAGAAGCCACTGGTGGTTTTTCCTCGCAGCGCCCGCGTAGCGTTCTATCTCCTCCAGGAATTTCATCGGAGAGAGTCGGTCTGACGAACCACTAAATGTCGGTAGTTCCAGTTTCAGTGCTTGAACTACACTACACTGTGTTCCTTGACCACCCAGGAGGACCTCTGGTCGTGAACGAGCAGGGATTGACGGCGGTGAGCGAGCAGGAAGTGGTGGTGGTGAAAAACTTGGTGGCTCAAATCGCACCTCAGACAATGATTCACATGTCACCCTCAATGCAGTTATAAAACCTGTATTGTCTATCTCTTGGCACCTTCCCATCATACGTAATAAGTCTAACGGTATGGTCTCTTCATCGAACTCCCTGGCTGCATTATCACTTTCCACACTATATTTATTCATAATATTGTCTGTACTTTAGAAAATAACCACATGTAAACACGAAACTGCATACGTACGATAAACAACTTCACGGCAATATCACTTACGGTATGCGAATTAAAAGGACGAGCCCCCACTTGCTACGTTTAGGGGTAACAAGGACAATTAATATAGAATAAAACGTTGTAGAACATAATTATATCTGTATTTGTAAGAAGTAAATCACAATGTTTATCCAACAAAAACTCTCTCTGACCCTTGTCTTATCCACACAATCCAACAATACAATGTAGCCATGACTGCCTGTCATGGCCATCTATATAATATTATAGTTATAAGAACTGCCTTCTTTAAACAGTTAGGTAAATCCTAACAAGTCAATACAGTCGGAAGCTTCTGATAGATCACAAAATATAGCGAGAACTCAGCATGTAGTTCCAATATTATGGCCAGCAGTGGGGTTCTCTATCTTCATTGAAATTCGGTCGATAGCGATCCCGATCGAGACTGCGAACGATCGGCAACTCACTCAAGGTTAACTGCCTATTCCCTACTAGCACACGATCTCGATCGTTAGCTCATGTCGAGAAGTCTTGGGTCGAAAAATGTGTACTACGCTATCTACTACGCCAATACAAAAACATTGAAAACATAACCTCAAATTTTAGCTGTCAAATTGATGATAAAATGATGAATACAATTACTTGGATCAAAAAGAGCTTTTGAAGTGAGTTTTGGCGTATGAAAGTCGTGTGCGACTTTCAACACCACCACAACCGCCGCCATCACTAGTATCCAAGTCACTGTCGGAGCACTGCCGTGAGACGGTATCGCACGCTCATTGAGTGCACGTACGTACCACATTGCACATTAAGTGTGCGGCGGCCAATGCAGGACTCGCTGATGAGGTATTCCTAGCCATTCACAATAACGCATGGCATTACATCGCAGGCTAGGCATAACATCAACACGGGTGAATTGCCACCCGTCAACGCGAAAGAAGCGTGAAGTCCTGGAGTCTCATTGATGATCTTCTCTGTCGGGATTCAGCACTCGCACAGCAACTGGGCAACAGCTTCACGAATAGTCCCTGAAAAGTCTTGTGGCCATCGAATGATGGTTGACTATCGGGCCGTGGATCTATCGTACGTAGTTGCAAGTGCCATTGACTGTTTGCTCACTTCGGCAAGCGGCGTAGTTTTTGTTGCTCGATTTATTTCAAGGCTTTCATCAAACCCCCATTGACTGTTTGCTCAACTTCGGCAAGCGGCGTAGTTTTTGTTGCTTGATTTATTTCAAGGTTTTCATCAAACTCCGCTCGAAGACGGCTTTCATCAGTCACCGAGGCCTCTTTTGTCCTCACGGATGCCTTTCGGGCTGGCGGCCAGTTTTGTGACGTTCCAGGCTTTCATGGAAAATGATATGTCGACAATGATATGTAATGATGGACCTGAAATATGAGTTCGCGATGCCCTTCTTGTACGACGCCCTTGTGTTTTCGAACACGGCAGCAGATATTGTTCGAGACCTCCAGGTGGTGCCTTCTTGGCTAGAAGGAGTGGGACTCACAATCAACCCTTCTCAAGTACAGCTGTTCCATACCTCCCTCAGATTCTGGGACACATCATACGTCCCAACGGATTTTCCCCCCTATCAGAAAAAGATGGGGGGCCGTCGAGTTATTTTCGCGCCCGTTAAAAGTTGAGGTACTCCAAGGTTTTCTCGATTTAGTCAGCTATCACCGGAAGTTCTTGCCAGGTATGACAAACACCACTGTGTCACCAACGCGGATTCACTGTGCAATCACGGAATAGCATTCAGTAGCACTGAGCTGCTGCTGAACAGTCATTTTCCGAAGCAGCCATCCAGGGCTGAACGGATGCCACGGATGATCTCCCAGACCTCAAAAAACCTCTCAATGTAGAGACCGATGCCAGTGGGATGAGTATTCGGGCAGTTTTGCTGCAATAAGATGTCAAATGTTCTCCTTGTCCAGTGGTGTTCATCAGTCGACAGTTAACGAGAGCACCTGTGGGCTGTGGACAAGTTTCGTTCGTACCTGGAATTCTCCCATTTCGACATCCTCTGCTGCCACGCCTCACTGTCGTGAATATTCAAAACCGAATTGACATCGAGCAGAGTCCGTCGTCGGTGCTGCGGCTCCAAGTATACTTCTGCACTGTACGATTTCGCAAGGGAACATCTAACACACCGGCAGACGCGCTCCAGTAAGGCTAGCATCGAAAATGTAATGATTTTTTTCGGAAGTATTTCAATGAAATCAGTAAATCTCATGATATTTTTAAGAAAATTTCAATCCTAATTTCATGAACAGATTCCATTGAAGATCATGAGATTTTTAATGATAAAAGTAAATTTCGAAAATTTCCAATGAATATTCTTGTCGAAAATTTTCAGAAATTGATGATGGAACATTTTTGTCGAAATTCTCGATGATAATTTTTGTCGAAAATATTTGTAGATTATTCTTATTGAGAATTTTCTTGAAAATTTTCATGGAAGATGTGTTGGAAATTTTTGCTGACAGTTGGAAATCTTTATGGGGAAAGTTTATGGAAATTTTTGTGGAAAATTTCTAATGACAATTTTTAATGATAATTTTCGTTTAAAATCACCAATTACTATTTTTTTGAATTTTTTATCTTCATTTTCATTGATCGAAAATTTACATTGAACATCATTGAAAATTTTCAACGAAAATTCCTGTCGGAAATTTTCAATGAAAATTCCTGTTGAAAATTTCAAGTAAAATTTTTTGTTGAGAATTTTCATGAAGAATTGTTATTGAAAAATTACATTGAACATCATTAAAAGTTCGATAAACATTTTTGTCGGCAATTTTCTATGAATATTCCTGTCGAAAATATTCTATAAGAATTTTTCCTATCGCAAATCCCTATCGCAAATTTTCAAATGAATGAATGAATGTGGTGTTTAGCGGCGTGTCAACGACGTGGTTATTTGCGCCGAAAAAAAAAATTTCAAAGAATATCCCTATCCAAAAGTTTCAATGGAAACTCCTGACGAAAATTTCCAATGAAAAATCATGTCGGAAATATTCAATGAAAATTCCTGTCGAAAATGTTCAATGAACATTTTTGTCGGAAATTTTCAATGGTAATTTTCAATGAAGATTCAAGTTAAAATCATCAATGATATTTGTTTAAGAAAATTTCAAATCCTAATTTTCATTGAACAGACTTCCATTGAAGATCATTGAGATTTTTTAATGATAAAAGTAAATTTCGAAAATTTCCAATGAATATTCTTGTCGAAAATTTTCAGAAATTGATGATGGAACATTTTTGTCGAAAATTCTCGATGATAATTTTTGTCGAAAATATTTGTAGATTATTCTTATTGAGAATTTTCTTGAAAATTTTCATGGAAGATGTGTTGGAAATTTTTGCTGACAGTTGGAAATCTTTATGGGGAAAGTTTATGGAAATTTTTGTGGAAAATTTCTAATGACATTTTTAATGATAATTTTCGTTTAAAATCACCAATTACAATTTTTTTGAATTTTTTATCTTCATTTTCATTGATCGAAAATTTACATTGAACATCATTGAAAATTTTCAACGAAAATTCCTGTCGGAAATTTTCAATGAAAATTCCTGTTGAAAATTTCAAGTAAAATTTTTTGTTGAGAATTTTCATGAAGAATTGTTATTGAAAAATTACATTGAACATCATTAAAAGTTCGATAAACATTTTTGTCGGCAATTTTCTATGAATATTCCTGTCGAAAATATTCTATAAGAATTTTTCCTATCGCAAATCCCTATCGCAAATTTCCTTTGAACATTATCATTGAGAATTTTCTATAAATTTTTATTTCGAAAACTTCGATAAAAATTCCAATGAATTCCGATGAAAATGGTGAATTCCAATGAAAATTCACCATGAAAAAATTTAGGTTCAACATTTTTATGAAACATTTTCATTGAAAATAGTCAATGAAAATTTTCGAAAAAAATTTTGAGGAAATTTCCAATAAAAATTCCTGTTGAAAGTATTCGATGAGAATTTTGTCGAAAATTTTTAACGGAAAATCCTTTCAAAAATTTTCAATGAAAATTCTTGTCGAAAATTTCCATTGAAAGTTCCTGTCGAAAAATTTCAAATTAAATTTTGGTAATTTTACTGCGAGACTATCACAAAACGCACACCTGACTCACCTTGGTGACGTTGTGTTGCCCTTGTCGCTTGCTCTGGTAGATGATGAGACTCAACATTTTGAATTTACAAAAATGAAAAAATAATTAAATAAATTTTGGAAAATTGTAATGAAGAGAAAAACGTGGTTTCAAAGGGGGTGGGGTGAAATTATTACTACTGTACCGAGGTCATTCAAGGGGATGTTGGAAAATGTGTGTCATTACCACATATCAGGGCTTATCACTCATACATCATTTGACAAGCAACCATCATGGGATGCGAATCGTGTGTTTTGACTGTGTGGCAATTTGTCTCGATTGTAGCGATTGAAGCTACGTCGTTAGAGTGGCTGAGAGAGCATTGTACTAAGAAGGGAGGTCGTGTGCCATAAGTATAAAACAGTGCCATTTGAGATTGGATTTTATGTATGTTTGTGGGAAAACAGTGATACAAATCTAATACCTAACTGTTTCGTTGAGAATTTCGATATCTCATACCGTTCAGAAGTTATCATTCCAAATACTGATATTCCGCTAAATGATATTCCGCGAAAGTATTCGATGAATGAAGAACGTATTGTATTACATTATTTTCTGCGAAACGGCTGGTCCGAATTGCAAACAAATTTCTAATTATGTGTATCACTTCCGTGTTTACATTTAAGGAGAATTTGAATTATACAGGTGAGATATTTTTCCAATTTTTTCCGCTCAGCCTAATCTTTCTAGAAACTCTGAGATGATGTTTCTAAAAAGTGGTCCAACAGATATGACCCAAAAGCTATAGGGTTCTAAGATGAATGAGTTAGCGTATACGGAAAAAGTTTCATGACGATCGGTCAAACCCTGCGACCTGTGCAGTGCTTACAAACAAACAAACAAACAAACAAACAAACAAACAACGGACAGACAAAGCTCCGTAAGTTGCATGGAAATCTTCGCTTTCCATGCAAGCTTATCTAATTAATCATAAAGAATATATACTACAGTACAAACATCATTGATATCAGACAAAATCGAGAAAAATCTAAACTAGGCAAACGCAGTATATGCGTTGAGTGATGTGCGAGATATCTAGAAAGTTGAATCTAAAAGTATACATAATTATCTTGATCATATAAAATATACTTCATTCGATACCAACGAATCTAGAGAGCCGTGAATGCAACATTTTTCTGCTATTATTTCTATCTATTCGATGGATAAAAAACATGTACCGGTATCACATTGTTTTCTTTGAAACGGCTGATCCGAATTGCATACAAATTTTTTGGATGAGCGAAGCGAAGACTCAATTTCACTTGACCCGAAAAAAATGTACATTTTTTTTTTCGCGCTCTACAGGTCAGACAAAAATTCAAATTCGATCGAAACTTGGCATGCCCATGTGTCATCATCTGGATTGAATCTCATTAGTTTTTATACGCAATCGATTGTACAACTTCTGAGAAAACTAATTTTCCATTTTCCAATTTACCCATAAGAATAAGCCAGAGAAGAATTTTCGTGAAAAAAATGTCCTTCGAAAAAATTCAAATTTTCACCAGATCTCAATATGATAATGATACACACTATTCCGAACTTTCACTGATATCCAATCAGTCGTTTCGATATAAAAAATTATATAATGACAAAAAAAGCAAGAGAAGAATTTTCGTACAGAAAATGTCTTTCGAAAAAATTCATATTTTCACCAAATCTCAATATAATGATGATACAGATTATTTCAAACTTTTACTGAAATCCAATCAGTCGTTTAGATATAAAAAATTATTTAATGACATTTTTACACATGTTTTAAAGCTATTAAGAAAACCGATTAACAAGTGTCACCAATTAGTGGAGAACGATTAAAACAAGGCCTTCTTTATTATCGAAGAAATTTTTGAGAATGAGTAATGAATATAAAAGGATGGTCTCAAGGTGTGTATATGTATACAGCTGTCATCACGTCTCATATAGTAGTCTAATATTACATATAATATTAAATTGCATCTAATATTTCCTTCATGAGAATAGTCTACGAAATAAACCAACCAAATGGAAAGATTGATTTCTAACTTGAATGCCATCAACACATCAACTTGATATAACTTTTTAAAAGAATACAATGTCATTCTTATTAGCTCATCCATCAACGCGGAAACACATAACGCGTTTTCCTAGTAATTATATATATAATTCTCGGGTTTACATTTGAGGAAAACGGAATCACATTGGAGAGATTTATTTTTCAATTTTTTCTGCCCGGCCCAATCTTATTGGGTTTTTAGAAACTTCTGGACGATGTTTCTCAAAAATAGTCCCACTGATTTGACCCAAAAACTATAGGGTTCTAAGTTGGATAAGTTTACGTTTGAGAAAAAAGTTTCATGTCGATCCCGTGCGACCTGTGTAGTGCCCACAAACAAACACAAAAAATAAAAAACATACAGACAAAGCTCGGTAGAAGTTGCATGGAAATCTTCGCTAAAGCTCATCTATACAAGAGAAAAATCGAATAAATGACGAAAAATAAAAAAATATCACGTGAAATGAAAAACAAATCCCCAAAAGAATGAAAAAATCACGGAAAATGAAAAATATTATGAGAAATAACAAAATTAAGGAATGAAAAAAACCAAGAAAAATGAAAAAAGAAATGAAGAAAAATGAAAAATTACGAAAAATCACAAAATTCAAGATGACTCACAAAAATCACGAAAAATAAATAAAATCAAGAAGAATCACACAAATCATAAAAAATCACGGAAAATCCAAAAAAACACAAGAGTATCAGAAAAAAAAATAAAAAAAATAAAACCAAGAAAAATCAAGGAGAATCACAAAAATCGCAACAAAATCACGGAGAATCAGAAAAATAATAGGCCTATAAAAAATCAAAAATCAAAAAAATCAAAAAAATCGAGAAAAAAAAATCACGTGTACACTAAAATGTCGAGTTGTGAACCCCTCGCTCGGTGATATTATTGGGTCGTAAGCTATCTGAACAGTCAAGGAGCCGAACCCTCCCGAACAATCCGTTGAGTGGCCCGCGACCCGCTCGTTGAGTAACGTACGCCTATCTCGGTAACATATATCTATGACCTGAAGAACTTATCAAACCATCAATGAGATTCCTAGGCAGATAACAAACATTCACACTTCCAAATGACAGAACCGGCTCGAGACCCGCGCTCGCCCAGGCTACATGATAGGGGAGACGGGCGAGCGCTCGAGAGGGATTAGTGCGGGCCGCGGATATCATCTCACACGTACCTGTGTTGCCCTCGTATTGCAATATTGACACGTTATACCCTGAGTTGCTGGGCAACCTCTGTTCACCGGATCATCGGTGTACAGCTTGAAGCAAAAGTGAGTCTGTTTTTCTGACGACTGGTGGGTAGGCAACTTGTCAGACACGCTAGAACCGGCGTGGGGTGTAAAATACTTGAAGATATTTAGTTTGGTTTCTGCTCCTGAGAAAATGGAATACTTGCAGAACATTGGACAAGACGCAACAGCAAATCCACACTCAATTCAATTACAATTTCGAATAACTTTATTCTGTACGAAAAATTGTAGTCACGTTGTTACATCTGAAATAGGCTATCGGTTGAATATGGTGATTGATTAGAAATAGTATATATACATATATATATATATATATATATATATATATATATATATATATATATATATATATATATATATATATATATATATATACATATATATATACATATATATATATATATATATATATATATATATATTATATATATATATATATATATATATATATATATATATACATATATATATATATATATATATATATATATATATATATATATATATATATATATATATATATATATATATATATATATATATATATATATAATATATATATATATATATATATATATATATATATATATATATATATATATATATATATATCATATATATATATATATATATATATATATATATATATATATATATATATATATATATATATATATATATATATATATATATATATATATATATATATATATATATATATATATATATATATATATATATATATATATATATATATAAGTTTTTTTCGGTGTATCGCCGCTTCCACTCATTTTTCACCAAGTTTTTTCGGTGTTCGTTATTTTCGGTATATCGCCGGATTTTCGATTTTTTTGTCCAAGTTTTTTCGGTGTAAGTTATTTCGGTGTACGTTTTTTTCGGTGTATCGCCGCTTTCACTTAATTTTTTTCCAAGTTTTTTCGGTGTTCGTTATTTTCGGTGTATCGCCGGATTCTCGATTTTTTTTCCAAGTTTTTTACGGTTGTTTTGAAAGACAGTTGTTCTGAGGCTGTTTTCCGCAATCATTTTTTTTTGGTTTTTCAATGCACTGAATTAAAATTATTTGGGAAGTAAACTGTTTCTGCCCTTGAAATACTTGCAAATCTAGCGACTCCCTACACAAGTATGTTGCCTATCTTCTAGTATGTTCTCTGCTCACTGTAGTGATCTTTCTGTGCTATTGCCCTTGCATTTACTAGCATCACTGGAAAGAGTATTAAAATAGGTATGTATCTATAGGAACAATACAATACATATGAAATTCGAGAGATAAACTATCCAATTTCTCGAATTATTCAATGTGTTATCTATATCAACCGATTTGTCATTCAGACGATAAATCGTTACTATAAAATAGTGTTCGCCACGAAGAGAAAATTATACTTTTATATAAATGGTATATAGTAGAAAAATGAATTTATATCATATGAGGAACAACTGCCACATGCATATAATTTATACTAATTGATCGCTGTTCTTCGTAAAAAAAAACTGCTAATACATATTGGTGCAGTGATCAAGATTTACTCATTTTATGAATTTATTATCAGTGATTATCGCCACATATAACTTGTATTAAACTAGGAAAACGCCTTATATGCGTTGTGAGATGAGCTTAGAAGTATGGAAATGTAGAATTAAGAACATTTTGTCAGCTCAATGTACATATACAGGCCATGGATCACTTCTAAGGTTTAAAAACCGCGGCCGTCTGTTGGTATATGGACCTTGGTTTCCAAACAATCAAACCAGTGCCTTCTTCATATACATCACAGATTTTAAACGTTTTAATTTATTGGTGACACGTGTTGCTCATATTTAATGGTTCCTTAATTGCTTTCTTAATTGCTTTTATTGATGTGTAAAAAAGTACATTAAAAATGCGTTTTCTTCGTTATTTCACATCCGATTGTTCCATAAATCGCTTAAAATAGGTATGATAGATCTTTCCACACTCAGTATGAATTTGAGAGCTTTTGAAAAAAATAAAATTCCAAGTATTTCTCCCCTGGCCTATTCTTATGTGGAATTTCCATACTTTCCGATTTTTTTCCGGAAAATCCGTTCAACCGATTTTTCTGAAAAACAATCCCAACCTATTCTGGTATAACACCAATTTGTAAAAAAAGTTTCGAGTTGATTGAAACTTTTTCCTGACCTGTATGCCGCGTACAAAATTACACAAAAAAAAAAAAAAAAAAAAACATAAAAACCAAGCCCAAAATTTTTTGGTATATGGAATTAAAATCTTCGCTACGCTCATCTAATAATGAAGTTTGTCAAATAGCTTATAATACGAATGAAGATTAAAATTTGAAAGTATTGTTCATTTTATGTCCATGTTTTATTGCAGATACCAAGTAGACCTACCATTAACTAGGAAAACGCCTTATATGCGTTGTGAGATGAGCTTAGAAGTATGGAAATGTAGAATTAAGAACATTTTGTCAGCTCAGTGTACATATACAGGCCATGGATCACTTCAAAGGTTTAAAAACCGCGGCTGTCTGTTGGTATATAAACCTTGGTTTCCAAACAATTAAATCAGTGCCTTCTTCATTAGATGAGCGTAGCGAAGATTTTCATTCCATATACCGAAAAATTTTGGGCTTGGTTTTTATGTTTTTTTTTTTTTTTTTTTGTGTGTAATTTTGTACGCGGCATACAGGTCAGGAAAAAGTTTCAATCAACTCGAAACTTTTTTTACAAATTGGTGTTATACCAGAATAGGTTGGGATTGTTTTTCAGAAAAATCGGTCGGACGGTTTTTCCAGAAAAAAATTGGAAAGTATGGAAATTCCCCATAAGAATAGGCCGGGGGAGAAATACTTGAAAATTTTTTTTTTTCAAAAGCTCTCAAATTTATACTGAATGTGGGAAGAACTATCATACACATTTTAAGCGACTTATGGAACAATCGGATGTGAAATAACGAAGAAAACGCATTTTTAATGTACTTTTTTACACATCAATAAAAGCAATTAAGAAAGCAATTAAGAAACTATTAAATGTGAGCAACAAGTGTCACCAATAAATTAAAACGTTTAAAATCTGTGATGGATATGAAGAAGGCACTGGTATAATTGTTTGGAAACCAAGGTTTATATACCAACAGACAGCCGCAGTTCTTAAACCTTTGAAGTGATCCATGGCCTGTATATGTACATTGAGCTGACAAAATGTTCTTAATTCTACATTTCCATACTTCTAAGCTCATCTCACAACGCATATAAGGCGTTTTCCTAGTATCCATCACAGATTCTAAACGTTTCAATTTATTGGTGGCACTTGTTGCTCACATTTAATAAATTCTTAATTGCTTTCTTAATTGCTTTTATTGATGTGTAAAAAAGTACATTAAAAATGCGTTTTCTTCGTTATTTCACATCCGATTGTTCCATAAGTCGCTTAAAATGTGTATGATAGTTCTTCCCACATTCAGTATGAATTTGAGAGCTTTTGAAAAAACAAAATTTCCAAGTATTTCTCCCCTGGCCTATTCTTATGGGGAATTTCCATACTTTACAATTTTTTCCCGAAAAACCGTCCGACCGATTTTTCTGAAAAACAATCCCAACCTATTCTGGTATATCACCAATTTGTAAAAAAAGTTTCGAGTTGATTGAAACTTTTTCCTGACCTGTATGCCGCGTACAAAATTACACGAAAAAAAAAAAAAAAAACAAAAACATAAAAACCAAGCCCAAAATTTTTCGGTATGTGGAATGACTAGGAAAACGCCTTATATGCGTTGTGAGATGAGCTTAGAAGTATGGAAATGTAGAATTAAGAACATTTTGTCAGCTCAATGTACATATACAGGCCATGGATCACTTCAAAAGTTGAAAAACCGCGGCTGTCTGTTGGTATATAAACCTTGGTTTCCCAACAATTATACCAGTGCCTTCTTCATATCCATCACAGATTTTAAACGTTTTAATTTATTGGTGACACTTGTTGCTCACATTTAATAGTTTCTTAATTGCTTTCTTAATTGCTTTTATTGATGTGTGAAAAAGTACATAAAAAATGCGTTCTCTTCGTTATTTCACATCCGATTGTCTCACAAATCGCTTAAAATATGTATGATAGATCTTTCCACATTCAGTATAAATTTGAGAGCTTTTGGAAAATTTCGGTTTTCCAAGTATTTCTCCCCGGCCTATTCTTATGGGGAATTTCCATACTTTCCAAATTTTTTCCGGAGACACCGTTTGACCGATTTTTCTGAAAAACAATACCAACCTATTCTGGTATAACACCAATTTAGGAAAAAAGTTTCGAGTTGATTGAAACTTTTTCCTGACCTGTATGCCGCGTACAAAATTACACAAAAAAAAAAAAAAAAAAAAAAAAAAAAAAAAAAAAAAAACATAAAAACCAAGCCCAAAATTTTTCGGTATATGGAATGAAAATCTTCGCTACGCTCATCTAAAAATCTTCGCTACGCTCATCTAAGTAGGAAAACGCCTTATGTGCGTTGTGAGATGAGCTTAGAAGTATGGAAATGTAGAATTAAGAACATTTGGTCAGCTCAATGTACATATACAGGCCATGGATCACTTCAAAGGTTTAAAAACCGCGGCTGTCTGTTGATATAAGGACCTTGCTTTACCAACAATAGTATCAGTGCCTTCTTGATATCCATCACAGATTTTAAACGTTTTAATTCATTGGTGACACTTGTTGCTCATATTTAATAGTTCCTTAATTGCTTTCTTAATTGCTTTTATTGATGTGTAAAAAAGTACCTTAAAAATGCGTTTTCTTCGTTATTTCACATCCGATTGTTCCATAAATCGCTTAAAATAGGTATGATAGATCTTTCCACACTCAGTATAAATTTGAGAGCTTTTGAAAAAAATAAAATTCCAAGTATTTCTCCCCTGGCCTATTCTTATGAGGAATTTCCATACTTTCCGATTTTTTTCCGGAAAATCCGTTTGACCGATTTTTCTGAAAAACAATCCCAACCTATTCTGGTATAACACCAATTTGTAAAAAATTTTCGAGTTGATTGAAACTTTTTCCTGACCTGTATGCCGCGTACAAAATTACACACAAAAAAACAAAAAAACAAAAAAAAAAAAAAAAAAAAACATAAAAACCAAGCCCAAAATTTTTCGGTTTTTGGAATGAAAATTTTCGCTACGCTCATCTAAACTAGGAAAACGCCTTATATGCGTTGTGAGATGAGCTTAGAAGTATGGAAATGTAGAATTGAGATCATTTTGTCAGCTCAATGCACATATACAGGCCATGGATCACTTCTAAGGTTTAAAAACCGCGGCTGTCTGTTGGTATATGGACCTTGGTTTCCAAACAATTAAACCAGTGCCTTCTTCATATCCATCACAGATTTAAAACGTTTTAATTTATTGGTGACACTTGTTGCTCACATTTAATAGTTCCTTAATTGCTTTCTTAATTGCTTTTATTGATGTGTAAAAAAGTACATTAAAAATGCTTTTTCTTCGTTATTTCACATCCAATTGTTCCATAAGTCGTTTAAAATGTGTATGATAGTTCTTCCCACATTCAGTATAAACATAGACTAAAGATATATACCCAAGACGATTCACGCAACGTTAAAAAAAGATTCATCCCCACTCCTTTATCCACGTAGTACCTTCAACGCCCGCTACGAGTGCTGAAAATCGTTTCAGCGATTGTGCTGCAGTCGACGGTGATTGTACGAATTAAGTGTGTTTAACAGAAATCACATGTCTATGAGATAAGAAGTAGCTCTTTTCGTCGGGAAAGGCCACAATCGCACCAATTCACGGTCCCGAGCGACCGTCTCCCGGACTCATGACACTTGGCGAACACATGTCCCGACCCAGCCAGCGTAGACTAAGCGGCAAATATCAAAAGTACATCGACGCTTTCATTTTGAGGATTGTGACAGTAATTTGCTATAAAATAAAACGAGAATGGAACTAGAGACGATCGAACTCATCCTTCTTTGTCGCTCACTTTGTCAGAGAAGTCACTCAGAAATTAGCATTCTGCTCCCGATCTGCCCACAACTTGCAGCCGTCCGCGCATTTTATCCATTAAACAAAATGTTTTTTTGTTGTTTATGAACCATTAACTGATACAACTCATCAATATATAATTGCTTTTCTTCCAATTTTTTTCTACAAAATCATTACCTTATTATAAAGGTGTTGGGAAAATTATATGATAAATATATGACTAATACACAAATGGAAAAAAAATATTACATATACACAATTTACTCCAACAACAATATAAGAAACCAATATTAACATCAATAACACAATATATATATATATATATATATATATATATATATATATATATATATATATATATATATATATATATATATATAAAAAAAAGATTAATTAAAATGAACCAAATACCTCACCCCACGAAACTAGTATCATATTGAATATAAGATAATTTCATACAATGACGATGGAATGTTATGGACATCGAATGTTATTACTCTTTTTGTTAATAATTTAGAAGATGAAATTAGATATTTTGCTCGCTTTGCAGATTGATTTGTGATTTTGATTAGGTTTGTATCAACATAAATTTTTATCAGCAAGATATTCCTCTATATTACAATAGGCTTTTTCTAATAAAAGACATTTTAATCTGTATTGAAAAGTTTCAAATTTTTCAATATTTCTAATATAATTCGGAAGTTTATTATATAATTTTTCATTTATATACCTAGAGTTGATTTGTGTTAATTTGGATCGATATTTTTTAGAATGGAGATTTTCTTTCTGCCTCGTATCATGTTCATGTATGTTTTTATTTAAAGTTTGACTGTGAAGAAATATCTTTGTAATTAATATTGACTGCATTATATAGGCTATATACTATGAAAAGTTGAAATTTTATGTTTTATAAAATGAGGTTTGCAGTGGGGTTTATTGGAAGAATTTTTTTCTTGTCTCAGACCTATAATATTTCTTATTGCTCGTTTTTGTAATCTGAAAATTTTAATTGAATCAGTGGAATAACCCCAAAATTCTATACCATACCGCATGTGCGATTCAAAAGCAGCAAAGTACACAAACACAAACAAAACGCTACCAATTTAAACTATTATTGGGGATTGAGATCCAATTATATTCATCGCTCATTCTCAATAATTTCTTTGATAATAAAGAAGGCTTTGTTTCAATCGTTCTTCATTAATTGGTGACACTTGTTGCTTGGATTTAATTGGTTTTCTTAATAGCTTTGAATGATGTATAAAAATATCATTATATATTTTTTTATATCAAAACGAGTGAATGGATTTCAGTGAAAGTTTGGAATCATATGTATCATTATTAAATTGAAATTCGGTGTGAATTTGAATTTTTTCGAAGGACATTTTTTGTACGAAAATTCTTCTCCGGCTTATTCTTATCGGTAATTTGGGGTAATTAGTTTCTCAGAAGTGGTGCAATCGATTGTGCATACAAATCAATGGGATTCAATCCAGATGATGACACTTGGGCATGCCAAGTTTCAATTGAATTTGAATTTTCGTTTTGACCTGTAGAGCGCGAAAAAAAAAAAAAAAAACATTTTTTGCGAGTCTAGTTAAATTGAGTCTTCGCTTCGCGCATCCAATTATCAATCAGAAGTATAATTTTACAAACTTTTATCGTTAATAATAATTAATATATTCAAATAATAATATTTAAATAATAATATTGAAATTTGTTGTAAATAATACCATTTCGGTCAGAATATTGCTTTGCTGATTTTATTCAATTCGGTATTGTTGAAAATATGTATTTTCATAAAAAAAAATATATAATAGTGTGTATCGTTCATGTGTTTATACATTCAGTTATTATTTGATTATTTTTGTATAGATTTTATTTTTCAAATTCAAGTTGGTGCCATATCTCAAAACGTGGATGTACATTTTATGAAAATATACGCTATATATATATATGTACGTAAAATAAATATGTAAAATATATAGTAAAATATATACGTAAAATATATACGCCGTAATACGGTACGGCCCCTGGTGGTCAATATGAATTGGGCCTGAAAACAGAAGTTATCATGTTTTACTGCGTCATCAATAATTAACATTTGAAAAAGAAGAGAAAACGAGAATACGAATAAGATAAGTTCCATTGAAAAAGAATGTTCATAGAACGATACAACAGACACACGTGGTATACTTACACCTTATGAATGATTTATTATTAATGTTGTGATAACTCTACAGCTGGGCCGTAATTAAACAATCAGAAATTATGCAAAAGGAATTCCGACAAAGGAACCGTCAAACTCAGCTAGTTCAGCTGTAGTTTGTGAGAAGGCGGGGGGGGGGGGGGGGGGGGGAGCTTTATTATTGGTCGATTTGACATCATAGACGGTCTTATGACGAGAGACCAACTTGTGACGGCTGAGCCAAATTGACGTGCTTTAACATAAAAGTGCTCGCTCCAAAAGCCGGCGCTCTACTGCCGGTAATCGGGATGTCTGCTAATTCATCAACTTGAGTACTAGCAGCGCTAGTAGCGGGAGTTGTAGTAACTTGATGGTCATAATGGAAAATTCCACGCCCACCATCAATTTATTTCATTCGCGTAAAGCCATATACATGGGACGTCTTGAGTATATATCTTTAGTCTATGGTATAAATTTGAGAGCTTTTGAAAAAAAAAATCCAAGTATTTCTCCCCTGGCCTATTCTTATGGGGAATTTCCATACTTTCCAATTTTTTTCCGGAAAAACCGGTCGACCGATTTTTCTGAAAAACAATCCCAACCTATTCTGGTATAACACCAATTTGTAAAAAAAGTTTCGAGTTGATTGAACCTTTTTCCTGACCTGTATGCCGCGTACAAAATTACACACACAAAAACAAAAAAAAAAAAAAAAAAAAAAAAAAAAAAAAAAAAACCAAGCCCAAAATTTTTCGGTATATGGAATGAAAATCTTCGCTACGCTCATCTAATAATGAATGAAAGAATAAGGATTGATCACCATTTTACAGAATAAACAGAATAAAAATGTGCGATTGTACAGTACTAGGAAAACGCCTTATATGCGTTGTGAGATGAGCTTAGAAGTATGGAAATGTAGAATTAAGAACATTTTGTCGGCTCAATGTACATATACAGGCCATGGATCAATTCAAAGGTTTAAAAACTGCGGCTGTCTGTTGGTATACTAGGCAAACGCAGGATGTGCGTTGTACGATGAGCGAGATGTCTATATAAAGACTAATCGAAAACTCTACAAACCTTGATCATTTGAAATGAACTTCATCCGATGTCAATGAATCTAGAAAGCCGTGACTTTTGACAATGCAACATTTTTCAACTAATATTTCTATCTTTTCGATGAATAAAATACATTTATTATATTATTTTCTCCTAAACGGCTGGTCCGAATTTCAAACCGAATTTTTATTCATGTAAATAATTCTTGTGTTCACATTTGTGGAAAATTTGAATCATATTGAAGAGATTTTATTTTTCATTTTTTTCCGCTCAGCCAAATCTTATGGGGTTTTTAGAAACTTCTAAATGATGTTTCTCGAAAATGATCCAACCGATTATACCTCAAAACTATACAGTTCTAAGTTGGATAAGTTTACATATAAAAAAAAGTTTCATGTCGATCGGTCAAACCCTGCGACCTGTGCAGTGTTTACAAACAAACAAAAAAACAAAAAAACGCACATACAAAGTATAATAATTATATAAAGACAAAGTAAGACTTGAGTGAAAATCTTCGCTACGCTCATCTAATAAACCTTGGTTTCCATACAATTATACCAGTGCCTTCTTCATATCCATCACAGATTTTAAACATTTCAATTTATTGGTGACACTTGTTGCTCACATTTAATAGTTTCTTAATTGCTTTCTTAATTGCTTTTATCGATGTGTAAAAAAAGTACATTAAAAATGCGTTTTCTTCGTTATTTCACATCCGATTGTCTCACAAATCGCTTAAAATATGTATGATAGATTTTTCCATATTCAGTATAAATTTGAGAGCTTTTACAAAATTTTGTTTTCCAAGTATTTCTCCCCGGCCTATTCTTATGGGGAATTTCCATACTTTCCAAATTTTTTCCGGAGACACAGTTCGATCGATTATTCTGAAAGACAATCCCAACCTATTCTGGTATAACACCAATTTAGGAAAAAAGTTTCGAGTTGATTGACACTTTTTCCTGACCTGTATGCCGCGTACAAAATTACACAAAAAAAATAATAATAAAAAAAAAGAAAAAAAAACAAAACATAAAAACCAAGCCCAAAATCTTTCGGTATATGGAATGAATATCTTCGCTACGCTCATTAGTATTTTGTGAACCTATTAGGGACCTAATGATACAGAAGTTAAAAAATTGAATATTAAAAAATAAATTTTGTTGTGTCTTTTTCCTGGAAATAATTCCGTTTATTTTCTTCGATAACTTATTCATGCACGCTCTATAGTGTGAAGCGATATTTTCATAGATTATTAACGTCGATCTATTTAGAATAATTGGAGTTCTACCAATTATTCAAATTTAAAGTTGAGCTGATAGATAGATGAATAGATGAAGATGAACACTTATTTTGATTTCAAGTCGTTACCTTGGGCCCGCTTCAAGATTTGATATGGTCATTTTGGTATATAATTATTCAACAAACAGCAATTATTTTAACAATGATCATGCATCCAAATTACCTGAAATTTCCATATATTTCATTTTTCGAGCATATCTACGTTGTGTAAAAATTTCGTTATCATACAAAAACAAAAAACAAAAATGCCGCCAAAATATTCAAATTTGTTCTTGTGATTTTTTCGAATTAATGACATTTTTTGAAAATCTAAGACGTCCTTAGAGTTTTCTAACCACACCGAACCATTTTTGATACTATTTACGAAAATTTGGGATATAGAAAAAATAATTTGACCAAAAAGTAGAGGTAGTTTGTTAAAGTCTGATGTCAACTTGATTCTCTTGTTTTCGTCCAATTTTTGAAAACTCGAAATCCCAATTGCTGCCACTGCTATGACCAGATCAACACGAATTTTCAATAGGTCAATAATAATTTCAGTACACACGTGTCTACCAATGTTCATTAAATTTCGTCGAATAGGGTTTTTTTATAAGATATTTAAAAAAAATCTTCCAAACGCTATTCAAACAGTTAGATCTACATAATGTCTGTTTATAAATCAGTTTGATAACGGTTTGACACTTATTTGACGTCAGCAATGACCTCTCCATCCAAACACCACCCAAACGAATCCAAAGTGTCAGCTTTTTTATGATATTTCGATACTGTTCGACATATCTGATCATTTTGATGTTTGATATTGTCACAGTAGTTCATAAACTACTGTTTTTCTTCAATCATAACTTCTATTCTAATCGACCATTAACCACGATCATCATCTTTTACACGTTTTGTTCCGACGTCTGTCGTTAGGGAGAATGAACTATACATTTACTCAGTCAGCGCGAATGTCCCTCTCGACAGACCGGACACGTATTAACATCATGTGAGGTGTGTGTATAAAAGTGTGTGTGATAAGGGAGCTCGGTCTCTTTAGAAGAATACTGTTCGAGGAAGTGAGCCGCCGAAAAACATCTTGCGCGTGCCACTGTACTCTCTTGGGGAAAGGTTTCGCCGTGTAGGCTAAGTATCGGTCCAGTTGACCGTTTATAATTATACCTTTTTGGATTCTAGTGCCGTCGGTCCATTTATAGTTTCATTATTAATAGAAGTCAGACTCATTTTCAATTGGTTTAATCGTCTTGTTTTCCTTATCATTTGTCAGCAATAAATAACCATAGTGTCACCTCAATTGGTCATCTTGTATTTTACCCCTCATCACGATCCCACAACCAACCTCTCACTATTTTTAAGTAGGCGCCATTCCAAATTATTTGCTACACCCTTGGTTCGAATCCATTCAGGCCTTGATTTCAAAATTCGGTTGTAACATTGGTGGAGGTGCGTTTTTAACTTCCTTTTATCGCGAAGTTTTTATTTATTTTTTTTTTTTTTTTCCCATTCAGATTATTGCTTTTCTCGAATGCCATCGTTTAAATTACTCTAATCGTGTTCATTCAAAAGTTTGTGTGTTTCCACATTACTATTTTTTTTTTTTTTTTTTATTATTATTATTATATATATTTTTTTTTTTTTTCTATTTTGTTTTCATTTATGCTTATTCGTAAAGTTATTGGACCGACGGCGTAGGGGAACGGACAGTCTTTTATCTTTGTCTTGTTTGTCTGTTTGTTCATAATGTTCTTGTTTAGTGTGTGTGTAATAATTATTTCTTAGGTTGTGTTTGAGTATGACTGTAGTATTAGCTATAGGCCAACGGATTTTGTCTGACTGCTAATGTCTGAGGAGAGGACGATCCCGACGTATAAGATAACCCTTGGTAGATTGTTGTACGACGAAGCTTGTGGTGGTGATATTGTCGCGCCGGAGGAGGAGAGTGCTGCGGTTGGTTCGGATACGGAGGAGTCTCTTGCGGATTTGGATAAGATTTTGGAAAGGTGTCGTGATCAGGAAATATCCCTCGCAGCGCATCAGAATATTCTTGGTCGGCTTGTGGAGGATCCCATGAGTTTGTGGAACACAAGATCGAGTAGGAGGCTGCGCGATTTGGGTGTGGAGCCGGTGGATTCTTTACCTCCTTACAGGAGGCGTATAGGAAGTGCAGGAGAGTTGGATCGACACGTTGACGCAGAGGAAGTGGAGAGACAGGTTTCGAAGGAGTTGGAAAGGAAACTGCGGGAAGTAAAGAAGTCGTCCAGTGTCATGTCGAAGGTCAAGCCACAACGTTTTGAGGTTGGAGTCGACATGCTGGATGAATGGTTAGCGACTTTTGAGCGTGCCTGTCGGGTGAATAAATGGGATGATGAGGCCAAACTTGCTAATCTCGGTTGCTATTTGACTGGGGCCCCTTTGAAGTGTTTTATCACTCTGGAGGAGTCCCATGCGATAAGGAACCGGGGAGCAACTGTGGCGACCACGATGAGGTGGGAGGATGTCAGGAAGGTGCTGCTTGATGAGTTCGTTGGGGACGTACAGAAGGGGGAGTGGAAGTCTGCTCTCCGTAATCGTGTACAGGGTCCGACGGAAACCATCGAGGAGTACATTTATGATATCCTCGCGCTTTGTCGGAAGGTGGACTCTTCCATGGCCGAGCTCGACAAGGTTCAGTCGGTGATGTCGGGGTTACTGCCGAGTGTTCTCGATAAGGTGTCCATGCTGGATAATAACACAGTCGATCAGTTGAAGACCAATCTGAAGAGGGCACAGTCGTCCAAGTTCTTGCTTCAGCAGAGGATGGTGAAGGAGGGTGACGCGAAGGTGCGCTCTTCGGTACAGCCTTCAATAGGGGTGGCTTCTGTTTCGGCTTCGTCTGTTGACGACTTGGCTGAGTTGAGGAATCAGCTGCACTTGATGGCACAGGAGCTAGTGATGCAAAAGGAGCTGGTTATCAATGCTGTTCACGGACAGGAGGAGAGGGCTGTTAAGGTTACAGGGTCGAGCGTTCAGCAACAGCCAAACCTTGTCTCGACGCATTATTATCCTCCTCAGCCGATGCAACAACAGCAGTTTCCCATCGCTCAGTCGTTGCATCAGTCTCCCGTGCAGTACCCTCCATATCCTCGGTTCGCTCCGCAAGTGGACCAACTACAGGGCCAGGGTATGAATGCGGTGTACGGGTACCAGCAGCCAGCCGGGAGTGGATATTCTCAACGACAGTCGCAACCTGCTTACCCGGATCAGGGGACATGGCGGGGAAATCAGAGGCAGTACACGGGGAGGCCGGTCTGTTTTCTGTGCCAGAGGGTTGGCCATGTCATCTTACGGTGCCCTGACCTGCAGTTGGCCCGTCAGACGTTGAAGAAGCCTGGGCAGGAGGGTGGCGAAACTCCCAGGTCGGGAAACGCCTAACCACGGGCTCCATGTCAGGTTGGCGGTCCGTGAGTCGTGTTTATTCTAAAACCCCTGAGTTTATAAAGTTAGTGAGTGATCATCGAGACTCTGTTCTTAAGGATATTATTTTAAGGTTTTCTTCTGCGCAGCGCCCTGTTACGTTACAGGTAGTTGCGATTCGTACAATAGGTTCCCTTCAGGTAAAAATAAATGTAGAGGATAAGGAGGTTATTGCGCTTTTGGATTCAGGAGCTGCTGTAACTTGTATCGATGAATCTTTGGTATCTCATTTAAATCATTCTAGAATTGAGAATTTAGTTTTAAGGGCGGCAAACAATACTATTCTCCGTGTGGTAGGTAAAGTGGATGCCTCAGTTACAATTAATGAGGTAAACTTCGTTTTGCCTATGATTGCTATTCGAGGTCTCTCGGCTCCCTGCATTTTGGGCAATGATTTTTCAGTTGAGCACGGAGTAACTATCTTTTACGGTAAAAGGGAGGTTTCAATTAATCATGACACAGGGGTGGTCTGCGTCCCATTCTACAACACGTTGTTCTCATTTGAGGAGTCGAAAGTGGTCCCAGATATAATGAATATTTTAATTGACAATGTAGACGTTTTAAGGGAGTTAATTGTAGCAGACGATGTTAGCGTTGAGGGTAATAGTTGTATTTTATGCCCTTATCTGATCAAAGGCCCACATCAGTCAACAGACTTGTCTGTTTTTGAACCAGCCTCCAATATATTAAAAAATACAGACTTTTTGGTACAAAGAACCCTCCTAAATAACGATATACAGGGTAGTATTTTAGTAATTAATGCGTCTCCGAGAAGGCGTATTATTGGAAAGGGGATGAAATTAGGGGTAGTTGATTCGGTAGCCGAGGTTCGGGAAGAGGTGGCTCTAGGACACGAGGTAATGGAGTACCCTGTTACTACTGTCGAGATGTCATCTCCGAGTGATAGAGATGTCACGGGCAAGGTGGATATTAACCCCGGCTTGACCCCGGACCAATCGGCGGCTATGTTGAAACTCTTAAACAATTATTTTGATCAATTCGCCTGGTCTCTTGGGAGTATGAGGAAGGCCACGGTGGACGACTGTACATTTGAACTGTCGAACAGAAGACCCGTTCACAAGCCTCCGTACAGGTGTTCGGCGAAGGAGAGGTCACTGATTCAAGACCAGGTGAATCAGATGCTAGACAAGGGAGTGATCAGGCCCTCGCGATCAGCCTACGCCAGTCCTGTCGTTCTGGTCAAAAAGAAGTCGGGCGAGTGGCGATTCTGTGTGGACTATAGGGCGGTCAACACTGTTATCAAGTCCGATTCTTACCCTCTTCCTTTGATCGACGACATTTTGACTTACCTCTCTGGCAATTCGTTTTTCTCTTGTCTGGATATGTTCTCTGGCTACTGGCAGTTAGGGGTGGCTGAGGATTGTAAGGAAATTACAGCTTTTATCACGCCTGACGGACTCTGGGAGTTCAATGCCCTTCCTTTCGGCCTGAGCGTGTCACCTGCACTTTTCCAACGATGTATGGACAAGGTATTAGCGGGGTTAAAGTGGAACACAGCTCTGTGCTATCTGGATGACATCGTGACTATGGGACCGACTTTTGAACTTCATTTACAGCGATTGGAGGCGGTTCTATCTCGTTTTAAAGAGTTTAATCTATCATTGAATCCAGCGAAATGTACATTCGGCTATCAAGAGATCAATATATTAGGACACATCGTGAACGAGGTGGGTTTGTCTCCGGGTACGGATAAAATAAAAGCGGTGGCTGAATTTCCCACCCCTAAAAAACTCAAAGATGTGAGAAGTTTTTTGGGTTTGGCGAATTTTTATCGTAAGTTTGTTTTGAACTTTTCACTTATAGCCCGTCCACTTACTGAGCTAACGAAGAAAAATGTCAAGTTTGTTTGGGAGGCTGAACATGAAAGGGCTTTTCAGACTTTGCGAGAAAATTTGATTTCGGCTCCAATTTTACGTCATTTTCGCGAGGACAAACCTATTCAAGTTCACACTGATGCGTGTCAATATGGAGTAGGAGCGATTCTAATGCAGGAGTTTGATGATGGTTTACATCCCATTTCGTATGCATCTAAGAAGTTTTCCCAGGCTGAACAACGTTACAACACTACACAACAGGAACTTTTGGCTATTGTCTACGCGGTAAGAGTCTTCAGGCCGTACTTATATGGACGTTTCTTCACCGTGATCAGTGATCACTCTGCCCTCTGTTATTTAAACAACAATACAGAGGCTACGGGTCGTCTAGCCAGATGGAGTATAATGTTGCAAGATTTCAATTTTGTGATTAAACACAAGTCAGGACTGTTGCATATGGGTCCCGATGCGCTATCTCGCTATCCACTTGATACCGGAACATCTGTAGAGGGTCCTGGTGACGAAGATGAGAATGAGTTTAAAATTCTCGCTTTACAAATCGCGGATATAGCTAAATTACAGGAAGACGACGTTGAACTGAAACTACTTCGAGATGCAATTAAAAACCCAGACAACGCTACCTCTAAGACGCGACGCCAATCGAGAAGTTTCGTTTTAGATAAAGATATTCTCTACAAACGAAATTGCGCACATATAGGTCAGACAAAGCTTTTGGTCATCCCTGAGAGTCTCAAGTACGAAGTTATGTACAATGCTCATGACGCTATTACGGCAGGCCACTTTGGTTTCATTCGGACTTTAGGTAAATTGAAAGGAAAGTATTTTTGGTTCAATATGGTGAAGGAAGTCGAAAATTATGTAAAATCTTGTCCGTGTTGTCAAGCACGAAAAAACCCAACTCAGCGTCCAGCAGGTTTGTTGAGCCCAATTCCGATCAGTTCGATTCCGTTTTCGCTCATTGGTATAGATTTATTGGGACCTATGCCTAAAACAGCTTCGGGGAAAACCTTCATCATCTGTTGCACCGACTACACGACGAGATGGGCTATCACCGGTTCTCTGTCATCGGGCAGTGCTGCCGACGTTGCCGATTTCATAGTCAAAAGCGTCATTTGTAAGCACGGTGTGCCGACAACTATTTTGAGCGATAGGGGCGCTACATTCAGATCTAGCCTGGTTACAGGGATTCTCCAGGGCTTAGGGTCACGTCCTACTTTCACAACTAGCTACCATGCGGCATGCAACGGCTTGACGGAGCGATTCAATGCAACTTTAACAACAAGTCTGTCATTATATGTGAGCTCTACGCACAGGGATTGGGACGATTTTATCGAGTTGGTTACGTTTGCTTATAATACGTCAGTACAGGAAACAACGAAATCAACCCCGTTTATGTTGGTATATGGGCGAGAGGCAACACTCCCAATGGACGTATCGCTTTTACAGGGTCTCGATATTTCTGACGATGCTGAGATGGTCGTTAAACAGGTTCACGAGGCTCGCAAGTTAGTTGTCGAACGTGTGACTAAGGCGCAGCAACGACAGAAAGCACGGTTTGACGGGAAACGCCGGCACGTCGAGTACAGTCCAGGCCAATGGGTTAAGATACACACTCCTATCAGACAGATTGGCAAGTCAGACAAACTCCAGAAACGTTGGCAAGGCCCCTTCAAAGTTATTAGGAAAGTGTCAGATCTAAATTATGAAGTAGAAATTAAAAAGGGAAGAAAATTGGTCAAGGATGTAATTCATGTTATTAGAATGAAACAATATTATTCTCCTGACAAATGGAGACTTAGAGATATGGTCGATGCATCGGTATAGTATAATAATATTAAGTTGCATTAGAAGTAGAAGTTTGTATATGTATAGTTCATAGGGAAGATGGTTTAATGTTGATCGCGCAGCGTGGAACATGGAATACGTGTTTTGACACATCGTTTTGTTGCGTGCATTTATTAAATTTGAATAATTTTGATTTTAGTTTTTCTCCCTGATTTGTAAAACGATGTAAATTATATTATTCGAAGTTAATTGCTTAGCGTAAATGTAGCTGTCGTGGTAGTGTTGAGATAAAACGATCAGCTGTTCTTTCAGAGTTCATCGGTCTGTCATTTAAAGAGATGATGTACTCATTACGTCTCCATGCAAAGCGCAGCGACAGCATTATTCTAGTGTAGGAAGTAGTACGTAAGCACGTGTACCAAGTGTGTAGTGAGGTTAATCACCTAATTGCTGTGTGAACATTCTTGTGTTCTCCCCCTCTTATTTGGTCTTCGATTTGTCCTATTGTGGTGTTCTCATACATTTATCATTACATTGATCGCAAAGTATTTTCCGGTGAATTTAATTTTTTTAAAGTTTGGAGGTTATTTCCATTTTCACATAATTATTGTTATTTTTTTTTTCAACTGTCAGAAACCGTGAGGGAACGTTGTAATTTTCGCTGGTTTTTGGTTTTTGAATGCACTCAGTTACGTTTTCCCATGATATTTTGAGAAAGTTTATAATAATTAGGAATACACAAGGGGAGCCAAATTTCAACTATATTCATTATAGATCGTGCAATATGAGGTCACATATTAAAATCGCCAAGTGACATGGAACCAGGTTTACACCCATTGGTTTAAACGCATGACAGGGTCATAGCAGGTTTTTTGGGGGTGTTCAGGCCTGATAAAAGGTTGGATATATTTTATCCAAGAGCGGGTTTGACTTACTCACGACGAAGTTAATTTTTATAAATTTAAGATTTTTGTTTCTATTTAAATATCAATTGTTTAAAATGTAAAGTCGAATGGAAATAACAGGTATATACAATTAACTTTAGGAGGGTCCTGTATGCGAAGGTCCCGAGTTCGACATTAAATTGCGAAACAATTGCCCAGAGAATTGTGGGATATAGTCAGTGAAGTTATTATTTGAGTTTGATTCGGATACGCTAACTGTCGGGAGAATCATAAGTCACGTCCGGTCACGTAATATTAGTTCAGTTTGTAAGCCCTTAATTTTAGTATTATCAGTGCCACAGATATATAGACACCCCCAGAGTTTAAAGGTTCCATGCGAAGATTTTCGACTTCTTATCTGCAGCCCATATGAGTGGCTCCCCAGTATTTCAATTATTTTGGATGAAATGATTAATTTTATTTATACATTTCATAATGATTTGAAGACAAAGTGTCTTTTTAATTCATCATCTTCAGGATCAAAAGGAAAACGGGGTGTATTTCAAAACAGTTTCAATAAATTTACTGATTGGTAAATTATCCAGATACCGTTTCTCATACAGAAATTCGCGGCAATAGTTTAATTGCTTCTTAATCTCTTGAATTGGTATTGTCTCATCACTTTGATTATCGTACGATCGTGAAACAGCTGATGTCAGGTATCGGATGTTGGCTGGAGTCGCCTCACCTTACATTTAAATGTATCATTTAAAGAGCTGCATTCGTTTGACAGAAAATGCTGATATATGAGTAAAAACTAAGAAATGATTACATGTCATAATTTTATTGTTAGAAAATGTCAGTGGACATTTAATAGCGAAGTAAATGTTAATTGGACAAATCGAGGGACAGTTATCAATCGGTGTGTATGCGTGTAGGTTTGCTTGTGGTCAACACGGCAAAGGTAGGTGGCTATGGTACACTTTTCGGGTACCATCGATAGTTCATTAATTTATTCTTGAATGGGTCTTGTTTATATTGTTTCATTATTGTGTACATTTCACCTGGATTATATAATTATATATATATATATATATATATATATATATATATATATATATATATATATATATATATATATATATATATATATATATATATATATATATATATATATATATATATATATATATATATATATTGAAGGAACTTCAAGTATTCAACGTTGATGTAGGTTAGCAGGATTTATAATATTTGTTATTCATGCTTTGTTTATCTTTCCTCAGTATTGTTATCGAAGACACAGCTAATCAACCAGGACATCATGAGCCGTGTACGGGAGTATATCTGTTGGATATTATCACTATGGGTAATGACTGGGTCACGCGCAGTGAGTACGATCGGCAATGGGACGTCTCGGACCAGAGCCGATCTACAATTTCTCTACGATAAAGGGGTTGCGGTGGTATCAGGGCGCTTCTGGTCAGAAATTCAAAATTCTTTACCATATGAATCCACGGTGCCTATTGTTTATCAGGGGGAATGGCCGTCAATGATTAATGAAGTTAAAGCGGATTCCTTCCATACTGGATTCTGCACCCAGGTTAATAAGTCAGAGGAGTGTGACGTAGCACTTTGGTTTTTGTCACTTAATGAACAGTTATCATTTCGCCTTCATAAGCTGGACCAGAGCCTAGG
Organism: Brachyptera putata; assembly: GCA_907164805.1. Taxonomy (NCBI): domain Eukaryota; kingdom Metazoa; phylum Arthropoda; class Insecta; order Plecoptera; family Taeniopterygidae; genus Brachyptera; species Brachyptera putata. The sequence continues at coordinate 15,236,878 of OU015473.1, read as the reverse complement.
TGAAAATTGGCCCGCAAATCTTCGTAATACAGACCCACACAGAATGAAACGGGGATTGAGTTGGATAGGTAAAGCAGTAAGTTGGTGTTGTGACGTAGCCACGAAGAAAGATGTTCGTAATATTTATCATAATGAGGAGAGCTACTCACATCAGCTGAAACAGCTTGATAATGCTGTTCACTTAGACCATGGGTTGCTTCAAAATTTAACGTCCTCTCTCGAAAAGTTTGATAACGGATTAACAGCTTATATTACTGATACCGCCAATACCTATCAAATTCAGATAAAAAAGTCTCTGGAGCTATTGAAAAATGAAACGGAGAGGGTAGCGAAATCCTCTATGGTGAAAAATAAACAACAAATTAGCATGATTGTAGCCTTGGCACTTCGACAAATTCAAATTGTTCAGTCTATTTTTAGACTAGATATATTAGCTGACTGTAAAGAAGGACATATTCCAAAGATAGTGGTCAGCCCGAACACTTTATATAATGATTTACTGAGACTACAAGCAAGGTTACGAGTTGATTCCCGTCAGTTATCAGTTGACCCCGAAGAGGTGACACGGTATTATAAATTGAATCTTGCAACTTGTATTATTTCTGAAGATAAAATTTTGATCACAATTAAAGTTCCGATTCAGACTTTGAATCGCCAGTGGCGCTTATTCAATTTTAAAACTATCCCTTTTGCTTGGTCCAATCAGACGTGTTCTTTGGATATTAAGTCTACTTTGCTTGCGATTAGTGACAATACCCTAGTTGAAATAACGGGAGACAATTTGCAGCATTGCGATCCATACGTTTCGGGTCTCTGTCTCTTGCCACGACTGTTATCAAAATTAAATTCAGACTTGGTTAGTAGCTGTGTTCGTAAATTGTTTGAGGGTTGCTCAACAAGTTCACTATCGCGTTATTGCTCTTTTCATTGCGTATCGAACACTGACTTAATTGTGACGCAATTATCCAACGAGAGGTATGCGTTGACGCACATGAACCACAACTCGTCAGTGAGCTGTAGATTACACGGGGGCGGGGATATTATATTTCCTTCGATAAATGACACAGGCGCATTGGAGATATATATCCCATGTGACTGTGAATTAAAAGTCGGGCGGGAGATCATCATCCCTGAACTCTATCCGTGTGACGCGCAGACCATTGAACGGGTGAAAGTTACTCATATTCTTCCCCATGCGTGGAGTACTATCAAATCATTGCAACCAGCTCTCACAGACTCTATCTTTCGGCCATTATATAATAACCTTTCGGATTGTTTGGATTTAAATTGGACTCTAAAGATCCCACATATTTATATTGATAAAATAAAACCGTTACCCGTGGTTCAAACGTCACCTCCACATTTTCTCCACTGGTCGCATTGGGAGGATTTGACGGAACATTCTTTTTGTGGAGGGATAGTCAATGGGATAACGATATTTCTGGTAGGAATAATAGTTATTCGAAACCCGTACTTGATCCTACCATGGGTCCCCCGACCAGCCGCGGCAGTGGATCAAGTACAAGATACGATGGAACTCATTAAAATAAATTATATTATTTTTGTTTGTATCGGTTTTTTTTTTGTTATCTTCTTGATGTATAAATTTGGTAGGATCATTTGGCATTTCTACAGCAAAGAGAATGTTCCAACTCTGTCCCAAGTGGATACCATGCATACTACCGTCTCCGATAATCCTCCAGCTGCTCCTAGAGTGGTTTCGTTAAATGAAGTCGGCGCCATCAGATCGGGCCAACGATGGGAGGCTAGGATTTCCGGTGCAATTGGTCAACCACCTGAGAATATTATTTTAGAGACATAAATATTGTTCTTCTTTGTTGTGTTCTCTTTCTTTGTTTGGCTTTCGTTTTTTTTTTTTTTTAATATATATTTTTATTATTTTTTTAAATATATATATATATATTTATATATTTCTTGTTTTGTTTTGCTTTTCGACCTCTTGTCGCAATGTATTTGGTGACGACTATTATCGTGTTTCGTTTCGTCCTCCATGTAGGTTTCCGTCGGGCGGTCAAGATCTGCAATCCAGTCGCGGTGAACCGGATGCAACCTGATGGCCAAGGGACGACGCCAAGGAGCGAAGCCGACGATCGATGTTTCTTTTTTATAAGCAATAATAATCCAAATCAAATTAGGAAATTCAAATATAAACGCCTAGCCATTGGCATTTCATGACCTATAATACTAACATATTTTTAGATTTTCGAGATAGATGTAAATTCAATTGTGATTTTCTGCACTGGTAAAATATAATATATTTTTCTATTACAATTTTTGATTTTTTTTAGATTTCTTTCGATTCACTGATTATTAATTTTTATATATGGATTATTATTGCTCTTTAACTTCATAATTATTATTTCTATGTACAAGTATAATTGCTTATAACGTCATTGTTTCTAATTTATTCTATGAGTTTTAATTCTTTTCTATGGAAGACGCTATCAGTAGTGAAACCAAACGGACTTCAATTTTCATTTTATTTATTTTGCAACGTTTTTGAATGTCTATCACAGGGTTATGTTTAACTGTAGAATCATTGTCTTTTTCTCAAGCCACATGTTGAAGCCAGGCCTAAGAGAGTACACACCGAGACATCCACTCGTCGCACACGCACACACACTTTTTAATGGGAACACAGATTATGAATATCATCATTTTATTTTCATTTTTTTTTATTTTCATTTTTTTTTCTCTCTCTCTTTTGTTTCAATTTTATCATAATACTTTTATTTTTGTTCATTTTCATTTATTTATTTCATTGTATTTCCACCCCTGACACTCGGGTCGAGTCTCAAAGGAAAACGGGGTGTGTCACAGTAGTTCATAAACTACTGTTTTTCTTCAATCATAACTTCTATTCTAATCGACCATTAACCACGATCATCATCTTTTACACGTTTTGTTCCGACGTCTGTCGTTAGGGAGAATGAACTATACATTTACTCAGTCAGCGCGAATGTCCCTCTCGACAGACCGGACACGTATTAACATCATGTGAGGTGTGTGTATAAAAGTGTGTGTGATAAGGGAGCTCGGTCTCTTTAGAAGAATACTGTTCGAGGAAGTGAGCCGCCGAAAAACATCTTGCGCGTGCCACTGTACTCTCTTGGGGAAAGGTTTCGCCGTGTAGGCTAAGTATCGGTCCAGTTGACCGTTTATAATTATACCTTTTTGGATTCTAGTGCCGTCGGTCCATTTATAGTTTCATTATTAATAGAAGTCAGACTCATTTTCAATTGGTTTAATCGTCTTGTTTTCCTTATCATTTGTCAGCAATAAATAACCATAGTGTCACCTCAATTGGTCATCTTGTATTTTACCCCTCATCACGATCCCACAACCAACCTCTCACTATTTTTAAGTAGGCGCCATTCCAAATTATTTGCTACACCCTTGGTTCGAATCCATTCAGGCCTTGATTTCAAAATTCGGTTGTAACAATATGTTTATGCAAAGCTGTGTACAAACAGCGTCAGAGAGGAGGCCTATAGGTTAATTTGACGCTGATTCTCAACCGGTTTGCCGTTTACTTGATGGTATATTTATTCTTATAAAAATGGTCTACAAAGAACCGTTTGTCATTTGTCATTGTTTGTTTGTCATTTTGATCGTGCTGCTAGTTTGAACACAGCTTGATGATATATTCGTGCAATCAAAATGCTATCCGAACGGGTTCAAAGTGTATGTAGTTTCGATGCTACTATAAAATTGCTTGGACAACATTTGGACGGTGTTGTCGAAACAGTTAATGATTAAAACATTTGGAAAACAGGTTTTTGACACCAAATGAATAAGGGCATGCTATTTTGACTCATTTTTTCCGAACGAAATCTTGAATATTTTCTCGTTGAAACCGTTGGATTATTTTTTTTTTCTAAAGAAGCATTGGTAACGCCTTGAAAACACTGGGTGGATATAGTGGTTTCACCACGTATATTTTAAACAGACCTGCAAAAAAAAAATCCCACGTTCGGAAGAGCGAATAACTGACCAATATATACTCTTAGAGGGTATACGTTCATCAGGGTTCAGACATTTTCGAAAAAAATCCCAACATTGGATCTAGATATCCTGTTGCGAATTAAATATCTTTATATTATGCGCCCTTCAGGACTTTGACCGTCACTTCCTTTTTCTCAGTAGTGGCTACTGAGAAAAGGGAAGTAACGGTCAAGCCATGCTTGCTCAAGCCACCTTTCACACTTGGTAGTATCTCTATTCCATTATGCGCTCTTCAGCGCCCCCACGGAAATATGATCGACTCAATAATATCGACGACCAAAAGATCACGGCAATAAAACGGCCCTGTATCCTCCACGGTTTTCCAGCCCGCGATCATTTAGCTCTCGATATTTTTGTCTTGAGGACCCTACTATATATTATGTCCCAGCGAACATTCTATCGTACTCAATATAATTGCCGCGAAATCAGGTCCGCGATCTTCTTGTTGCGATTTTTTGGCGGCTACCGTTGACCGATCAGTGACTGTATATCTAACCCACATTCATACCACCTCTATTGGCTAGTTTGAAATTCGCTAGCCCCACCTTCTGTTCAAGGGCTCGGAAGGGTTGATTATCCCTGATATTATTATGATGTTTCAATATAACAACTGTATATCTTCATAAGAGCAATGTTGAATGACTCTGGAAGAATATCGAAGAAATCTTGAAAATCTGACCCTCAGAACAACTGTCTTTCAAAAGAACCGTAAAAAACTTGGAAAAAAAAATCCGGCGATACACCGAAAAAAACTGACACCGAAAAACTTGGAAAAAAATCGAGAATCCGGCGATATACTGAAAATAACGAACACCGAAAAAACTTGGAAAAAAAATAAGTGGAAGCGGCGATACACCGAAAAATACTTACACCGAAAAAAACTTACACCGAAAATAACTTACACCGAAAACAACGTACACCGAAAAAACTTGGGAAAAAAATCGAGAATCCGGCGATATACCGAAAAAAACGTACACCGAAAAAAACTTACACCGAAAACAACGAACACCGAAAATAACTTACACCGAAAACAACGTACACCGAAAATAGCTTACACCGAAAAAAACGTACACCGAAAACAACGTACACCGAAAATAGCTCACACCGAAAACAACTTACACCGAAAATAACTTACACCGAAAATAACTTACACCGAAAATAACTTACACCGAAAATAACTTACACCGAAAACAACGTACACCGAAAACAACGTACACCGAAAACAACGTACACCGAAAATAACTTACACCGAAAAGAACGATATTTTTGTACATGATAGTATTTAATTCTTGTTGCAGGGGAATAGTCCCCCACTACTCAAATACATCGTCATAGCTCCACCCCGAATCGTCCTTCTACTCGGGAACTGCCTCCAAGTACAGTCACCCTATAAAATAACTTTTTCGGTGAACGTCATTTTCGGTGTACGTCATTTTCGGTGTAAGTTTTTTCGGTGTATCGCCGCATCCTCTTTTTTTTCTCCAAGGTTTTTCGGTGTACGTTGTTTTCGGTGTACGATTTTTTCGGTGTAAGTTATTTTCGGTGTAAGTTATTTTCGGTGTACGTTTTTTTCGGTGTACTGGAGGCTAGTCAAACGAAAATTCAAATACAGTTGAAACTTGGCATGCCCAAGTGTTATCATCTAATTTGAATCCCATCGTTTTTTATGCGCATTGACCTGTAGAGCACGAAAAAATAAACGTAAAAAAAATGTAATTTTTTTTCGAGTCGAGTGAAATTGAGTCTTCGCTTCGCTCATCCAATAAAAATGCACCACCTTCATCCGAGTTATTCTTGTTGATCTTGGTGATGGTTTTGCTATCCATGCTCATAATGACTGTTTTCCATGTATTTGGTAGTCTATGGCTATCATCCTTTTTGTTTGAGTTGTCTTGCCTCCTTTCAATCTCTATTGCTTCCCTTCGAATACGTGGAAGCATCTTATTCACTTGAGCTAGTGTACGGGCTCTCTCTGTGCCCGGTATCCATTACACGTTTGCTCAATGAGCTAGATGACACCCCATGTTTAATGTCTAGTGCAAGTTCCTTCAATCGTGCTTCTATTCTTCTGCCAGTCTGACCTATATATGAGCCTATACAGTCGTTGTGTGGAATTTCATAGATCCCTTTGCCTTCATTTGGTTTCCTGTTGTGGTTACTACTTCCGAGATATTGACCTATTTTTAGATGAGGTGTGAAAATGGTATCTGTATTCTGTCGGTAACTGTAGCTATCTCGTCGGTTGAACGCTCTATCCAAAGTGCTTCTTCAGTAGCTTTATCTTCTAGAATTGTTCTATCTTTATTGTAGGCTTTTGATATGTCGTGATGAGAGTAACCATTGAAATGCCTGAGAAAACCCTGGTGAACAACCTAAGCAGGAGGGATTATATATATAGAGAACTGTACTGTTGTTGTCATGAATATCGACAATTCTGGTCTAGATATTCCTAAGAAGGAGAAAAAGAGAAAAAGAAAATAGGCCTAATAAATGCATGAATAGAATGAAAATAGAAATTGAGTGTGATTATCGAGATTATCGAGTAATGTATGTGTTGTGTCTCACGACACCATCAACTGATGGGTTAAATATGAGGTACTTTTAAGAGTTTTGTCATCATCACTTTGTGAGATGATATTCTGATAAAAGAGAATCACGAGACTTTCACGTCACGTGCTGAACCTGAATTATCTGACTTCACCAGCTAAACTTGTAACTTTAGTACGGAGAAAGATTGTTTGGGCCACTTTTGAGAAGAACCAGTTCGAAATTATATGATAACATAATAATCAAAAACATAAAGGATCATGAGACCGGGGCTCAGGAGACCGGGACTCGGGAGACCGGGACTCAGGAAACCAGGGTTCAGGATACCGGGGTCCAGGAGACCAAGGCTCAGGAGACCAGGGCTCAGGAGACCGGGGTTCAGGATACTGGGGTCCAGGAGACCGGGGCTCAGGACACCGGGGCTCAGGAGACCGGGGCTCAGGAAACTGGGGCTCATGAGACCGGGACTCATGAAACTGGGGCTCAGGAGACCGGGGTTCAGAATACCGGGGTCCAGGAGACCAGTGCTCAGGAGACCGGGGTTCAGGATACTGGGGTCCAGGAGATCGGGGCTCAGGAGACCGGGGCTCAGGATACCGGGGCTCAGGAGACCGGGACTCGATTCCCGCCATGGTCCGCCGTTCCAAGCAGAAAGGATAGCAGCCTAATGTCGCCTATATCCGCCGTTCCGTTTGTCAGCAAGGAGTGCGTCCTAGAACATATACTGTGGTCCACAACTATACTCATGGCAGACTGGATGTAACGGCTGACGATGACCGAGAGCTGGGAATATTTGATTCGTTGGCTCTCGATCGATAAGTGTGATATTGAAACAATATAACGTGAAAACGGTTTTCACAACAGAAAAGAAAACAAACTTAACAAAGTTAACACATTTCCAAGTCGTTGTATTGTCACGATGACTAGAAGACATCGTGTTTTCCAAAGTCCGAGTGCAGAGTCAGCTGAACGAGGACATAGCCAAGTACGCGCATGCGCGAGATTATGCGCATTGGTAACTAATTAGCGACGAGGCCTGAGGCCTGAGGGACGGGAGAGTAGGGATTCGACCACGGGAAGGCGAAGATCGGGGATCTAAAGAGAAGAGGGGTCAAGACGTGAATCGCAAGGTGGCGGCCCGTACGGAAACACCCACGACGAAAGACAACATCGTTTCGTCGAGCCGATCATTTCTGTCTATCACCACAACAACGCTCACGGTAGGAGGGGATAATGATTAAGGGAGGGATTTATCTAACTTCACCGTGGGGAGGGTTCTAAACATCCAAGGTTCCACCCTTCATAGACTGCGAACATCTTGTATTTAACTGTAAAGTGATTTTGTACACATTAAATAGTATATGGTAAACACAATGTCGAACTGTGTACTGTATGTTAGAGAAGTCTGATCCCGAACCCCGGTCCCAACGGTCTTTTAAGCTACACCCAATCCGAGCTGAAATCCAAGACCGTGACAGTATAATGATAACTTATTGAATAAGGTTCTCAACCTATATGCCTATTATACTTATTTGTGAGAGAGATTGATTTATAGAAGCCTAGGGTATAGCGTCTATAGACAATCTATAAATAATAGAATAAAATGGTAAGTTGTATACTAAACTTGAAAAATCAACCTATATAATATATAAATTTATGAGATTCCTTGCGGAGAATGTGCGCAGGCAGGGGAAATCAGAGCACGAACGAGATGTTAAGTGGGCAATAGTTACATCGTCGCTGGCCCAACACAAAGGAGAATGTGGACACGCTATAGATGTTGAAGGGACGAGAGTACTGAACATGCATACAGAGGAATCCCTCCGGCATGGTAACCAGTTCTGACAAAGTAAAGCAAAAATCCATCTGAAAAAGCAAAACATCGTGCTAGTTTCCCAGTTCCAAGGAGTTCCAAGAAGAGAGAGATACAAGTTGAACTGATGTCAGCTCCCCTGACAAGAAGTAAAACTGCGGGGAAGAAAGCGTCGTCAAAATGCTGATGATTGGCAGCAACTAAATCACACTCAATTTTTATTTTTATTTCATTCATGCATTTATTATTTTACTTTTCTCCTTCTCTTTCTCTTCTTCTTAGGAATATCTAGACCAGAATTTTCTATATTCATGCCAAAAACAGTACAGTTCTCTCTCTCTCTCTCTCTCTCTCTCTCTCTCTCTCTCTCTCTCTCTCTCTCTCTCTCTCTCTCTCTCTCTCTCTCTCTCTCTAACTTATATATATTATTTCTCAAATTTTCGCGGACATAAGTAATGTTAAAATTATTTTCAGGATTAGACCGCTTACTATTATTATTAAACACAGGCAGTGTAGACGGTTGTCACCATTGCGCGACGTTTCGAGTAGATTGCACTACCCATCATCTAGCCTCGAGCAGAACTGAGCGTCCGTCTCCCTACTGCCCGCCTTGCTGTGTCCGCAGCTCTTGTAAGACGTAGACTGGCTGTGATTGGCTGCTGGTGATCACAGGGACCAATAGCAGCGCTCGACAACTTCAGTCTTGTTTGGCTGTCATGCTGAACACATCATCGTGGGTTGCCTATACTAGCTTGTTAGACTGATTTTTTCGCTTCTGCTTCTGCTATTGCGATGTTCTTTTTTCTATTTCTTGTCATCGGACCGGGGTGGTTGGCATTCATTCCCTGGACAGGTTACTGTGAACTTGATCTAGATTTTATTTGGGTTACTGGGTTGGTAGTTATGGTAACGTCTGTGGTCGGACTTGAGTGGACATGAAGTGCATTATTGTTAGAATAGTTTGGGTCTATTGAGTTAAGAGGGCAAGTAATAAGGGGGGTGGTGGGGGTGGGCCTATTGTGTGGACTGCAGTTACTTATAACGGGCTCCATGTGGTGGGTATCCTTTGGCCGTCATCACGTTTGTTCATGTTTTATGGCCTTTTCTCTATTCCGATAGATTCACGTATGATCCTAGTGAGCAGATGTGGTACTGTGGCTAGGGATCTCGCGTTATCGAAGTCAATCCAGTGATGTTCTTCTTTGACGTGTTGGGCTAGGGCTGACGTGCTTGTATCTCTTCTAACCGCCAGCATGTGTTCTTTGTATTGTATTGTATTTGTATTTATTTTTATTCCTGTGGATTTGTACATAATACATATGTAGGAAACGTCAGCTTATTATAACTAGGAATATTAGATACTTAACTAAGAATACATGTCACTAACATGGTTTTATGATCAATCATTAAATAACTAATATTTATATATGTACATACATGTGTCAGAGAAAAGTTATGATCATTATAAATATAGGTAGGGTGTAGATAATGGAAGGGTAAGATGTTTTAATTATAGTGTAAGGAATTCTTCTAGTGTGTAATAAGGATTATGAATTAGGAAGGATTTCAGGGTGGAAGCGAAGGTTTTTTCATTAGTTGAATTGGTTATGTACAATGGCAGTTTATTGTAGATAACTGTGCGAAGGTGAAGTGGGCTGTGGGTGAATAATGAGCGGTTGTGGGTTAATGTGCGGATGGAGTTGCAGTTTCTTGTGGAGTGGTTGTGGATAGTTGCATTGGTGATGAAGAGGTTTGGGTGGCTTCGGACAAAGGTGCTGGCAATCTGGATAAGGGTACAGGTGAGGGTTAGGATTTTGAGGTTTATGAAGTGGGGCTTGCAGGTTTCGCGACGAGAGATGCCGGATATTATGCGGATAGCTTGCTTTTTGGATGATAAATATGCGTTTGGCCTGAGGAGATGTGCCCCAGAAAAGGAGGCCGTATGCTAGGTGGGAGTGGAGATGGGCGTGGTAGACAAGTTTCAGGGAATGGAGGTTGACGATTGGTTTCAGTCTTCGGAGGAGAAAGTTACCGCTTTTGATTTTGTTAAGAGTATGTTGGATGTGGATGGACCAGTCTAAGGTGGGAGTGATGTGAATGCCTAGAAATTTAGTGGAGTGGGTGCTGGGTATGATTTGATTGTCGATTCTGATGAGAGGGAGGAGGAGGGTGGATTTATCCTAGTATGGAAGTGGATGAAGACTGTTTTGGTAGGTTGGAGGGCAAGTTTGTTGTTGAGGCAGTAGTTGGACATGAGGGAGGTTTGATGGTTACGGTCTGAGTGAGTGAGGTGAAAGGGTTGGTTTTGGGTGTGGTGAGGAGGTGGTTTGTGTCATCGGCAAATTGAAAGAGGTGTCCTGCTTGGAGTAATTGAGGAAGGTCATTAACGTAGATGAGGAAGAGAAGAGGTGAGAGGACTGAGCCTTGAGGAACGCCGTTAAGGATCTTTAATGGTTTTGAGATTGTGGGTGTGGGGATGGATGGGATCCTGACCACTTGGGTTCGATCAGATAGGAACGAGGCTATCCATTTATTGGCTACCCCTCGTATCCCAAGTGAGTTGAGTTTGGTGAGGAGGAGAAGGTGGTCTATGGTGTCAAAAGCTTTGGATAGGTCGTAGAAGAGGCCAATAGAATGATCACTCTTATCAAGGGCTGTGTGGAGGGTGGTTAGGAAGTTGAATATTGCAGTGGTGGTCGATTTGTTCTTTTGGAATCCATGCTGGCAGTCGGCAATTGTTTTGTGGGTTTCAAGGTAGGGGAGTAGACGGGCTAGCATAATTTTTTCGAATAATTTGGAAAGAGAGGATAGGAGGGAAATGGGTCGGTAGTTGTTGATTTCGGTAATTTTGCCTTTTTTATGGATGGGAATAATTAGGGCTTCTTTAAGTTAAGCGTATATCCTCCTGTTGGTCTGCCCTATATACACTTTGTCACATGACCCGCACGGCACCTCATATACACCCCTTGCCTCAAGTGGGATGGCTTGTTTCACACTGCGTAGCATGGTGCTTATTTTTCTGTCGGCACGAAATGTTGTCTCGATGTTCTGTTTTCTCAATACCCGGCTCACCCGGTCAGTGGTGCCTTCAACATATGGTAGATAGGCTGTTGCGCGCGCTGCTTCTGCTTCATGTTTTTTTTTCTTGGCTTCTTTAAGTTGACGTTTGAAAGCCTTGGATATGACGTAGTGCGAATATCCATTGCCGTGTAGAGCCTCTCTTAAACTTTGCATCTCTTCCTTGGCGTGCTCATCGTCGGTTAAGCGTATGGATCGGGTGGTCAGGGTGTTCACTACGGAGTTTAGTTGAGCTGGGTGATGATGTGATAAGGCGTTGAGATAACGATTGGTATGGGTTGGCTTGGTGCACTGTGTGCCCTAGGCTTCCTTTAGCTCTTTTGTATACGCAAACATCTAGAAATGGAAGTATGTTGTCGTTCTCCACTTCCATTGTGAATTGAATTTTATGGTGAATACTGTTAAGATGTTCCAGGAAGTCGTTAAGTTTCTCTCTGCTATGAGGCCACACTACGAAGGTGTCGTCTACGTAACGCAGCCATGTCATAGGCTTGTGACATGGCTATAAGCTCATGACATGAATTGTTAATTATAAATAAGTCATAGTGATTTGTACAAAGTATTTATTCTATGTCTTGTCACCACAGCTTCCCAGATTGAACTGATTTGCAGCTCATGGCTGTGGACTGTGGTACAAAAGTATTCAGGGTCACATGAGCAACTATGATGAGCATAACCAATGAGTCACATAATAATATAACAAATATCAGTCCAAGTAAGAGACTATAGGATACTACATCCCTCCTTTAAAACATTTTTTTTTTCTTTTCTTAAAGGTACCCTGTTTAGTAACTCGATATAATAAAGTAATATAAATAATAAAGTAATACACATTTCTCATTTTCTCACTTCACACTTTAAATTAATACATGTCCAGAATTATAATAATCTTAATCTTGATATCGGGATGGTAGTCTCCTCTGACGTTGAGGTCTCTCAGAACGGCTCTCGGTATATTCAGAAGGGTCTGATACAACATCTTGGTTCCTCGGTAGCGGCTCGGATGGATTAACTACATCTCGGCTCTGCGGTAGCGACGAAGGTGATTTTTGTACCCTTCGAGACGTCGGTTCGTCCTTCTGAGTCAGCTGCTCGTTCTCTCTTGTGTCTCGTACTGGGATACTAGGACTTGTGTGAAATCTTTTAAGGAAGGTAGAGTTCCTAGAGTACTGAACTCCAGCAGGTGTTTGGATGGTAACGTTATTTCCTCTTTTGTCAATTACATGGTTTGGAATAGGATTAAAGGGCGGGGTCAACTTGTTTGTTTGTGGTTGCCTCACCAGCACCCTGTCGCCCACCGCTATCTCGCTATCCTTGGCTCGTTTTGTTTTGTCCGATAGGACTTTTCCTTTCCATTTTCTTTCCATAACCGGGCCCGAATTTCTCCATCTTCAGTTTTCGTAACTTCAAAACTTGGTAGTTTGTCCCGTATCTTCCAGTTGAACATGAGTTCAGCGGGGCTCACCCCTGTAGTTCCATGCGGAGTACTGCGGTACGCCGCTAAATATGTTAATAATTCTTGCTTCCAATCTTTCCCTGTAGCCTGGGCAATTCTTGAACGTTTTAACAAGGACCGATTCTGTCTCTCCACTTCTCCATTTGCCTGTGGCCACAGCGGAGTCGTGTAACATAATTCAATATTATTCTCGCCGCAGAATTCTTGAAATTCCTCACTAATGAATTGGGGTCCATTATCTGATCTAAGTATGCATGGCAATCCGTATCTTGCAAATATGGGTCTTAGTCTCTGTATTGTTTGCTGGGCCGTGGTCGATTTCATGATATCAATCTCGTAGTATCTACTATAATAGTCTATAGTTATCAACAAGGAATGCCCTGATGGCAATGGCCCAAGAAAATCTACAACTATATATTCCCATGGCTTACTTGGTAACCTTGTCCTCCGGAGAGGTTCTGGTGCATCCGGCGACGCCACCACCTGACATCCATGACATGATTCTACATGATCCTCACAATCTCTATCTATCTTTGGCCACCAGACCTTAGACCTGAGTCGCTGCTTCATCCTTGACATTCCCGGGTGCCCCTCATGGGCCAGCTTCAAAACTTGTTCCCGGAGCGCTACTGGAATCACCAGACGTGTTCCTCGCAGTAAGAAATTTCCTACCTGGCTCATCTCCGTCGTAAACGCATGGTATGGTTTTGTGGAATCTTCCCAGATTCCTGTCTCTAGACTTCGAGACAACTCTTTTAGCTCAGTGTCCGTGTCAAATTCTGCTTCTATATCTTCGAGTCGCAGTGCAACAGGGGTTGATGACTGGACTTGGAGATGAAGACACTTTTCACCTTCATTGTCAAAACTTTGATCTCCTTTTTCTCGTTGATCTAATAGCCTTGATAAAGGGTCGGCTATATCTGACTTCCCCGGACGATAAGTAACTTTGAAATTGTATGCTTGCAGCCTCAGTACCCAGCGCTCAATTCGTGCACACGGCTTGGTTTTTGTTTGAAAATAAACTCCAATTGTTTACAATCTGTCACCAGTTCAAACTGGTCTCTGCCGTACAAGTAAATATGGAAATGCTCACACGCCCATATACCAACGCCATTGCTTCCTTCTGCGTCTGGGAGTACCTACTTTCCACACTGGATACACTTTTACTTACGTAACTTATTACTTTTGGACCCTGGGGGCCAGTTTGAATCAAAACTGCACCCAACCCCACAGGGCTAGCATCCGCGATGACTTGGGTCTTTATGCTTGGATCATAATATCCTAAACAGCGAGCTCCTGTCAAACATTCTTTCAATTCTTTGAAACTTCGCTCTTGAGCACGTTCCCAAACGAACTTGGTACTTTGTTTCGTAAGACATCTCAAAAAGGGTTCGGTTATAGTCGACAGGTTTGGTATAAATCTTCCAACAAAATTCACCAATCCCAAAAAACTCCTCACCTCCTCGGCTGTTTCTGGTGCTCTAAAGTTGCACACTGCCTCAATCTTTCTTTCTGTTGCTTTCACTCCGTCTTTCGACAATTCGTGTCCCATAAACACCACTTTACCTACACAATATGTGCATTTTCCCTCATTCAAGGTAATGCCATTTTCCTTTAGTACTGCAAGTACCTTTGACAGTCGTTTGTCATGCTCCTCTTTGGATCGTGCATGAACAAGTATGTCATCAATGTAGATATTAGTTCCTTCGCAATCTATCAGCACCTGTTCCATTATGCGCTGAAAAATCTACGGCGCACAATTTATTCCAAACATTAAGCGTTTGTACCGGTACATTCCTCTGTGAGTCAAGAATGTGGTAAAATCCCTCGACTGTGGAGTCAATTCTATCTGGTGGAAAGCATTCTCCATGTCAAGTTTACTGAAAAACTTACTGTGATTTAGCTCTGGAAGAATGTCATCAAAGGACGGAATATGGTGTACCTCCCACTTTACTGCCAAGTTCGCTCTCCGCATGTCTACACATACGCGAATGTCGCCATTTTCCTTAGGGACGACCACCAATTGGGACGACCAGTCAGAGAAACCATCAATCTTTTCTATTATATCCATCTCCTCCAGGTCCTTCAGTTTCTTTTCCAGCTTCTCACGGAGTGGAATGGGCACTTTCCGTAGTGTTTGAGCAACTGGTTCAACTTGAGCATCAATTTTGAGATCCAACTGAAAATTCTTCAGTTTCCCTACTCTGTTAGAATGATTTATGCTGTTAACGTATAGTCCAACTTGTAGCATTCCAAGCTTGATGGACAATTCTTTACCCAATATCGGTAAACCTTTCCCTTTGATGACGTGAAACAGTGCCCGTTCACGTTTTCCATTTTCCACAGTAACCATGGTGGTAAATTCACCTAGGACTGACAAAGGCCTTTCTGTACCATAAGGATACAACAACTTCGAGGATAGGGCTGACGTACACCTGATCCCCTTCTCCATTAGAAGTTTCCATGTATTTCCATCAATAACATTACAGGTAGCTCCAGAGTCGATGATAACTCCTAGATCTACACCCCCTACAGAGATCTTTGTTAATTCTTCCTTTGAATTTCTTATGTTATTGATGTCTACTAACCGGAATGTATGTATACCTTCCTCTGAATCTTCACTACTGGATTCGCTGGACTCTTGGACACGTCGAATCTTCCCTTTCTTCTTGCGGTCCCATGGTTTGTTGTCTTGGCGTCTCGTGTCCTTCCTCGATTTGTAACAAACTTCAAAATGTCCTCTACTCCCACACGACCGGCATGTCCCATTCTTTGCTGGACAATCTTCGTCGTTTCTCATGTGTACATTAAACCCGTATGCATAGCATTTGATATATCTGAGCCATCCAGGTTTGTCCTCCTTAGCTCTACCTTTTTCCATGATTCTATTGATAGAACTTGTTTCGGATGGGCCTGCCTTAACCATTTCCAAGTCTTGCTCTTTCAGGTTAGCATCTTCCCATGCCCTAGCAGTATCTAATACTGATACTAAGGTCATATCTGGCCCTATTTCGATCAACTTTCTTTTCAGCTTCTTTGAAAACACTTTATCCAGTATCTGGTCCCTTAGCTGCTCATCTATGAGGTTTCCAAAACCACAGACCAAAGCCTGTCTCCTCAACCGCATCTCATACCGGTTGATTGTTTCCTCCTCCATTTGAGCCAACGATCTAAACTTAATTCGCTCGTACGGTATATTAGTCCTTGGCTCAAATTTTTTCGTCAAAGCATCAACTGCCGATTGGAATACATCGCCCTCATTTTGTAATGATTCCGGCATACTAAGGAATATATCTTGAACTCCCATACCTGCGCGATGGATGAGCATCGCTCTTTTCCTCAATGGATCCGGTTGCTGTTTGGCACTCAGGATGAAATATTCAAAAGCATGGAGCCATCTCTCCCATCTCTGACCTAAGGACGTTTGATCGCCTTCACAATTAAAAGTCGGTATTCCAGCAGCATCATCTGCCATAATTGAATATATAGGTGACTGCTTTCAACAAAATAAGATCTCTTATTTAATTCACTTGATCCTCGTTGCCAATGTAACAACTTTACTTTATTTATGGTAAGGTAAATTGTTAATTATTAGACGAGCTTTAGCGAGGATTCAATTTGACATACTGAAAAAAATTGGTGTTCGTTTTTATGTTTTTTTTTTTTTTATGTTTTTTTGTCGGTTCTCCACAGGTCAAATGGCTACATCTATCAACCTCAAACTTTTTTTAATATGGTTCCTAATCTAACTTAGATCTGTATAGTTTTGTGGCATTATCGGGAAGTAACTTTTTTTTTTATGAATTTAAGAAATTTCAAAAATTCCCATTAGAATAACAGGCAAAAAAAAAAAGAAAATATTTTTATTTGAAAAAATAATGAAATTTCGCGTGAAGTTGAATTACATTTTGGTACACATTTCTAAAAAATTTCAGCTTGATCGGGTCAGCCATTTTGAAGAAAAAACATAAAATGTACTAAATTGGTACCACTCGAAGCAGTTTTTACCCATTTTTA
This sequence comes from Brachyptera putata, assembly GCA_907164805.1. NCBI lineage: Eukaryota > Metazoa > Arthropoda > Insecta > Plecoptera > Taeniopterygidae > Brachyptera > Brachyptera putata. The sequence goes on along the minus strand of OU015473.1, from coordinate 15,219,941 downwards.
CCAATACTATTACTATCCGCTCGTCTAACAACGCATATATGGCGTTTTTCTAGTAAATAACACATGGTGATTTGTACAAAGTATTTATTCAATGTCTTGTCACCACAGCTTCCCAGATTGAACTGATTTGCACCTCATGGCAGGCACAAAAGTCTTCAGGGTCGAATGAGCAACTATGATGAGCAACCAATGAGTCACATAATAATATAACAAAATATGTCAGTCCAAGTAAGAGACTATAGGATACTACACCTACCTCTTGATGTACCGAGCCACTCCTCATGCAGTAATGGGCTGAACTGATGTTCCGCAGAACTCTCAGGACCAAATTACCAAGTATGGATAGGGAAACGTTAGATGATGAGGAAGTTCGTGACCGCCACAGGGAGAAAAAAGATAAAGGAAAGGATTATACAGATACAAGAAGGAACGCACGTCAAAGTGACGTAGATGTAGGAGACCTGGTCCTACTAAAACAAACCAAGCGTGACAAACTCACAACTCCATTCAATCCACAACCACATACAGTGTTGAAGAAAGAAGAAAATGCAGTAGTTGTCCAATCACCAGACCGCAGAAATTCAACATTCGTGAAGAAATATCAAACAGGCTCAGATAACCCAACAAGCGAAGAACCTGAAGTTGAAGAAGTTCCACCGCTGGAACAGCAAGAAGAACCTGTTCAAGAACCATTACCAGCTACTCCGATTGGTAGACCACAACGAAGTCGCCGAGTTCCTGAACATTTAACCGAGTCGTATGAGCTGAGTTAAACTAACTAGGAAAACGCCTTATATGCGTTGTGAGATGAGCTTAGAAGTATGGAAATGTAGAATTAAGAATATTTGGTCGGCTTAATGTACATATACAGGCCATGGATCACTTCAAAGGTTTGAAACCCGCGGCTGCCTGTTGGTATATGGACCTTGGTTTCCAAACAATTAAACCAGTGCCTTCTTCATATCCATCACAGATTTTAAACGTTTTAATTTATTGGTGACACTTGTTGCTCACATTTAATAGTTCCTTGATTGCTTTCTTAATTGCTTTCATTGATGTGTAAAAAAGTACATTAAAAATGCGTTCTCTTCGTTATTTCACATCCGATTGTCTCACAAATCGCTTAAAATATGTATGATAGATTTTTTCACATTCAGTATAAATTTGAGAGCTTTTGGAAAATTTTGGTTTTCCAAGTATTTCTCCCCGGCCTATTCTTATGGGGAATTCCCATACTTTCCAAATTTTTTCCGGAGACACCGTTTGACCGATTTTTCTGAAAAACAATCCCAACCTATTCTGGTATAACACCAATTCAGGAAAAAAGTTTCGAGTTGATTGAAACTTTTTCCTGACCTGTATGCCGCGTATAAAATTACACACACAAAAAAAAAAACAAAAAACAAAAAACAAGCCCAATATATGGAATGAAAATCTTCGCTACGCTCATCTAATTAAACTAATTAATTAAGCAACTAATTATACGTCGAAGTTAATTAAGTCAAACTTATGCCACCAAAAACCCTGACGGGTGAAAACTTGGAGCCAAGGCCTGAAATATTTCAACAACTACAAAAACTTCTTCATATAAAAGGTGTGAAATCAAAACTGTATGCCAAGTGCAACTTATTATTTATCAAAACGGCATGGAAAATAACAGGAAACACTTGGCTCATTGCCCCCCACGTCCCCTCATATAACACCAAGCAGAATTGAAGTGAAGTGCATGATGCTATGAAATGGTAACTTCGCAAAAAGCAGTTCCCTGTGCATAAGTTTGTAAGCCAGGATTGAAATAAAGCGGACGTGTAATCTTACGAGTTGTTAATCCATGTGAATCCAATTCATTAAACATTACTATCAGCATTCAATTCAACAATTATCTATACCGTTTGAATTTGTTCTCTGCTGTAACATTCTACGGCAATACACTATCTACGTTGAATAATGTCTTATATTATTGCATACAAAATATTCCCGTTTATTTAAAAACGTAAGGTCCCAGCGCTATGATCGGTATGACGCCAGCCTACGATGCAGGAGACTGCTTTGGCCAAGGGTTATGGTCCGGTAAGATTTTTTTCTAAACCGATACCTCGAGCGATATTGAAATGAGTCGTGATAGTGATTTATCGGGCCAAGGAGCCGAACACTCCGTAGGGTGGCCCGCGACCTGCTCGTCCGAGGCAGTGTGTAACTGGCGGCCGAGTGATGTGGTTGTTGAACTAAGTTAATCAAGAATATGTGGGGCATCTTATTGGAGTTACCTGTAACTGAGTTAATGTGCTTGTAAAATTCAGACCGGTTGCCAGGTTTCTCAGTATCAAGTAGTTTCGACACGGGGCGTCAAGTTGTTTGGTGAATGACTGAAAGGTGTTTGCGTTTCTAATGAGCCTTACGACACTTAATTCTGAGTTTTTTTACCTCTGCATTATGAAAGCAGGATCCTGACCTGATTTCAACAGACGGTGGGGGACGAACTTTGACCTGGCGATGACTGATAGGACCGACCAGAATTGGTTGATGTCACCTACTCGAGTGCTCCATTGGGAAGGCATCGAACAGGAAGTTGACCAGACTAGGGATTCCAGAAAGTAATCCCAAGATAATCCCAGAAAGTAAATGTGGGGAGAGGAAAATTATTCATCTTGCTTGAGGTCCAATTGAATGGTTAGGATAATTACCTAGGTCGCTATAATGCCCGATTAAACAATAGTAGCTAACAAAATGTGAATGTATGTGGACCTTGAATCAAATATGAAGTTCTCATTCATGGAATTATAGAACTACCTTCTTGTAAGTATCTCCTCAGCCTTTGACCATCAGCTACAGGAGAATACAGTGTAGTGCATTAAAATAGTGATTCCTATCATTAGATGGACCTAAATGAATATTTGATTCCACATACTGAATTTTTTTTTTTTGTTTCTGTGATAGGCCTAGATGATTTTTGTTAGTTCTTCCAAGTCCCAATTAACAAAAGAGTGTTATACTGGCACTGTTAGCTCACATTCATCCACACTCATATTTCTCAACAACACATGGACAATATTTACTGCTTATATTGAAAACTAGCAAAGTGCAAAGTTATCGGGAAATTATACTTTTATTATCTCATCGGCACAAATAGGGATTCCATAACATACAGGAAAATACTGTTTGGTACTAACTACAATGAAATAACTAGAAGCTGTAATTATTATATGTATACGACATACTTTTATTCCCATAAAAGATGCACTTGAAGAAAAATTTGTGAAGAACTAAATTAATAAAAATATTTCAAGGGGACAAATTGTGTGAACATTCAAAATGATATTCCACATGTTCCAAAATTTCATATATATGTATATAAGTATAATGGTAATCATAGTATATTTTATTAGTAATAAATATTCAATAATTATAATGCATTATATTCTAATATGGATTTTAAAACTGAAAATGATCTATCAATATGCGTCAATCAACAACCACTGATGATGCATTCTTTTAAATGTTTATTTCTTTTCACAATATATAAGCAATGAACATTACAGTGAAGGTCTCAACAATCATGTTGGGGTTTTAGGTGTCAAAAATTACAACTACATCAATGTATTCAAATATTACACACACAAAAAATGGTTTCTGTTTCTTTCCAATAACATAAACTTTGCAAATAGACACTTTCTTTTGAGCTAAATTTTAATCAATTTAGCACAGCTGACTAATATTGCACAGAGATACTTTTTACTTGCAAAGTCACAATAAATTAGATAAGTCAACGTAATAAAATTACGACGGAAAAACAATATCACTTAATTCAAGAATAATACAAATAGTTCAATAATAATGTCGACCACAACAGGTACCTAATGTATATAATTGTAAGAGCATTTTGTAGATTTAATTATTATATACCATATTAAAAGAAAGAATTAGTTTAATATTATACTGTTATTCTTATTTAGCTTTACAAACAATTTTATTTAGATTCGAAAACACCAATCCAAGACTTAACGTAATCGCAATATAGCGACGTCTAAATCTGTGTTTGTAATATTTCGTTTGATATTTAAATAAATTAGCAAGACAGAAGACGAAGAGTACGTTAAACGTTTAAGAAGTCAAGGACAAGTCCAGTCATAGTTTGGATTCAATAGAAGGTAGTCAAGAGTAAACATTAACGGTAATCGAACCCGAAACAAATTTATATTGTGTATTTTAGTTTTAGAAATGTCTCTGATTACCGTAATGATTATTGAGAACTTGAATCATTCACTTATGGCTTGATAGAACAAGTCATTATTTTACTATGCATTTTATCATATTTATTGATTTGTTAATAATTGCAAAGTTTTATTTATAGAATCATACCTGCAGAAAGGAAGATATTAACCATAGCCTACTATATTTAATGATTTTGTCAAGTTTTGAGTGAGTAAAGATTTCAAATTGTATTCATATTAATTACTTTGGTATACCTGAAGTGCTAGGAAACGTTAATGAATATTAGAAGTTACCAATATTGACAAGAGTTTTTTGAAATTACTGTTATCACCGCCAAAGCTGCTTTACCGATTGTAAATTCTTTGCTAGCTATATAAAAGAAGTACATTTTGACAATAAATACTGCACAAATTAGAGAGCGCAAACAACAAAAACACAGTTGTATCATTCAAGATTTTATCAATTTCACAAGTTGACATTATTAAACCCCCTTTCGTAAACTATTAGATAGTTCACCATTTTGAAAGTAGGCCTAATCCATGTATTACTAATTATAATTATTTATAAATAAAACAATGTATAATAACATTTGAATTATTATTCAGTACCTGCCCCTGTATTCAATTACCTAAGAAGCATGTAACTAAACTAATTATAATGCCAGTGGATTTATATTCAATATCTTTCATATTAAATTCCAAAAAACAAATGAAATATATTCACTTCATATAACAATTCTTATAAATTGACTAGCAAGGCGCATTTACTCACATTTCAATGAAATCGTATGAAAAATATATAACAAATTAGGGTCTACTCAAATTAATATGCAAATTATTCAATATGTTCTACAATTTCAGAATCCAAATCATTTTGATTACTCGTAAATTGAAATTAGACAATAATTAATTTATTATTAATCAAAAAATACTTTTGGTATTCATTGTTCAATCTCGTTACTGAACTACACCGTGTGAATATTCGAAATAACAATGAATTCTACTTGAAAACGTAAATATGTAAGATGAACATTTAATTTACAGCGATATTAAAAATGTACCCAGTTTTCGTTCCTATTCAACAAGCCTACGCATATTTATCGAAGCAGATTAATCAAAGTTTGTTTCTACGACAATATGGAAAATTACCCCGAAGAATGAATGAGATAGTAAAATTGTACAGCACTTGAAATGAAAAATAGAGAAAACTATCCATCTACATTCGAGAATTAAACGACCAGTTTACCCTATCAATCACTCGTTTTTTTCATTATCAAAGTTTCACAAAGAAGGCATGATATTTTTAATTACAGTACCGTAATAGTAAGTATTTTATTTTTAATTATGTTTTCATACAATAATACGATTAGTTTTTTTAATGATCTAATCAGTACTTATTAGCTGTATTACATTTTGTATAAGAGTTATTAATTAAGAGTTTAATTATTTGATTATTTTTTCCTACAAATTTGAGAAATATGCACAACATTACCTCTGTCCTGACCTTGGAGTTCGCAAACTTGATCAGTACTCATTCATTTTAATTTTTATAATTAACAATAAAAATCATCATTTACCATTTGATTTTTTTAAAACTAGTAGAATAACATTCAAATACGTTTAGAAGGGGTTTTGTTTTTCTGACTATTTCTATTATAGTATTCTTCACACAAATTGAATGTACATTATAGTAATAATTTTTTCAACAAAAGCTCTTATACCCAGGTTCAGAGTATATATATATATATATATATATATATATATATATATATATATATATATATATATATATATATATATACATATATATATATATATATATATATGTGATAATTAAACTTCTTGGATACGATCCAATCTCGAGATGTGTGGGATATTTTAGCCATGTCTTAAAAGATACGTCTCGACCGGGAATCGATCCCGGGACCTTCAGATTGCCGGTCCGCTGCCCTCCCACTGAGCTACCGAGATATTACTCTTATGTCATGGCTATTCTCAGAGTGACGACACTTCCTGGGGCTAGCCCTATAGAGGGCTTAGATTCACCCAAGGTGTAACGATTAGACGTTACCACAGGTCCTTGTGGACTCTCTTCTACCTTTACCTAGGCATGAGGAATGATGTGATGATTAAACTTCTTGGATACGATCCAATATCCCACACATCTCGAGATTGGATCGTATCCAAGAAGTTTAATTATCACATCATTCCTCATGCCTAGGTAAAGGTAGAAGAGAGTGCACAAGGACCTGTAGTAACGTGTAATCGTTACACCTTGGGTGAATCTAAGCCCTCTATAGGGCTAGCCCCAGGAAGTGTCGTCACTCTAAGTATAGCCATGACATAAGAGTAATATCTCGGTAGCTCAGTGGGAGAGCAGCGGATCGGCAATCTGAAGGTCCCGGGATCGATTCCCGGTCGAGACGTATCTTTTACGACATGGCCAAAATATCCCACATATATATATATATATATATATATATAAATATAAATATATATATATATATATATATATATATATATATATATACACATTTATATACACACATAATTGAATCTTTTTTACTCTCAGACATTCGAAGTATTTTAACAATTCAACTACGATACGATTCTAAGTAATTTTTGTTTTGAATATTACGGTGACAATTAGGCCAAACAAACAATTCTAGTTAGATAGAATCATATTCCCATTTAACCACAGTATGACAGGGGGGTGAGGTAAACATGACGACGCTAGATCCCACATATACGTAGATAGCATTTAGTATAGGAGTTTGCTGAAATTCACATGGAAATATAATAGTAATAGTACATAGCAGTTAGCTCATTTATATTGTAAATTTATGGAGTAAGTTCTGAATATTATTGGTATTTTTGTAACAGGCAAATCACACAAATAGAAGCAATTACTTTGATATACATTCTCAGAAAGAGTTTACATCAGGTTAACTATTTTTTTCTTTAAAAAAATCGGAAAAATGTTTAGCCTTGACACTAAACTTCAAAGTTATTCCATATATTCTTTTTTGTGGTGTGATTTATAAACATGGATACATTTAGTTCATTAATGTTTTTTCTCTGAATATTATCAATGAATATTTTACTTGACTTATTTTAACAGTTAGAAATGTGATGATACAAGTACGGATATACTGGGCAAGGGAAAGGGGCAGGGAAGAGACCAGAGAGGGGATTTTTCAAACATGTAATTTCATTTATTCACCTCTAATTCGATAGGTGTCGACATCGTTCATCGACATCGCACGGGGGGGAGGGGGGGTTTGGGAGATCAAATTTGTATTTATTTTGTTATATTTGGGTTAAAGATGAGGTATGACTTGTTAGTTTGAGTCTGTAAACCTGCATTAAGAGTCTTGAGTAAATATGTCTATATAGCATATACAACCGTTAGAGATAGTTTATATAAGTAACTTGAACAATGTAAAAGATTGCTATGTGACTATAGCTTGTACAACATATTACAGATATTATATCATCATATGCTGGTGTCTATTCAGCACTTACAATACGAGACAGCGTAGAATATTATTATATTTAGTCCACTTCACGTATCCTGCTAGATGACGCCACACGTCGTCAAACGTAAACCCTAACTACGCCTCGCCGACCCTTTGGTATTGGTTTGTTTATTTTCATACACTTCTTTTAGTATAAGAGAGCTTTGTCGGTTTGACAACGTTCAAATCGTGGAATTAACGCCTTATGTTCACGATCAAGCAGAATGGTCGACTTGCACCAATGATGGTTAGTAAATATTACCGAAACAGTAAAACTGTTAGACAAGGTAACCGCCGTTCAAGAACCGCTCTTATCGTAAATGCAGTCATTGAACCGACGTTCAAACGACGTTTCTTTCAAACAACAATATGGCCATGATTTTAATCAAAATAATAATCTCTATAGGTAAAGTATGAATCGAGGATTTAAAACTTAAGATAACGAAATCAAAACAAAGCTTAAAAAAGTATAATAAAAAATATTCGATGTGTAATAATGTTTCAAAAGTGTGTTGAAGAGGAAAATTCCGAGCATTGATTGGAACGCCTGAAAAGACGACGCAGCTGAATCACTGAACAATTGTCGCTGTAAATTTCAACACATGTAGACAAATGTCAAATATCGGCCTACATTTGCTAACAACTAGAATGATTAACAAATGTTGATATAGGCCTATAAAATAATGTTATGAAAAACATATGAAGCTTTAAATACTACTCAACAGGCTATATAAGAAACTTTACTCCAATTGAAATTTAACACGAGGGAGTCAATAACATACAATGCACAACGTGTGTATCGTAATCACTGAAACAATTATACAATTAAAATGCACTCAACTGCAGGTTCTACATGTTACGATTAATAATACAGAGTATAAAGCCCTAAATATTACAATTAATTTCTAGAATGTATGAAAAAATTCTTAAATCTAATAAAATATATTCATAATATTATTAACTGAATTAGAATTGTGAGAACTATTTTGAAAAGATTAACAAACCAAGGATAAATAAATAAATCGATGATTAAAAACTAAAACCGAACGCGAGCATGTCTTGACCGAAAGCCGTCAACTTTTACTGACACCGTTATAGTGGACAGAGTATTCGGTTAACTTCATAACGAGCGGTTACATAATCTAACGGAGATTGGTGCAAGATCAAAGGATGGGGTAGGGGGGGGGGGGGAGCGATCTTAGCGTATGAGCGCAAACATCAAAAAGAGGGAGAGCGATTCGCTTGATTCTTCCCAAAATACAAAACGAACAAACCAGCTGTCTGTTGGTCTGTTTACTTGTGGGTGAAGGCAAACGGCTGCGATCCCGTCACCGCCGACCGGTGGAAGTGAACGTTCTGCCACTTGTTGTCTCGCTTGTGCCACACCCGGGTCTCTTCCGACTGCTGCGTGTGCGCTTGACCTTGCCTGCAGAAACAACATTCAAACGACAAACTCGTTTAGCCATTGAGGACAAACAGAGTCAAATGGCAGTACCGGTATGGGACGTTGAACCACTATGAGAGACCACAAAGCAACCTCAATGCATCATCAGGTCTTGTATCAAAGCTAGGTGCTGCTACTTCCAGCAAGATCCGTGCGGAGCGCTAGGAGACAAGAGGCCAGTGGGCATGCGCGCACCAAATGTACGTCAGTGCTGGCGGCAAGATGTCAGCTGGACCACACGACTGGCCTCCTGGCACCTAGTGCTATTCTGGTGGAACTAGCAGCACTGTTGGTACCAGCCGTCCAGCGCACCAACATAGACCGATACAAGACCTCTCTAGTCTAGATCCAAGTTTGAACTCATAAATTCCCAACTCTCATGAATGAGATAACTGGTCCCAGTATTTACTGGGACACAGTAGCATAGAATCAAATAGTCATGTATATATTAGATGAACTGAATTTCAAATTGTAAGAATGTATCATTCACATATTTCTGACCATATACTCTATGTACAATGTAAATAGCAACGTGCTAAGCTTATACAATTCTATTCTATTCTAATCATTTCGATGGTTGTAACTGACCAGGTGTGAACCTGGTCCACCATAAGGGCTTGAAAACAATTTCTTACGTTAGGTATCAAGACAAAACCAGATATGAAGATCAAGATAGTGGGAAGACTAGGAGAGAACGGTGGCACGGGGCAGTCAACCGAGGAGAACAATGGGGCAAGACTCGTAACTGGCAGGAAGAATTGCTCTGGTTATCTGGGTACGTATTGGAGTAATCAAGATCAAAGATGAGTGAATATGCAATGTGACTCACTTGTCCATGAACTGGGTGAGTCGGATGTACGCAATGCAGGCTGCGTCGTCTCCTAGCAGGTGAACGTGCGGATTCAGGATCGTGATATTGACTGCCTTACAATTCTTACCCAGAACTGAAAACGATAAGAAACTCTTACAGGTCGACCAAGGTTAACTGTACGTAGTAGTAGATAAAAGTCTCTCCATCACAATCAAGAAAGGGAAAATTATTCATATTTTCAGGTAATGGGTTTTGACAATAATAACAGAACAAATGATGGCATATGACTTGGTGTGTTGAGGAAAATAGCCTGAGCCTTGATATATGAATGAGGTGAAAGTGAAAGAGAGAGGAGCAGTTGCTGAGGTTCACAAGTATCAGCAATCTGCTCACACCATGAACAACACAGATGTTCTACGGGCTCACGAGGTTTCCACGTTTAGGCTATTGATAGTCAAAACGTCGAAACCTCGTGTGTCTAAACCCACGTAGCACAGAATATTTCCTGATGTCGGAACCACGTCGACACAAAGTTGTTTTGATACGGCGGTCGGCGACCTTCTCACTACGCCGCACCTTCCTCACATTGTGACCCTCACGCGACATGAAAATTTATCATCATGTTGACGTCGTGTCGAGAGAATAATTCGCATATTAGCATCCGAGGTAGAATATCACCGTCGTGTCGACGTAGTACTGCGGCTGTCTGAACGAGAGCACCTGTGCACCGTCGTAGCGAACTCGAGAAGTGGAAGCTCTATTTTATTTCCATTTATACTGATCTCAAATTGCTTACATTTCTGAGATTTTCTGGCAGTGTATTGAAAATTGCTGGAATTGCATATTGTAATTGTCTTTTACCATGTTTATTGGCGAAATTTGGATATGGTGTTCAATGGATGGGTGTATATAATTTTATATTACATTTGTACATAACTTTTAGGTGCTGTAGATTAGAAGAAAAAAATTATGATGTACATATCTATCGATATTTTACATTTTATATCTATCGATACATATTTCTGATGCAATTTCTATCCAAAAATATACTCATTCAATTCATCTGAATTCATATTTATAAAATTATTTTCCAACTCTGCATGCTGACTCAATGTTTGAAAGAATTCAATTTCATTCTTATTGACTCATCCATCAGCGCGGAAACACATAACGCGTTTTCTTAGTATAATTAGGCCTATATTCATCACGTCTTGATAAATCACATATAAAAAATGTCAGTGTCAATACAAAGTAGAAAAGCGAACATCATTGAAGTCCTTAATACACATTATGTAAATTGACCATTTTAACAAAATAACAAATTATAAGCCAGGAATTTTCTTTGAACAAATTCATTTGAACTATCAGACTTAGTCATGGTCAATTAAAAATCCGTTAACAGAATAGAAACACTTCTGAATAAAAGAATGTTTCAGTTTCTTCTTAGAATGATTTTGTTCTCCTTGTTTTCCTAGTTTTATAGATACACAACCAAGGAACGGTCAAAATGTTGAGATGAATAAATACAGGTCCACATAATGAATCTTCAAAATACACTTCTGATGTGGACTATACACCTGAGAATTGGTATGATCAATCCCTCCATACTTTTATCATTTGAATATATTGAAACAAGAATATGTGTACCACATATTCTTGTGTATGTTATTTTGTATGTTATATGATATGTATTAGGAAAACGCCTTATATGCGTTGTGAGATGAGCTTAGAAGTATGGAAATGTAGAATTAAGAATATTTGGTCGGCTCAATGTACATATACAGGCCATGGATCACTTCAAAGGTTTAAAAACCGCGGCTGTCTGTTGGTATATGGACCTTGGTTTCCAAACAATTAAACCAGTGCCTTCTTCATATCCATCACAGATTTAAAACGTTTTAATTTATTGGTGACACTTGTTGCTCACATTTAATAGTTTCTTAATTGCTCTTCTTAATTGCTTTTATTGATGTGTAAGAAAGTACATTAAAAATGAGTTTTCTTCGTTGTTTCACATCCGATTGTTCCATAAGTCGCTTAAAATGTGTATGATAGTTCTTCCCACACTCAGTATAAATTTGAGAGCTTTTGAAAAAAATAAAATTCCAAGTATTTCTCCCCTGGCCTATTCTTATGGGGAATTTCCATACTTTCCGATTATTTTCCGGAAAATCCGTTTGACCGATTTTTCTGAAAAACAATCCCAACCTATTCTGGCATAACACCAATTTGTAAAAAAAGTTTCGAGTTGATTGAAACTTTTTCCTGACCTGTATGCCGCGTACAAAATTACACACAAAAAAAAAAAAAAAAAAAAAAAAAATAAAAACCAAGCCCAAAATTTTTCGGTATATGGAATGAAAATCTTCGCTACGCTCATCTAATTATCATGTATAATATACGGTATAGGCTATATATATATTTTTATAACTAGGAAAACGCCTTAAATGCGTTGTGAGATGAGCTTAGAAGTATGGAAATGTAGAATTAAGAACATTTTGTCAGCTCAATGTACATATACAGGCCATGGATCACTTCAAAGGTGTAAAAACTGCGGCTGTCTGTTGGTATATAAACCTTGGTTTCCAAACAATTATACCAGTGCCTTCTTCATATCCATCACAGATTTTAAACGTTTTAATTTATTGGTGACACTTGTTGCTCACATTTAATAGTTTCTTAATTGCTTTCTTAATTGCTTTTATTGATGTGTAAAAAAGTACATTAAAAATGCGTTTTCTTCGTTATTTCACATCCGATTGTTCCATAAGTCGCTTAAAATGTGTATGATAGTTCTTCCCACATTCAGTATAAATTTGAGAGCTTTTGAAAAAAAAAATATTTCAAGTATTTCTCCCCCGGCCTATTCTTATGGGGAATTTCCATACTTTCCAATTTTTTTCTGGAAAAACCGTCCGACCGATTTTTCTGAAAAACAATCCCAACTTATTCTGGTATAACACCAATTTGTAAAAAAAGTTTCGAGTTGATTGAAACTTTTTCCTGACCTGTATGCCGCGTACAAAATTACACACAAAAAAAAAAAAAAACAAACAAACATAAAAACCAAGCCCAAAGTTTTTCGGTATATGGAATGAAAATCTTCGCTACGCTCATCTAATTATTATCTATATAAAAGGCTAAGCGCGTCTGTCTGTAAGGATGGTGGCGATCGCGGGGCAGGGAGGGGGGGGGAGTGGAGGCATGGATGACGGGCAGAGAAGGGAGGGAGAGGAGGGAGGCGCACCGCCCTGATCATTGACACTTTGTTGTGCGTCCACTTCACACTTCGCTTGAAGATACTCACGTGGCTGTCGAAAGATGCTTGGTGTGGGCAAGGGAAAAGTGCATGAAGGAATTGCGAAGGAATTTACGCGTAATTGGGTTAGTGTGTAGTGATGCTGTGCGTTCAAGACTTCAAGGTATATGCAGTGCGTCAGTTATAACAATAGTAGTGGGAAGTATAGTAAAAACAGAGAGAGAGAGACCCCGCGTTTTAAACGCGGGGCTAAGGCTAGTTATTTAATAATTCTGTACATTATGTATATATTATGTGTAGGCCTATGTTATAATGTCCCTTATACTGAGAAATGTTTTGCTCATTTGAATCACGACACATAGTGGAGCTCCTGAAATCGCATAAAAGCAGGTATCGCGCGAGATCAGCATGCCGATTTCAAAGTACTAGGCCTATATCAGGCTCTGAGGACAATGCACTCTGGAAACATGACTCATTGGATAAGCCACTCCTGCGTGTCTAGACATGCCTCGTTTTAGATGTTTTGATCATATTATGTAGATGAATATCATTCTGTATCATTATCCCGTATATATATATATATATAACTCAATGTTATAACGAACTCAATGTTATAGTTCGTATTTTATGTAAAACCTATACTTATACTATGTAAAAGTCAAATAAAAGTCAAATAAAGGTGATAACTCTCCCCACGTATAACCTAGCTGTTGGTGGGGTCGTTAAGCAACAACAACAACATTAACACTTGTTAATTAAGTATTATAGGAAACTCGCCTATTTGAAGGGACACATTTCTGATGTTGATATTTTCTGATAATACCGTCACTATATTATTAAGAAATGGTGGCACATTTCCATTTGGATGGCGTTTCATGGTTTAATCGTATTATGAAAATACGAATTTGAGAACATTTTTTCGTTTCGACAGCCATATCACGTACATACACTAGCGCTAACACCGGTTGATGGTGGCATTCATTGACGGTGTTGCCATGTATTTATTTCCCCGTCCCAACCCCGTTCTTGACGCTCAACAACCATGTGGATGGGCCATATGGTTAGGATCTGTCACTACCTCATTGCTGGATGCCACCCAGGCGGTGGTTGATATTCCTGATTCTGTGGCTCTTTCTATGACGCCAGTTAGTGTTTGGTCCAGCTTTGAGATGGTTTGTGATTCATGTGTTGAAGGGGTATTGAGTTTTGGTAGGATCACTGATAATGATGACCGTTTGCGTGAATGGTTGCAAGATCATGGAGTTTTACGTCGCGGTGTTAACTGCCCGTCCTGTAACATCCCGTGTAGGCTAACTGGGGGATGGAAGTTTTATTGCGGTAGGGCCAAGATTGTGAAGAAGCGAAAACGCTGTAGTTTCACTGTTACCGTACGGAAGAATTCGTGGTTCGAAAGGTCGAAAATGTCTGTTTCGAAAATATGCGCATTCACTTCATTATGGTTATGCTTGAGGCCGCCGCGTACCTCCTTCATCGTTCAGGAACTGGACATGAACATTCGCACGGTAATTGACTGGTCCAGTTTCTGTCGAGAAGTGACTGTTAAGTGGTGCGAATCGAACCGCGTCAGGTTAGGTGGTCCGCGAACTACAATAGAAATCGACGAGGCGAAAATCGGAAAGAGGAAATACAACAGGGGTAGGCGAGTGAATGGGGTGTGGGTTTTTGGGGGGTTTGAACGAAATTCCAAAAAACTCTTTGTTGTGGCTGTGCCAGACAGAAGCAAAAAAACCCTACTTGCGGTGATAAAAGACTGGATTCTTCCCGGTACCACAATTGTGTCGGATTGTTGGGCCGCCTACGATTGTCTGGGCGACGAGGGATTTATTCATTTGTCGGTGAATCATAGTTTGCACTTCGTCGATCCCCAGACCGGCGCACATACACAAAACATTGAACGGTGTTGGCGGGAGGTGCGTGCAAGTGTACCGGGGTTCGGGCGGCGGCAACACCACTACTATGGATATTTATGTGAATTTTTATGGATAAGGACTATACCCAGTGGTTATATTAGTGCGTAGTTGACCCTAGTATGCAAAGTTCTCAACTTCAAAAGTGCAGCTCTTAATTTCATTTTGCGCAGTTGTAGAATAACGAATATTGTTGAATAATGAACGTTATCAAAGAAGAATTCGTCATTGAAATTCCTCGCGTTGAATTAGTTGGCAAAATCAACACCAGGTTATGATGAGCGTGAGGGAGGGAAGTGAATCCAATAGCCAATTACGCTCTTGAAGCAGTGTTGCTATTTTTAGTAATCAAGTTTGATTCCCTCCCTGGTGTTACTCTCGGCACCCACCCTCTTCGTTACTTACTTGTTTACATATTCCCAAATAGTTACAAGATACTTTGAAAAACAAAATTTTTCAAAAAATTCCCTGCTGGGCTGTGATCGGGCCCTTCCCCCCACACCCTCCTAGTATCCGCACGGAACCTACCTCTTTATATAATTGATTTTTTCATATGCGCAGTTCCAAATTTTCACTAATATAACCACTGACTATACCAGTGCACAAGGAGAGAATACATGCCTTCTTTCGTATGATTGCCGAACTATATAATCCGGAGGGGAGCGGGAGTGGGGGCGAGTCAAGTGAGGTTTAGTTGGCAACACCGCAATCCAACATGGCGGACTACATACACATTTTTTGCTGGCGTCACACTTAGAGTGAGTAAAAAAATGTTACCATGTGAAAATGTCAAAATGTGCCCTCGTTTAAATGTTTCATACAACGAAATACACAATATTCAGGCATTTTCGTCAAAAAAATTCCCAAAATAGGCGAGTTCTCTTCAATACATATTTACCTATATATATATATATATATATATACATATATATATATATATATATATATATATATATATATATATATATATATATATATATATATATATGTATATATATATATATATATATATATATATATAAATATATATATATATTTATATATATATATATATATATATATATATATATATATATATATATATATATATATATATATATATATATATATGTAGGTATGAAAAGAGTTTTCACAAGCATTATTATAATGATACATTTCTTTAGGTATCTTGTGTAAATATAATAAACTAACTCAAACAAATTAGTTTAAACACCAACGTTTCATGTTTATTACAAAACATATTATCAAGGTGAAATCTATCTCCTAGTGAACTGGGAAAAGAATATAAAACAATTATTATTTGACCAAATACTAAAAGTTATTGTTATAAAAAATGCACCACCTTCTATATCAAACCTGCATGATATTTAAAATTATGTGCAAGGTACTAATGAAAAATCAAAAAAAGGAAATGGTTTAATAGAAAAACAATAAAAACTTGATATGAAAAAACTACTTCCTCCTAGATTGATTCCTAGTAATAGGTCCAGTACCGAGAACTGCTATTTCCTTGCGATTTGAGTTCAAAATGATGTCATAAGTCTCATCCACATTCGAGTTAATCTTGTTAATCTTGGCGTTCGTTTTGCTGTCATGTTCATGTCTTGGTCAGGGAAGAAATAAGGCAGATTCGTTATGATTTATTTCATTTGGATAGAAATATCGGTGACATCACTAGCACACTTTCAAATAAGTTAGACGTTGACCTTTTAGGTAAGATCGATAATATGACTCATAAACAAGCTGAAAGATGTTCAAATATAAAAAGGAATGAGCATTTGAAAAAATTCAATAGTTTATGTGAGAAACAAAAACGTAAGAATATTAAAAATGAAGTGGATGTCATACCTGATAAACAAGTTAGAGTGGTACATAATCTATCAACACATATATTGAGCAAAGAGGCGATAGATGTTTTATCAAAAGGGTTAAATTATGCGATTGCGCCCAATAATGTACCTAAGGAAGAAATGATTTGTGGAGTGGAAACGGCTATATGTGGTATAAATGAAAAAGAAGCGGGCCCGTTACGACAAGAAATTGCCGTGATTTTGAATAAAAGTAAGGCGCCCAAAAGGAATATTACTTGTGGAGAACAGAGGGCTTTAAAGCAGCTCAGAGATAACAGAGATTTAATCATTCTACCAGCAGACAAAGGCAATGCAACGGTCATCATGGACAGGAAAGTATATGTAGAAAAGATGGAGTTGATGTTAGCAGATCCTGTTTACAAACGTACAAAAAGAAATCCGACCACATGTCTAGAGATCAAAACGAAAGAAATTATTATCAATTCAAAGATTGATTCTAGAATAAAGAAATCAATCATTCCCATGGAAAAGTCATCAAGAATCCCACAAATGAAAGGTTATGTTAAGATACATAACGCTGGTAACCCTTTTAGACCTGTGTTAAGTTTGATAGGGTCACCTACACAAGCACTAGCTAGATACTTGGCCAGACTTTTACAGCCCATAGCAAATGAAGTCAAATCGTACATTAAAAATTCACCGGACCTCGTACAGCGGTTAAAAATATGGAATTGGCACCCTGGAGAGTTGTTAGTCAGCTTGGATGTAGTTTCGTTGTATACGAATGTGCCGATTACGGAAGCGCTGAACGTTATAAAAGAGAAACACAAAATTAACAATGAAACGATGGATTTGGCCAAACATTGTATGTCGACTACTTATTTTAATTTTAATAATCAGTTTTATAAACAAGTTGAAGGTGCACCCATGGGGTCCCCTCTATCGCCTATAGTAGCCATTTTATTTATGGCAGATTTTGAAGATAGAGCTTTACAAGAAGCACCGTATCAACCAACAACCTGGATGAGGTATGTGGACGATATTTTACTAAGATGGTCACACGGAGTTGAGAAACTTGAAGAGTTTGTCGAGTATTTGAATAAAAGACATACAAATATAAAATTCACAGTAGAGATGGAGAAAAATAGAAAATTACCCTTTCTAGATCTATTGATCGAGAGAAATCCCAATGGTACGTTTGGACATGCGGTGTATCGTAAACCGACGAACACCAATCTGTACCTTCAAGGGTCTTCACACCATCATCCTCATCAAATAAATGCAGTGATAGAAACTTTAACTTTTCGATCAAAATGTCTAGCAGATGAATCCCACATAAAAGAAGAATTGAATTTCCTGAGAAAAACCCTAGTAAATAATGGTTACTCTCATCACGACATATCAAGAGCCTACAATAAAGATAGAAAAATTCAAGAAGCTGAAGCTACTGAAGAAGCACCTTTAGATAAAGCGTTCTTACCATACGTGGAGGGTACAACCGACAGGATTTCCAAAGTTTTATACCGACATAATATAGAGACCATTTTCACACCTCGTCTAAAAATAGGTCAATATCTGGGGAGTAGTAACCACAACAGGAAGAAAAACGAAGGCAAAGGCATCTATGAAATTCCATGCAACGACTGTATAGGCACATATATAGGTCAGACAGGCAGAAGAATAGAAGCACGATTGAAAGAACATGCACTGGATATAAGAAATGGGGTGTCTTCTAATTCATTGAGCAAACATGTAATGGATACAGGGCACAGCATAAATCTTGATAGAGCCCGTACACTAGCTCAAGTGAATAAGATGCTTCCACGTATTTTAAGGGAAGCTATAGAAATTGAAAGAAGGCCAGACAACTTAAACAAAAGGGATGATAGCCACAGACTACCTAATACATGGAAAACAGTCATTTTTGAACATGGACAGCAAAACGAACGCCAAGATTAACAAGATTAACTCGAATGTGGATGAGACTTATGACATCATTTTGAACTCAAATCGCAAGGAAATAGCAGTTCTCGGTACTGGACCTATTACTAGGAATCAATCTAGGAGGAAGTAGTTTTTTTCATATCAAGTTTTTATTGTTTTTCTATTAAACCATCTCCTTTTTTTGATTTTTTATAAGTACCTTGCACATAATTTTAAATATCATGCAGGTTTGATATAGAAGGTGGTGCATTTTTTATAACAATAACTTTTAGTACTTGGACAAATAATAATTGTTTTATATTCTTTTCCCAGTTCATGAGATAGATTTCACATTGATAATATGTTTTGTAATAAACATGAAACGTTGGTGTTTAAACTAATTTGTTTGAGTTAGTTCATTATATTTACACAAGATACCTAAAGAAATGTATCATTATATATATATATATATATATATATATATATATATATATGTATATATATATATATATATGTGTGTATATATACATATGTATATATATATATATATATATATATACACATATATATATATATATATATATATATCTATCTCTCTCTCTCTCTCTATATATATATATATATATATATATATATGTATATATATATATATTTATATATATATATATATAGGCTACACATATATATATATATATATATATATATATATATGTGTGTTATGTCGGATGTTTTTGCGGACTGGATGAAATGTTGTGTACTTTTCTCAGGTTGACCGCGTTTGCTCTTTTGGAATACGATTGCGGTCCCAAAAGGGACCTTGTCTGTGTTTCCAACGTTTGGCTGGATCTGACCAGCCATCATCAGGTGATTCTTCTTGGCTTTCCTTCTTTGCTTCTTGACGGACGCGGATCGACTGACTCGATTCCTGCTATGCCATCTTATATACCCTCGGTGTATTGGGTACTGTGTCTCGCGAGCCGTTTTCTCGACGGTCCGCCATGTGCGGGCCAATCACAGCTGTGATTGGCCCGCACATGGCAGCACCTTTAGGTCACGGAAACCTTGACTGCAGGAGGCCCTGGGATGCAAGCCTAATATTGAGCGTACGATTCTCTTCTGCGCTCGAAATGTTTTTATACTGTCTGCAGCTGATCCCCAGAAGACTAGTCCATATTGCAGGAGAGACTGTACTTGAGCATGGTAAACAGTACGCAAAGTGTCAATGTTGCATTGACGTGACAGTGTTCTAAGCACAAAGTTGGATCTTGAAAGCTTCTTCAGTAGGTCATTAATGTGGGCCGACCATGTAAGTTGTTGATCAACAATTAATCCCAGGAATTTGGTACTAGGCACTAACTTTGGAAATGTAGGCAACTTCATCGTTTTCCCTCTGGGAGTGAAGACCATAACTCGAGTCTTGTCGTTGTTTAAATGAAGTCTATTTAAAGTGAACCAGTGAGCCAGGTCCTGCGTGGCAGCAGTCAATTCGAGGTTGAGAGTAGTTGCGTCCTCTGCTTCGACAATAGCACTAGTATCGTCAGCATATTGGATGACTTTCCTGTTCCTCTTGTCGAGAGCAATACTAGGGGCCAAATCGTTCACAAGGAATGAGAACAGTAAGGGCCCAAGTATCGAGCCTTGTGGTACGCCACATTGAATGGTCTCAAAGTTTGATAGGGCATGTTGGTTTAACACGACGCGTTGAGATCTGTTCGAGAGATAAGATTCAATCCACGCTCCCGTGACTCGGCAGACACCGTACCACTCAAGCTTTTTTAGTAGCAGCTTGTGATCCATTAGGTCGAGAGCCTTTGACCAGGTCACATAGGATTGTACCACCTTTATATTCACTTTCCAATGCACTAGTTACTTTAATGATCATCTGGAGAGCTGCAGTCATGGTAGAACATCCTTTCCTAAAACCATGCTGGTCTTGGGAGAGCATGCCCGAAGAATTTAGATGTTCGGTTAGTTTCAGCAGCATTATCTTCTCAAGGATCTTTGAGAAAGAAGTTAGCAGGGAAATAGGGCGATAATTCGAGCAATCGGACTTATTTCCCTTTTTGTGTACAGGTTTCACAATAGCAAGCTTCATCTTTGTTGGGAACTCACCGGTGTAGAAAGAGAAATTTGCTACCTCTGCTAGGGGTCCAGCTATCCAGGGTCCAACTTGCTTTACTAAAGACATGGGGACATCGTCCCACCCTGCAGATGCTTTAGGCTTGAAATCCTTGATGATCTTCAGGATATCTGTTGCTGTGACCACTGGGTGTTCAAAAACAGGAGCTGGTAGGGGCCACGCAGCTTTTAGCTTCGTCACGCATTCATTGGTCAAGTCACCAGGAGGAGTGTTATCGTCGGACCCATTTACATTTCCAACTGATAGGAAATGGTTGTTAAACAAGTTAGCGATTTCGACTTGGTCTAATATCTCTACTCCGTTGTTGTCTAGAGAGATCTTGCCATCAGCTCTCTTATCTTCACCAGTCAGAGAATTGACTAACTTCCAAGTGGCTGTTTGCTTGTTCACCTCGTTATTGACAACGTTACCGTGGAAGCGTTTCTTTTCCTTGGCAATTTGCATTCTTACCCGAGACTCAAGTTCCTTCAGCTTCTTTTGTAAACTGCAAGTCTCAGCAAGGGTACAAGACTTAGCCAGACGGCTAAGAATTCTCCTCTCCGAGCAAAGGTTCCTGATGAGAGGAGTAACCCATCCTTTCTTCTTGGTGCCATTTATAGGCCTACAGTCTGTTGGCCTTCTGGGAAAGTGCTTCTCAAAAAGAAGCAGGAAAGAATGAAGGAACGCGTCAAACTTCTTGTCTACAGTGGTCTCGACGTATATGTTCGTCCAGTCGGCTGTATCCAGGTCCAGGATGAACGCATGAATTGCTTCGAGCGAGAATCTTCTCTTCATGGTGGTCAACTTATCCGTCCGGTGAATGCTGGGATTTAAATCCGCATTGGGAAAATTGTTCACGATGCCAGGAATGCAGACTAGTTGACCACTATGGTCAGATAAACCAGGGTCTAGATGCTTAATGAATTTGACCTCATTCCAGTTGGAAAGAACTAAATCAAGTGCGGTTCTGGTATTAGGGGTAGTTCTGGTGACTCCGTAGTCCAGGATTTTGATTCCCAAACTATCAGTGATTTCTTCAATTTGGGCTCATTGGGACTCGATGAGGATGTTAACGTTTAGATCTCCACAAATGATTACGTGTCGCTTGACGCCAATTAGACGAACAAGGAGTTCCTCCAGTAGGCTAAGGAAGCTGCCGAGGTTAGCAATCTCTGGTGGTCGATAAATGACAATTAAAGTGAACCGCTGAGTCCAGTAAAAAATTAAAGAGCTCTATCAACTTCCCCTCTTAGACCTCTTTTTTACTATAGGTATGTCGATGATATCATTCTGGCGTGGAGGCACGGGGACAAAGAATTAGATAGTTTCATAGAAGATATGAATGGGATGCACCCCAATATAAAATTCACGACTGAAAGGAAGATAGATCACAGTATAGCGTTCCTTGATGTGAAACTAACGAAAGAGAAGGATGGGAGTTTGAGCCATGGGGTCTACAGAAAAATGACACACACAAACAGATATCTGAATGCTAAATCTCACCACCATCCAGCTCAACTCAGATCGGTGGTGAAGTCTCTTGTCAATCGCGCGAAACTTTATCAGATGAGAAGAATATTAAGTCAGAATTAAATTTATTGCGTACATCACTCCAATGGAACGGTTATACAAGGAACATGATAAATAGAGAAATATATCGAACGCCTAATGAAAATAGAATGCGAAAGAAACTAGAAGAGGAAGAATGCGAGGAAGAACGGGAAGACGTAAGGAAGACAGCATTACTACCTTATGTGAAAGATGTGACGGATAAAATAAGTAGGATATTACGTAAACATGACATCAAGACTGCTTTCCAAACGGACAGAAAATTAGAAACCATGTTACAGAAAAATAGAGAAGTCACATTCCTCGGGAACAAAGGGGTCTATGAGGTACCGTGTAAGTCTTTTAACAAAACATATGTAGGCCAGACGGGAGGAGAACAGAAGTCCGAGTCAAAGAACACAAATTAGCGGTGGAAAGATTGCAAATAAATAACGCGCTGGGGAAGCATGCGAAAGAAACAAGACATGCAATTGACTTTGAGAAGACTTCTATGCTCTCGGTGAATGATCGGCTCTTATCAAGATTGATAAGAGAAAAAATTGAAATAGAAAAGAGACCGACAAGCTTAAATAGTAGAGACGACACCCTCAATCTATCCATCACTTGGAAAACAGTGTTAAAGGAGAGAATAATACAAAATATTTCAGAGGGGAAAGAGCAAAATAATGATGGAGATGTGAATGGAATCAAGAGAAAGAGAGATGATGAGAGAATAGAGGGGAACGAGATGGAAGAAAGAAGAGTCACGAGGAGCCAAACCTCAGTCAAACCACCTTGAGCCACCAACACGAGATTAAGTGATACTGTTTTTTATTGTTTTTATCGTTTTCTTCTTTTTTCAGGTAGTTTTCTGTTCGCATTTTCATAACAATACTCTTAATATTTTTTACTTCAATTCATTAAACTAGGCAAACGCAGGATGTGCGTTGTACGATGAGCGAGATGTCTATATAAAGTATAATCGAAAACTCTACAAACCTTGATCATTTGAAATGAACTTCATCCGATGTCAATGAATCTAGAAAGCCGTGACTTCGACAATGCAACATTTTTCAACTAATATTTCTATCTTTTCGATGAATAAAATACATTTATTATATTATTTTCTCCAAAACGGCTGGTCCGAATATCAAACCAAATTTTTATTCATGTATATTATTCTTGTGTTCACATTTGTGGAAAATTTGAATCATATTGAAGAGATTTTATTTTACATTTTTTTCCGCTCAGCCAAATCTCATCGGGTTTTTAGAAACTTCTAAATGATGTTTCTCAAAAATGGTCCAACCGATTAGACCTCGAAACTATACAGTTCTAAGTTGGATAAGTTTACATATAAAAAAAAGGTTCATGTCGATCAGTCAAACCCTGCGACCTGTGCAGTGTTTACAAACAAACAAAATAATAAAAAAAAAAAAACGCACAGACAAAGCTCCGTAAGACTTAAGTGTAAATCTTCGCTACGCTCATCTAATAATCCCCTAATGATAACATGTCCAAACATGTTGAAACGTTGGGAAAATAATTTTAATCGTTTTTCTAATAATTGTAACACACATGGTATTCCCGGAAATCATAATAATTCATATAACTTATATATATATATATGCTTTCAACTTTCGTTTAAAAACTCACATATTACTCACATATTTATAACTGTTAATTTTACTGATGAGTGTTAGGTGAATATGTATTATAGAGAACTCGCCTATTTTTGGAATTTTTTTGACGAAACACTCATCAGTAAAATTAATAGTTATGAATATGTGAGTTTTTAAACGAAAGTTTAAAGCATATATATATATATATATATATACATACACTGGCGTCGGAACCAGGGGGGGCAGAGGGTGCAATGCCCCCCCAACTTTTGGCCGAGGGGGGGCAAGGGGGGGCAAGAAAAAGGTCTTGCAAGACACAATTTGAAAAGACGAGAAATAGAAAAGACGAAAAAAAGAGGGAAGGGAGAAGTACTGTTTCGAAATGACAGCTCTGGTAAGTAGTTGATGAGTTAGCAGAAATCAACAAACAACCCTATGCTTCTTCCAGATGTAAATTATTCATTACCATTTTTGTAAATTTTGTAAAATTCCAACAGTCGTAACAATGACAATAAAGTGAAATGGAGAAAGGGAACTTCCAATAAGGGTCGTTTCTAGGGGTGGGCAAAGAGTGTGACTGCCAGAGGCGTCAAATTTAAGGGGCGCTATCGGCGCACATTTGTAACATTCTATTAATAATAATATTCCATAAATCATATCATATTTTACTGATGCATCATTGGGAGGAGTGAATGTTATTATTCGAACAGCATTGTTATCGAATGATATAGATTAATTTAGCGTTTTATTTTCTTGGATCAGCCATTCAGCAAAACTAGCTCTTACCACACTGAAGAATTCATGAATTCCAGAAATTTCATGTAGTTCCCAAACCCGTAGAATCGTATTTAAAAAGATACATTTTCGAAAATTTCCCTGCGGGGCTTTATTCCTCCCTCACTTGCATTCACTTTCACTATGCGCATACAGTTTTTGGGGCTCATAATTGAGTCCTTGCCCGTGGTGCTAAAATGAGCCAGAACGACCCTGCAGTTACAATAACTATGATTGGCAAATATTTGCCAATATTCTAGCAAATATTTGCTAGAGGTCGGAGAACCTCTAGTTCTCCAAAACAGTTAATTCAGTCATCTAAATCTTAACTGAAACACGTTAGATCGTGTTAAAAAAGTGGTAATTTAAAAAAATTCCATGCGGGGCTTCAAGGGGTCCTTCCCCCTTTGCCCCCTGCGAGTCGCAGGCATATAAAATTTTCTTTTCCAAACTGAGAATCCCGATCTTGGTATTTCCAGTATTTTTAGCCTCCTATCCTGAAAATTATCCAAATGTTATTGAATATGTGGCACCCCATACTTCCTTCCTCCGCGGGTCGCAATTGTTGGGCTTGCCCCCCCCCAACTTTGAAAACGTTCCGACGCCCCTGTATACATATACATATATATACATATAGATATACATATACATATATATATATATATATATATATATATATATATATATATATATATATATATATATATATATATATATATATATATATATATATATATATATATATATATATATATATATATATATATATATATTATATATATATATATATATATATATATATATATATATATATATATATATATATATATATATATATATATATATATATATATATATATATATATATATATATATATATATATATATATATATATATATATATATATATATATATATATATATATATATATATATAATATATATATATATATATATATATATATATATATATAATATATATATATATATATATATATATATATATATATAATATATATATATATATATATATATATATATATATATATATATATATATATATATATATATATATATATATATATATATATTATATATATATATATATTTATATATATATATATATATATATATATATATATATATATATATATATATATATATATAACCAAAAAAAAAACACTAAAGCTGGCCTTCCATGAACGCGGTATTCGCTTAGCGAATTCGCTAAGCGTTGTTTTTAGCTCGGATACCATGCCGACATGCGCCGCTCTTGTCAATGATTGGTCGTTTTTTCAACATGGTGGCTAAAAAAACCGCTTAGCAAATTCGCTAAGCGAATACCGCGTTCATGGAAGGCCAGCTTAAGATTTGTATTACACCGTATTACACTGGGAATGGTTGCAATTGAATGCAATCAATTCATTCCTCAAGGTCAGTCCAACCAGCCGAATGACCTATTACACACAACCATTGGGCCGGGCTGGTTGAATGGTTCACAGCCTTCTCAGACACGGCCCTCCTGTCACGATTTACAATAAGATCATAGAATCACGGCAAACTTCGAAGTGTCACTTTGAGTTTGACATAAAAATGCAAATAAAAATATACTGAATTGATGCTTTTGACTTCCAACCAAGGGCCTACGTCCAGTGACTACTGCTCTATCGTCTAGGCCAAGGGTAGGCCTGAGTGATATAGTTTACTCTATGTTGTAATGGTTATAGGTCCATAGCTAGGCCCTAGGCCCATAACTATTTCTAGTCAATGCTCTAGTCTACGATACCTAGGGCATTAGCCATTAGCTTCGGTGGCATTGTAAGATGTCAAATTATTTTATAATATGTGCACTGGCTGCATCAATAATATAAGCATGGGCAGATACTATTTCATGACCACGAATAATTTCAAATAATTCTAATGACAGACAAATTCCTAACCCAACTAATATTATTCACATTGGGATCAGCTGTTTGCTATTTGGCGGGAATGCCCGAATTATACTTGCAGTTTCCTATTGGGCAAATTGGATCACGTGGGCTCTATTCAGTGAATGCAACCCGACAATATAGAACTATTTCCAAATGAGTCAATTGGACTCTATTCAAACAGCCGAATAGAGATGAGTCTTCTGCGCTTGCGCGCATCAATTGCAACCAACCCATTCGGGCTATTCATTCCCAGTGTAATACGGGCTTAAATTGTGTGTAAGACATGTGTAGGTATACATACGGCATGTGACTCAATGTTACAAGAAATCATCGACTGTTATTATGCGCATTGGTCTAAATGCAAAATTACATAGCTTTTAGTGCAGCATCAACTCAAGATTCTTGAAAAGGTAATTGAGATTATACATATTTTGACTGTATAGTAAAAGCAGTTTCAAAAAAGAATTTGGCATGATTAACGTTTAACCTATTTACGGTATTCCTTTTTATAATAGTGGAAATCATTGCTCTCCTATTAGACGCTACTCAATGTTGGTATGAGTGTAGACGGCAATGCCACAGAGCCTGATAAGTTGATGCGAGCGTACTTGAAAGAAGTCCCACCCCAATAAAACATGCGTCCTATGAAGATACCCGTCTACTGTCTATTTTTAGCCACACACCCCTGTCCCATCTGACCTCATTCCTAAGTGAACTCATTGAAAGATAGCTCGTTCTATAGTCGTCCTAACTGGACTCATTCCTAACTGACCTCATTCCTTACTGACCTCATTCCTGACTGAACTCTTTTGAAGATAGCCCGTTCGATAGCAGTTCTAACTGGACTCATTCCTAACTGACCTCTTTCCTAACTGACCTCATTCCTAACTGAATCCTTTCCTAGCTGAACTCATTCAATCATAATCTGTTCGATAGCAGTCCTAACTGAACTCTTTTGCTATGATACAGGGTTTTGAATGAATGAGGTCAGTTAGGAATGAGTCCAGTTAGGACGCAATCCTCCGGTACTTCGTTTACTCGACCAAACAAATGTTAGAAATCCCATAACTCCCAAAACCCAATTCTCAAACAGTTCGAGCATTTGGTTTGTCAGGAGATTTGGGTTTTCCAAGATTCGGTACGTAGCCATGTGATAGTATGAATAATGTTTACCATTATCGAAGTAGAATTTGTGGAAGTCCATCCCTTCCACGAGATTTCCCAGAGCTTCCGGCTCAAATGCTGTTAGATGCGGGTCACAGATTTTCCTGCAGGATAAACAACAAAACAATTATATTATATTATATATTACAACAAAACTATTAAAAAATACAACAATTATATTTCACTGTCTTTTATGAGAATTATTTTCCCCAAATAGGCATCTGTATTATATTTAATTCAGTTGGTGAATTAATTTATATGATAACTAATTGCAAAACGGTAACACGCATGAAATATTACCATCGTTTTTATATAATGACCAGCAACTAGAAGTCATTGTATCAATTTTTTTAACGTTTTTATTGACATTTTCAAGGAAAAGATGAACACATTCTATACAGTACTAGATCCCGCAAAGCCTTTGGGCTCGTCTATGAGGCATGAACATTTTAATCAGCAAAAAAAAACGTGAACACAAAATAAAATGTAAAATTGAAGTAACAATAGCATTACCAGCTGGAAAAGGCCTACACATGAACAGCACACACAGCACAGAATATATTATAGTAATAAGGATATAGACAAAAACAGATGAGGGTGATAGTGAGAATATATAATAAGTGAGTACAAATAGACCCTTTCCCTCTTTGATATCAAAATTAATTGATCTAGAAACAAGTGTACTGTATATGAGACGCACTGAGATCGTACCGGTACATTTATAATGCTTTGAGGTATTATTCGACGAGCGTTACCGAAGAGTTTCCATGCAACTCTTACGGAGCTTTGTCTGTGTTTTTTTTTATGCGCAAACTCATCCAACTTGGAACTGTATAGTTTTGGGGTCAAATCGGTTGGACCACTTTTGAGAAAGATCATTTCAAAGTTTCTAAAAACCCCAAAAGATTAGGTTGGGCGGAAAAAATTGAAAAATAAAATCTCTCCAATATAATTCAAATTTTCCTCAAATGTGAACACAGAAATAATACACATTAATAAAAATTGACGTGTAATTCGGACAAGCCGTTTCGAAGAAAATAATTTAATGGATGTTTTTTATTTATAGAAAAGATAGAAATATTAGTGGAAAAATATTGCATTGTTAAATTCACGGCTTCCTAGATCCATTGGCAATGGATAAAGTTCATTTTATATGATCAAGGTGTGTAGAGTTCCGCTCATCTCACAACGCACATTCCGCGTCAGCCTAGTTATATAAATACTAGACTAGGTTCCATTATTCAGTCATTTGAGAATATAGTATTGTTGAAGATCTCGTACATTTTGGTTTACCTGAGTAAAATTAAAAGGGACACCATTTGACATGCCACAAGGCAGAAGAGTCTTACGGCCATTAAACAGAGGCCAGCACAAGCACATGATTCAATCGAAGCAACGGGATTTGAATGATTTAAAACATCCAATGCCTTTTTAATTGCACTGTTATTTTTAGAACTTTTATGGCTACCATATACCGGTAATTGATTCTGTTGGTAATATCATTTGTTTTATGAAAGGTTGAAACTAAATCTGAAATCAATAAAACGCATGACCCAAGCTCTGGAATGCTGAAGAGTGGATACCGGAATAAAGTCGGACACTCAAACAGATGTCACACAACCAAGAATGATTTGTTCCAGTATTTTCTCTAGTGAAATAGAAAATGGTGTTAAATGAATTGAAATACCATGAAATATGAATACCAAAAATATATGGGGGATCCTTGTGATATATTTGGATTCGATAGCCTATTTCATTATTGCTAAATTCCCACATCTCTCTATATAGAATCAAATGGCGATACTGAAAGTGATATGAATTATACTCACGTGTAGTTTTCATACTCGCCCGCGTTGATGGCCTCGATCAATTGCTCCGTCATTCGAATAATCTCCTGCTTACGCGCTGGGAAGCAGAACGCAAGAACACAATCAGAACAAAACTCACGACAAATACACTCTCTCGGTTCTAAGAACCTTGCCAGGAATAACAATCGAACGATTACACGACACGTGAAACTAGAATGTCGATAGAAGCGAACGTATCGTGACAACTACATTTATGATCTCATTGAAATTTCAAGCCAGTCATTTCTGACAATGGTTAAATAATTTGAGTTAACGTAAACGAACGATTAGGTCAGTACAATTAGAGACAATACTACAAAGAACATGAATCATTACGTGTAAACGACAGATGATGTTTTGAAATAATTCACTGTAACTTATTTACTATCCATCTAGCTTTATTCAACATCACGTATTTATAGAAGATGATTTTTTAAAATACCAAAAACATCTATATTTGATATGTTATATTGAATGTAATGACGTAGGTTCTTCTCAAGATTGTAACTACTAGTTTATGCATTGCGACACAAGTACACTGAACCAAACAGAGTGGTGATGACTTGAATGACTTGATGACTGAAACATTTCCATGCAAACGCGTTTTCACTCAGTCTGTGAATGTTGAGACTTCAGTAGCTATCTCGATGTGACAGCGGAAGAAAAGAAATAAGAGTTTATCGATGATGACTGATCAATACCAACAGAAATGAGTACAGAGAAACCTGCATCGTTCCCAGATCCATCGTTTTCCTGCTTGTATCATTCATTTTTTCTCACCCTACTCAAATACAATCAATGTTAAATTTTCCTGCATGGATGGTTTTATTTGCATGGTCCCTTGAAAAACAATGGCTAGAAGTTTCACTGCACAGGCCAAGTTCATCGGACACATCGAGCACGGTCACTGGTTGAAACATGTTCAGACACCCTGGCTCATCATCTCGTTAGTTATGAGTGAACTTATAATGCCATTGCAATTTGAAAACTAAAAATACAGTGTGTGTCGGTCAAAGCAGACAGAAATTGCCCTAAAAAAGAGTCTCAAGTCGACTGAAAATCAATATGAATACTATTTATCCCAACGCCAGTCATAAATCGTCTCGACTGTGTGTTCAACGCTGCCAAATCACATCTTGAACTGCGTCTGAAACCACTTGTTTTTGTCTGGAAATCAACAAATATATCGCATCATTTGACCGAGTTATCATCGAAAGACTGATTATAATTCTTTTCCTCTCGTGCCCTTGATGATCACTAGAAATGGAGGAATATGAAACATTGAAACTGAACACAAAACAAACGTACAACATGGAAAACACAACAAATAAAACAATAATATCAAAATATATGTATTACTGCTGTCGGATTTTGTACCACCACATCCACAACAGGGTGGGATTCAAGGAGAGAGGTTACGATACTTAGGGGGAGGGGGGGGAGATTTTACCAGCTCAACACAAAAGCCAACAAGTGAAGTGCATGGGATTTATCTAGCAAATGACATGTAGGTATGAATGAATAATAACATTATGGAGATCGTCTATGACGAGGCCAATTCCGTAGGATAACACACACATATAGAATCTATAAGTTTTACCGTCAATATTTGACCAATTTTAGTTCACCAATTACTGACACATTAAAAAATATAGTACCGTATTAAAAAGTTTAAAAAAATCCTCATTCAATTAGGCCTATAGAAGATTTGTAATTCAAAAGTTTTTTTTACAAAAATTCAATAAAAAAGTATAGGCCTTGGTGGTATTAACGTATTCTCTTTTTCAGTGTGAAGTGTGATTGAACTGATAGCAATACACATATCAGGCAACAAATTGCCAGTTCGTTTCCATCCGCTAGTTTGTTTTTCTTACCTGAGCCGTAAGAGTTAGTAGATAGCTGGGAACACGTCTTGTTTGGGCAGACAATCCTTATCTCTACAAAATTTAGAGACCAACCCAGAATGTTTCATTAGGAAAAAAGTTACTGAACACAAACAAAACAATTATCACAGACAATACAAACTCGATGTAGATTATTGTTATAATTATATGTTATCGTTGTTATTGGGATAAACCCGCTAAAAAGGCAGTGTGGACCGCGGCCCACACTGCTTTTTGAGCGGGTTCATCCCAATAACAACGATGACATAATATAAGTCCGCAAAAATGTAATATATATATATATATATATATATGTGTGTTGACGGAGATTCTCGCGGCCGATGGTACATGGTAAGATGATTTCTTCGGTAGTGCCACGTATCGTAGTTTGCGGAAAACGACGTTCCGATGGAATTTCACCCTGATCAACGCACAGACAAGACCTGAAGATGATGGGTGAAATCCCATCGAAACGTCGTTTCCCGTTAACTACAAGACGTGGCACTACCGAAGAAATCATCTTACCATCTATATATATATATATATATATATATATATGTGTGTGTGTATATATGTCTGTCTAGCACACAGATTTGTAACAAAGATGAGTAACCAATTCGGCACACAAATCTGTCAAATTATTGAAATCAATATGTATTGGTATAATTTACTTGCAAATAACTAATTTTCAATACTAATGAAGATTACATATTTGTAAATTATTTAGTATTTTATTACGGTAATTAGAGTGGTATAACGAAGTCCAGATCAGAAATTAACGTGGCAGTTCAGAAAAATTATCACCAAATTGGATTTTGTTAACACACATTATTCTTTGAATAACTATATAGTCGAGTTTCATATGAACAGTCGCTACCGTAATTAAATATATTTAGAAATTTTCATAATTATTTTTAGTTCAGTATATTAGAGCAGTTCTATAGCTCTTTTAGCCTTGAAAGGATTCATTTAAATTTTCAGGAACCATGCATAGGCCCTAAAGTTTGAATTAATCCAGTGTGTAGCGATTTGAAAAAAAAATGTCATATACATTTTTTTATTTTCTATTATTATTTTTCTAGATAAGTAATCAACTACAGAATTATCTTTTCTAGACTTCAGCTCAATATTATTATTATATTTTGTTCCAACCACTAATTTGTTACATTCTTTGTAATTCTGTGTCTGATAGGCAACCTTCATTGTAAAGGCAGAGTCTTTATTTTTTATCAATACAGAATTTATACACATAGTACTTTTTGAATTATTAATGGATTATTTTTAAGAATGAATCCTCATGGGCCCTGTATTGTTTGTATTGTCTTGGATAAGTAAAAACGCAGCCTATTCCGTGCATTTTCGAAAAACATACTCACTCCAACTGGTAGCTTTTTGATCCAACATCACTTACTTAATTATCTGAATGAATACAATGTTGATGAGATGAGTGGGATTCTTAATAGCCAAATGACTTGGAAAAAAGACAATTAAAAAGTCCAAGCTTACAACTGATAAGTCTGTAGAATACAAAATTCAAAGCACAAGCATTTTGCATCTTTTTTAAGCAATGAGAAGTATAACACAGAATAATTTATCTTGATGATGGTATTTTATATTGGCTAGCCTATATGGACATGGCTATATGGAGTTTTATTTACAAAATGAACATATATTTTCCGTACAGATTCGTTGATGTCCATCCAGCACGAAAAAATTACCAAAACATATATTTGCTACACAATGTGTTTAAGATGTGGAGCGTTGGCCTATTACAGCTTCATCCTTCTACTGTCAGTATTTGTTTCAATTTTTCTCGTTCCTCATTTTAGAAATAATAACAATAATATTATCAATGCCAATCATAAGCTTTGCCCTAACTTTGTGTACTTGTATCGACGAAAGAAGGCTCAAACCACCCGAGCGCTAGTGGTGTGGGATAGGGGGGACGGT
The DNA here is from genome assembly GCA_907164805.1 of Brachyptera putata. NCBI lineage: Eukaryota > Metazoa > Arthropoda > Insecta > Plecoptera > Taeniopterygidae > Brachyptera > Brachyptera putata. The sequence continues at coordinate 15,186,198 of OU015473.1, read as the reverse complement.
CGCTCGAACCTTCATCTCTCGTGGACACGAGAACACCTTAAAATGTCTTGTTATATCACCAACAACTGGATATGTGCACTCTTGAATCATCATTACCATTTGTTCTCGGATACTTAAAATCTACTCACTTAGCCAAACGAATTGCTCTAGTTATCTTAATGACCTCAATGACCTGCAAGATGGTTGACAAGTGCACGATGAAGAGAAGAGTCGGGAGACCAAGAGAAAGATGGCAGAAGGGAGTAGAGAATGGAATAGTGAATCGAGGGGAGGAAAGGAGAGAAATGGTGGGAGAATAGAGAACGGTGGAGGGAACTCATCGGAAGAGAAGGAGAAGTGGTTACATAACGCAGAACCTCGACGTTTTGGTGGGAATCACCCCCTGACCCAACTGACTCGGTTATATGGGCTCAAGTTATATATATATATATATATATATATATATATATATATATATATATATATATATATATATATATATATATATATATATATATATATATATATATATACACACATTAATGACCCGAGATTTTTATTGGCCTAGTTTGGAAATCTCCAATTTTCAATTTCTCCACATCCAATCGGATCAAATCTCATTTATTCGGCTTGCATTGGAAGGTGCTGCCTTCCGGTAGCAGATGTTAACATTTACATACTATTGTATACATTTCAATAAAAAGGGTGAGGAAGAAAGAAAAAAATAGAAAAATACGTATAGTAAATGTCTAACTTCGACCCTGATCGTTTTCTGCTCTTTTGGTCGTACCATTTAATCTTGAATAAAACTATCTGATTTCCCGATAAGGGATATGATAATGTTGAGGTGACCATACGTCCCGGTTTTCTGGGATTGTCCTTGTATTGAGCTGCCTGTCCCAGCGTCCCGACAAATGTTCTCAGAACCAACAAATGACCTGGTTTTTCAGTAACGGAAGAAATATAAATAACTGGGTATTTTCCTTACTATACAATGCACCATCTCATAAATCATCCTTGTTTGCAAATTTTCATTGAATCAATTTTCAATTCCACATCAAATTCAAATAACTGTCTTTCCATCATTAACATGTGTGGGCTACATCCTCAGAGTATAAAGTTGAATGCAATTACTATACAGAAAAAAGTATATTCTCGAATTTATATGACTAGAAAATCACCCAAATTATTACTCGAGGACTGCAAATTACAAAAACTTCCCCTGTGAAACTGTTGAGCCCTCACCCCCCCCCCCCCCCCCCCCCCTCCCACACACCTAATACAATTTGGAAGGAATGATTTTGACTCCGCACGTTGCGTTGTTCCGGATCTGGTCACCCAACATGATAGAACGGTAGCCTACTATACAGGGATATTGCTAGCGGCATTACCAAAGTACGTTTACAGCAGTAGGCGAGTCAGTCCAATGAAATATTACTTTGAAAATTGAAATAATCAATAACTACAGTATTTTGATTTCCAGAATTATATTACAGCCTAGTAATGAAATGATAGCAAACACTTTAAAATGATTAGAATTGAAAGTAACAACTTTCAAACTCATCTCGTTAAATGAAACTACGGAGAACGTTAAAAGCAAGCTAAGATTAGAGTTTTCAAGATGTACAACTCTTGGCTGTTTCTGGCCCTGGTTCATAGCTTTCCTTCTTGTTCATACCGTTTGATACGGAGAAACCAACTGATCTCAACTAGCTACTTCTTCAGCAACCTGTACATATGTTAAAATGAGAGGTTTGGCTCCGCCCCTTCATCCAACACAAACCTGACCATCACTAGAGCCTATAGAACATCCAATAGGTGGCAACATTTTGTAAAGGGGAGGAGCCAAAGCCCTCAATCACACTTCTGTACAGGTTGCTCAAGATACAGAAGTTCAGGTCAGTTGACCAGTCTCCTACACCTACAATTGTCTATACTAGGCTAAAAGTATTGACATCTTTCATATTTTCAAGTTATTATCCAGAAACTAATATTTCACCGATTGGCAGTCGCAGTTAAGCGCAACAGAAGCAAAGTTTGTTGTTTTGTTTTCGATATGAATCGAACTTACCGTCGAGATCGGTTGACAGCGACGTCATTGGTCGATACCGTAATATTTCACAATCTTCTGTTCAAAATCGCACACAAGACACACACAGACAGAAGTAGAAGAGTACATGCAAAACAAGGACAAACAAAATGTAAAACAACACAATACAAAAAGTGGGGGCGGTGTAACGAGTTTGGACATTTTTACGTTGAAAACAATATGGTAATATTGGATTCGCTTTTATTATTTTTATTTACTTCTAAAAGCAACAAATATGTGCAAACAAATATGTGCAAACAAATAGGTGGCAGTGAATCATAAAGTTTGGTTGATAATCAGAAAAAAATCGAAGCCAACCTTCAGTATCAACTATAATAATTTCAGCTTTCTAATTAACCATAAGAATGATTATTCGAGGTGAATATTGATTTTTCTCAAGAAGTTCATCGAAATCAGAATGAACAACTGGATTTGGTAACCGATTCGACTTACTAATACCGGAACCCATATTGCCAGAGTAGGGAAACCAAAACTCACCAGTGAGATTTGATTCGCTAAAACGAGCGAACTGAAACTTTGGTTTCGCGTTGGGAACGTCCAGACTTTTCCGGTTCACAACGCGGCATTGTGACTCAACGCCGTCTGAAGGTCAACGGAAAGAGAAACGTCACACAAACACACATGCAGGACAAACAACATGAGGTCAACAGTATGAGAAACACAGAGGAAGAGATTTGAAGAATATAGAAATATATGAAACAAATAAAATAATAATAATAATTAATAATAATACATTTAGTCATTTAGTCCTACAGAAAGCAGAAGAAAATTGAGTATAATATCCGTGTACGTATCCAATGAACCCTCGATGCATTGTTCCCACATCCATCTCATTCCTGCTTCTATCATTTATTCATCCCAACACAGTGCTCTGGACAACCAATGTTAAACTATCCTGTACGATTGTTTTCCTGTATGGATGGATTTGTCCGGTCCCTTGAAAAATGATAGATAGATTCTATTTCTATTGTAATTATCAATGAATCATTTTGGAAGGCCAAGATACAATATAACAAATCTAGCACTGACGAACATACGTCTTCAGCAAATGCTAATAAATTAGAATGAAAAATGTAAATAATTCCTATTAGAAAGTATTGTTTCTTGCTGAGGCGGTATCAAACAACGAGCTCAAGAATGTATACACTTTTTGTGCATCTCTAATATAATAATTACATCCCAGTCTGGGCTAAAATATAATCAAACAGACATTTCACGCAGTGAGTTATTATAAAACTCGATTTATAGGATGATACTTCATTATAAAGTACGGAGAAACAACAAAAGACAGAATAGAAAGTATATTTGGCTATCGGAAGATTGAAAACAAAACAAAAATGTTCACACTGTTGATATTCCATTCACAAAACAATTCAATCACAGTTCTACATGCCAACAACAATCCAGCTTTACGTTACCTGAAAATCTGAAATATACGTCGACCATTGCGTGCCTCAAACCTCGATTATTTTACGACAGTCTAAACGTTAGGGTGATTACTAATCCACGCGTTGTTCTACCGATTATTGTAACAGCTTACGCCACAGTAGCAAGCGGTATACTCTACCCCGCTCAAAGCTTGATCTTGCATCTAGAAAGCAGTGACGTGTAACATTCATTGTTGCATAAACAATGGTAAATGAAGACTGAGGTTGTCAATGATGTAAGTACGACACTAGTGCCATCTTGTGGCAAGTTAGCGTTTAAGCACGGCGACTATAGAACGCTGAACTTGTGGTTCTTATCGAACGTATAGTGCATACACACACTGTATATATTCAGACTGCTCCATAAAACTAAATGAACGAAAAGACCCCAGTCTGTCTCACCAACTGTTGCTATCTCATCGATCAGCTCAACTGCTCAAGAGGTAAACATGGCAATCATGACTCAACAATAACAAAGGAAATCTCTAAAGCACTTTGAGCACAAATTTGTAACTATGTAAGGCTTGAGGTGTGAAGTTGCTAAATTTATCATTGTCATTTTAGATATTTACATTTTTATTGAAGACGATAGTATAAATAATTGCAACAACTTTCATTTTTTGTTGATTATTTTAGATTTTAGTCAACTTATGAATAATATATTTGAAGAAAATTGACCAGTGCACGAGTCCAATGAAGTGGGTTGAGATGACTGAAGGACAATAGACGAGCTCTGACACTTGCTACAGGTTGCCGAGACAGACCAAACATATCTTGTCAACTTTCACTTCCCAATGAACTGTCTATCAAAAGCCTCAATATTATACTGTATTACATAATAATTCCCAATCACATGACAAAGTTCATCAAAAGATTTTGATTATATACACGTATTAATTTTTGGAGTTGAAATACTGGTATAGGTAGTCTGTATACGTATTGAACATTTGATTTAGCGTTTTTCGCAAAAATCTAATATAACTGAGAAATTATTTATTTACAGTATTCATTTATTTATTCATGTTTTTATACAGTGGGAATGATACACTGTACACAGGTAGTGAGGATAGAAAACAACTTGGGTGCCTCACTACCTGCTATTATTACAGTGGATGTAAGAAGTAAACTGTTTGCCAGAAACTGGTACCGGTACCAGAGTTCGAAAATCAAATAAAACATATTTTGTGTGTTGTTAAAACATTTTTCCAAAATAAAAAATGCCGATGAAATTAATATGACTTTGTTGATACATAATGAGACTTATGGTAATGTTTTGGGGGTAATTAGTAACATACTATGACACATGAGTGTTGGTGCTAATTGTGCCAGCAAAACAGAAATAAAGCATAGAATGTCAGTTTGAATTTTTCTTTCATGTGATAACAGATTCAAACTCCACAAACCCACCGAAAATAATTATTGGAAAAGTGTTTGCCGATATCGACGTTGATAATAATTGAGAGACTTTTTCATAAAGAAGAATTCATTAATGCCTAATTAAAACAATTTTTGTGGAAAACTGAATGGAAAGACACGGAATTGTATTTGAAATTTGCCTACTATAGTAGGCCCTACTACATATTCTACGAATTGAATAATGAATGAATAGTTTTGGTCTCGTCCAATCTGTGAATGCATTAATCAAGTTATAAAACAAGCAAATGATGTCACGTCTTATATTGTACAAGTTTACGAATATACTATATCGATATACTGCATTTTATACCAAGGTGGAACTAGAATTACATATTTGTATCATGTCATCTATGAAGTGGTCAGCAACAGGTCACCAACACTCGTGAGCCGGAGTAGAACGCGCTAGTTTGGTTAGTGATTTGCACGCCATGCCACGCGTCAACGACAGCCGACCGCCAGGCAAGACCACTGAGCGACTCTTACACTTGACGGAAGTACATTTATGTTTTGTATTTTTAGAATAGGCCTATGTACAATTTTGAAATAAAATTGATTGGATTATCCTTAATCATTAACACTATGAACTTTACTCTTCCCTTCCTGAACTGTTTTGAATTAAAACTCAAAAAGGAATGAAGTGAAGAACATATTTATAAAACAGTTTTCAATCATGATCAAGGTTTACTGGAAAGTTCTACAAGGGAGTAATTGACCAAATCGTTCAGTTCTTGGCTACACAGGCCTACCAGTGGTACAGTAAACCCTCGTTAATCTAAAATTGAAGAGACCTAAAAAAAATGATTCAGATTAACGAAAAAGTCATTTTTCCCGCTAAGAATATAGTCAATTCTGTATTGCGCGCGAGAGGAACCTATTGTCACCGGCTGAGACTACGTTGCTAATGGCCTCCCTGATCGTGTGTACTCGGCTATCTCCGTGACGCGTGATCCTCATATGGCCCGTTGCTATTGGTGCTAGAGGAAGCTATGTAGGCGGGTGAGACTACGTGATAGATCCGTTGCTAGGTCCTCGCTGATCGTGTGTACTGGGCTATCTCCGTGACGCGTGATCCTCATATGGCCCGTTTCTATTGGCCCTAGAGGGAGCTATGTCACCGGCTGAGACTACGTAATAGATCCGTTGCTAGGTCCTCGCTGATCGTGTGTACTGGGCTATCTCCGTGACGCGTGATCCTCATATGGCCCGTTTCTATTGGCGCTTGGCCGTCCCGAGTCGGACCAACGAGTGTTCCGAGCTCCAACTTCATCAAGGTCGACTGCTTTCGGTGCACAAAGCATGGAACAGCTGACCGTGCTTCCACTCATTCTTACACGTCAAATTGAAAACGGATGGAATTGGAAAAACAATAAAAACTTCAAGGAATTCACTCGAATTATTTCGAATAATCCAATCCGAAATCAGTGTTAAAGCAACTGAAGGGACGAAATATTAGTTCAAATTACGGTTTAGCTGGAACTCGGATTAACCATATTATTAACATTGAAATGCCTATACCTTCAGCTGGGGACCGATTTCAAGCTCGAAATACGTCAAATTTCGAATTGACCGAGTTAAAATCAACGAGGGTTTACTGTATGTAATAGCAAAACATCAACCTCGACTCCATCCAATCTAAACACGATTCTGACATCTGACTCCATCTTGGAAAGAGCTTGGCCTACCTGGCCGTCGACCGTCGTCGATGCATGCTTCAAGGATAGTATCTGACCTTGCGCCCCCTGCAGTAGCACCTGGCTCAGGCTTAGCCCGGCGCCCGCAGACTTATTACTAGTGACGCTAGTGGAGGGCGATGCCCCGAAACTCGACAACACCTTTGTCGCCATGACTAGCGGCGAGGGGGGTGGCGTCGATCCAGGGGCAAAGCCTAGCAACCATAACAACACATCACGTCAACTCAATCATGGCGATCATTATATTGTTTTTAGTAATAAATACCAATGAAAAGGATCAATATAAATTTCATTTCTAAACTTATTTAATATCAAGTTGGTTTTAAAATGTGTTGAATAACACAGTGAGTGGTTAATGAACTGTCGAATAATTGTAATCTTCATACATGACAATGAGGCCTACACCATAGTTTTACAAGCATTCAAAAAGAATACACATGCTTAATAATGTAAGGACTACGCGATACTAAAAAATCTCGAATGCATTGATGAGCCGAATAAATGCTTCATTTAGTAATGTTCCTGTTAATTTGACAAATAAAGTACAAATAATTGAGATAATAGTTACAAGTGCTCAACACGTCTCCCAGTTAATCTCGTGCAACAACCAATGGTAAAACCAGGTCTACCGACACCTACTTGACAAAAAGAAAAACATAGTAATTAGGTCCAAAAAGTACCCTATAGGATGGCTAATTTATACTAACTTTGTTATGCGAACACACGATATACTTTGAAAATATTGTTTTACACGTGAACGAAATAAGTTGGTTTTGTGATCTATCCACGTGTTTATGCGTGGTACATTTTCACTCTAACTACCGGTTTCATTACTACATGTTTATGACTGATTGTTTCGAAGCAGGAAATAGAGATCAAGATGTACAAATACCCGAGACCTAATTATAAACAAAGTTATTTTGACAGTTTACAATTTGGTAGCATGGCCTTCAGAGTTCAAAACAGTTGATACGGGTAGTCAGATTCATTAAGCTGTCTCTTTAGGCCTACATCTATCGATCTATGTCTACATACCGATTGAGACTTCAACGGAAGATCATACGAGGAAATTGCCAACCGACTGAACAATTGAAAATGTGATCAACGAACAACACTCTGTCACAACTAATTAGCGTGACTGATCGCTAATAAACAAACTCCCTCGTGTGACCAACAAGTCACACGACTGCGTTCAACTACTGAGAAGTTAATGAACCTTTTAATGAATTTCAATTCAGTGCAAGGCAGCTAGACATTGTGGAGTGTGTTTCCCATATAAATTGTCTGAAGTTAATTTTAGATTTACTGGCTGTTTTCCAAAATAAAGCTCCTTTAATTGCTATTTATTTTTAAAACCAGGACAGACCATTTCGGTCTGCTAAGAATGCATGTCCGACTAATATGTGAGAGTTCAGCTAACTGTACAATCAACAATCTCAATAGAAATTATAGTAAGAAATAGATTTTTTCTAAATATTAAAAATATTAAAATAAATCCTAATATAGGCCTAATAAATATGAATAAATAAATATAATAACAATATAAATTGCCAAATATTGAGATTATTGTAATTCTGATATTAGGCCATCATATAATTGTGAAGGTGTAATGAAATTTTCATTTACGATATCAATTCAAATGTGCACACATATCTTAAGAGGTTGATTGCACATCAATGAAAACAGTATAAAAATATGAAAAAGATGTATGAAAGCCAATTTTACTTGTTTCCAGTCACACTGTTATGCAGTGTTATGTTAATTGTTATGTTATGTTATGCTATAATATGCAAACAGTGGTTGCATGATTCATCACTACCGGTGAGGATCAAACTTCAGACGAAATCATAATTTTACGTACGAAGATAAGTCATTTTTGATTCAACGATAACAATTTAAATTGAATATATATGAATAAATTATGTACTTTTACGATGAAGCTATTCGTGACATGGATTACATTTCAAATGAAAATTATTATTGGTCTTTAGTAGCTGGTTTGTAAACACTCAACGTTTGTCAAAATACTATTATTAATGTGACATTTTTAATAAATTAAATATGATTGTTGAATGTTATTTTGTAACTTTTCACTGACAGCGTACCTGCAACTTTTCCTGTCAAATTGTCAGAAGCAATCCAAGAAGTTTACTAGGCCTACATATGTTACATTATCATGAATTGTTTTCAATGACACCATTGTCATGCTTGTCTCCTTCCATCCTCAAATGGATGTAATCAAAGTGAATGACGCTTGTTCTAAAACTTGTTGAGAATTCCTGACAATGATTATCATTGGCGACAGTTTGAAGGCGAGAGTCCGTGGGAGTCGATTTAGCGGAATATCAGTTTCTTGGTGAGAACTTTTCAACGATGTGACCGTATTATGAGGTATTGAAATTCTAATAAAGAGGAAACACAGATATTCTCAATGCCTCAAATACGATGTAAAATATAACTATAGAACTCATGAGGTTTATTTATCAAGCATATATGACTAACAAAATTAATGTTTTTTTCAGCTGTATATGGTTGACAATTATGCAATATGAGATAAATAGTTATTAATCATACCTTCTTGAAGGTTTCCTCTTCATTAGAATTTCGGTAAATCACCAAAAAACTGACATCCCGCTAAATCGACTCTCATGGACTTGTAACCAAGTTATTAAAATCAGAGTATAGATAGCTTGAAGAAGTGTGGTTAGTGAAGAAACATTCCTAGATTGAAGCATTGAATGATTGAAATAAGTTGAATAAAATGATAGGAAAAGCAAGAGTAGAAAGTGGAGCAAGAATAGTATGAATTAGTTGATTTAGTAAAACATCAGTTCCCGGTACGGATCCGTGGAGATATCAATGGTCCAAAAGATGGGACTTGAATATTGCCTTCGCAGAGATTTACAAACTATAATACAAACATATCGAATTATTAACTAATATCAATATCTAATTAGTTAATGAAATCTATTTTCATTCTATATCATTAATACAATCAATCAAAACTTGCACAACGAACAAATATATATCTGTCACGAAATCTACTTGTGCAGGCTTTCAAGATGGTAGCTTTGATGCACGTTTGATGACATACAAAGAATTAATATTTAGCTGAATGGAGAAGTAGAAACAAAGCGCCTGATTCAACTGTATCCACGGCTGAACTTCGGCAGGCCTACTAATTGAATTGCAGCACAGATAGCTTTCTGATTACCGGTATTTACGTTTCTACACAATTCAACAGTATGGTAATTAAAAGAAAATCTATATATTGCCCATAGTATGTATTCATTCTCAATTTTAAACACAAGATCAAGAATGTAGAGATTATGTTTCATTATATGTTTTTGTTTATTAAGAGCTACCTCCACAAATATTTAAAATTATAAATGAAATATTTTAGTCCGTGGAGATGGCAACTGGCAAGATATGTATTCAATTGTTAATTGAAACTACTCACTTACTTGAATTCAGTTTGATATATTTTATATATTACATATTTTATATATTTGGAAGTTTTATAGTACGTTTTATCAGAGTTTTATAGCTCTATAACGAGCAGATAAGTTCCGTTAGCTTAGGTTTTTTCCACGGTTATTACGTTTTACAAACGGTCAAGTTATTACTGTTTGTGCGATGATTGTAATAGAAGAAGAATAAAGAAGGAACCAAACATGCAGAAAGAAGAGAGAGAGAAGAGAGAAACCAAGATGAAAACAAAATAATTTATACTGTTTAAGTCAAAATATCTTCAAGAAATAAATTACATGATACTTGAGTGGTAGGCCTAATAAATAAGAAGTCAATATCAATTTTTGAGATGAAAATATATTAATTAAGATTGAATTCTCTATTTGAAAGTATTGATAACCTATTGAATTTGTTGACCGTTTATTCAATATTACTAAATATAATAGGCTTTTTAAAATATATTAGAATTTTGTAGGGGTGTGCGAGCACTCAAATTTTCAAGTTCGAGTTCAAATTTAGCTGAACTCAAAAATTTCGAGTTCAAAAAAAAAAAATGTAATTTTTTTCCAAATTTCAGGGTCCAGAAGTTGATACTAATATTTAATATTTTGTAGGAATAATAATTTACATTATTACGCAATATTTTATCATGTGAAGTCATTTTTAATCTATATTCCCTATCATTAAACATTAGCGATCAGGGGTACCGAAACATGTGGCAGGTCGAAACACCCAAGTGTTAATAATGACAAGGGGGAACAGGCGTGTATTCTTGACAACAAAGGACTTTCTATAGACTCAGGACATTAATCAAGATGTGCTCTTGTCTGTTGAAAAGTTAACTATATTTCTCCTTGCTGTTGAAGATGGATGACTTTCCAGATAATATATTTGAGACCTCATCTTTATTACTGTAATTTGAATCATTTTATTGACAGAGGATTATTATTCCAATTGGGCATAAGTAGTTAATCAACTGTGAATAAATCAGCCAGCTAGTGCTTGCAGAGATGATAATTTGCTCATTTCATTCTAGGCCCCAATATTTATATGAATTGCCTTGTCAGTCTTCATTGCTTTTTACTTTTAAACCCTTATGTTTTCTAATTGGACTCTTTTAACACTGTGAACTCTGATGAGTATATCCTGAGTGACATGATAGTATTCATTGGCTCTTTGTTGACACTTTGTAAAACTGTTGAGAAAACACTTCACTTGAAGATAAACACATGGCTGCCAGAGAATGCTCACACACTACAGTGTATAGGCCCTACTATACAAACAAAAAACTTTTTTTTTATTCAAATTGTTTTCAATTCGAATTCTGATGCATGGGGTCCCTTGGAATTCGAATAAACGAGGGTTTACTGTATTAACTTTACTGTATGAACTTTACTCAGAACCAATTGAAAACTCCATTTTTAATGGGGCCGGTTTTTTTTTGAACTCGAAACTCGTGATTTTCTCTTGAACTCGAACTCGACTCGAACTTAAATTCTCGAACTCGCACACCCCTAGAATTTTGTCTAAATTGATGACTTCAGAAACATCAACATCCATTCAGAATCTAATTTATATTTAATCCCTAGAATTTCAACGTGATGATCATGACAAAAACAGTACTTGTACTATTATTGCATTACTATTGTGTATATGAATAATATATAGTATATATAGCTTGTGATAAATAGTCAATATCAAATTAATAAAAATCCGAAAGTCACACACATACACAATCACCACAGACGTTGAACAATAAAACCCCAAAGACAAAAGAATACTGTTGTTTTGGTAATTTTCTCGTACGTTTGGTATCTTTTAAGATGGTAAAAGATGCTATTACGGTATATATAAGAAGAGAGTTATTCATGATTATGACTGGAAAATATAAACTACAGTGCACTCTGCATTGTAATTAAAACTAGGTACCTATGAAATCATGCAAAATTGTTTTAATTTTTGCTTTTGAATTTTGGCAACACGGAAGAGCAATGTTAAGCGTTGCAGCATGACAAAACAACAGAATTATCTCTAATACATTATCAATAATAATCAGATCTATCAATAATTTGTACAATATATATTGATAGATGTTTCAGAATAGACTATTATTGCAATCATTTGTGCAGTTCAGAAGTAATAACTGCTATTTTAGTCGTATTTCAGAAGTGTTTTTGATGTAATACACACACCCATATCATCACACGAGTCAGTTGTGGCCAGTATTTTATATCAACTTCATTTTCCACAAAGTCTAGTTATAAAATTAAATATATTAATAATAGCTAATTTCAACATGCAGTACGTAGTGCTGTTATCACTGATTTATGCATCATAATATTAGTACCGTACTGTGTTTGACTAACATTCAGCTTTTCAAGCAATTGCTCTCAACATGTAGCTTTACAACTCCAAGAACTCATGAAAATTCTTTCAACTGAAAATTAACATCAATGAAAATCAATATTACAAATTGATAATGAATCTGAGACAATTAACTGTTTGAAGAACTACTAAAAAAAACTTACTAAAATGTATCAGTTAAGGCCTGGTTCACAATTGAAGTATGGAATAGTGATTATGGAATAGCAATAGTGTTATAGGTTATAAGCGAAATGGATGATGGCGTTTCCATATAACCGTTCACAATAAGAAACTGGCTACAGTGATTAGGTGATAAGTCATAAGAAATGAAAAGTATCCATTTCTTATTACTTATTCCTTATAACCATTATGATAAGCCAAATTCTGACCAATCAGATGATGTTACTACTGTAGTCAAGTGACTTACCGTTATGTATTTCGAATATTTATTTTTCTCTGAGACTCAAATCAGACATTCACACGGAATAAATGTCAAAATGACTTTTAACAGTTGCTGCAAGGCCTAATGTATTATTTTAATAGAATAATAAAATAATAATAGAATAATTTAGAAAGCCTTGGTTGTTGCGATTGCCACTGAAATTCGAACGGTTCAAGGCAAAATAATGATTTAGGTTGGCGGTGAACCAGAGAAATAAGAGGCTATTGGGGCCCACCTTTGTCACTATACCCTATAACACTATTGCTATTCCGTAATCACTATTCCATATTCCAATTGTGAACCAGCCTTAACACACACAATCCGTGGCTATCAGTTTTTCACGTTCTGTTAAAAATTGGTAGAATTGTTTTTATATTATTTTCTTTACCTTCTGGCTCTTTAGCAATTACAGTGGCACTCCTGTCAACGCCCTTGTTTGTTTTGTCCTCTGTTGTTCGCGCACACCACAGATACCAATCCAAGAACAAATAATGTACAATAGACAATAAAATAATAGAAAAAAAAAGTTTTACAACAATTACGCACTAAACATATTATTAGACGATAAATAACAATTATAATTACAACAATTAGGATTATATGTACATATTGATAATAATTATTGGGTAGCAGTATGTGAGGGGGGAAAGGCATATATAGTCTTGTTTTGCTAAGGGATGATCTCAATATTATATATATTTATCAAAACCCAGATAACCAATTAGACTGGGCCAGGGGTGTTTCCACCACTTCTTAACAAATTAATTTCAACTTATTTAAAGCATAGAAAGTTTTTACAGTAATTGATAGTCTAAATAGACACATCTAAAAGTTTGACAAGACTAGTAAAAACTATATAAGTAGGTCTGGCCCATTCTTGTTTTAAAAGGAATTAATCCACAATAGAAAATTGTTTTGTCTTTGTAAGATATTCAGGAATACTGCCGTGCCATTCTTGAGTTGAATTCTTCTAACTGAAAAGCTACAGTTTATGTGACAGTTCGGAGAAGAGACATTCATCCAACATAAAGATAGTTATTCGTCGATTAATCTACCTTGGCTAATGAACGAACGTACAGAAGTAACGAGAGATCATTCCTTCGCAGAAAACAACTGGTGAATATGTACAATTCAGTCTACAACTGTGATCAATAGAACAAATAAGTACCACTTCATTTGTTCCTTCAACTTGTTTGTTTGCGTCTCTTCATCGCTGATTCCTGATCAGTGATATGAGCATGTTCGGGACTTTCAATTAGAGAATCGTGCGACAAACATTCAGTAGTCGGGGCAAGCAAGGGGGCTAGATAAGTTACATGTTAGAACAACCAAAATAGAAAGGAAAGCATGCAGAAATCAAGAAGATAGAACGCAGAAGAAAGGTATAGGAAAAGTAGCAAGGATAGAACTCAATATTTTGCAAATCATTCCATGGTGGTATTATTTGAAAGGGCGATGAAAAAGCCTTCAGTTTCACGAGACAAGACACATTTTTCCTGGCAGGTATTGTGCTAAAAAGTCCAACAGGAATAATTTTCTCGGGAATATTAAATGAATTGTATGATACCAATCCCATTCTGTAGCTTGGGTGATCTGTATGAAAATATTTGTCCACCTGATGAAAATGGAAGAGTTCAGTTATTTTTGTGATTTTTCATTTAATTTTGGATTATTTTTGCCAACCAGTTTTCAATTTATCATTGTAATTTATAGTGGCTACATTAAGAAACACCTTTGGTCGGAATTTCCGCTCGAAGAATATCGTAGTTCATTTACACGAGACAGGAAAAACAGAGAGATTGTCAGGTGTTAGGTCAAAAATCCATAACACCAGAATAGGCCTACGCATGCACGTTATACACACTAAATACTTGTGACGAATAGGAAAGTAAACCGAGGGAGCGATATAACTAGCGGCAGCTAACCTACAAACGTACGCTGGTAACGATGCCTCTCGGTAGTAACGTTCACAGCAATTTCAACGACGGACAATCACGAGGGACGTTTCACTACCTTGCTTTGATCAGTTTAAAACAGTGATTTGAATATTGGGTGCTTACAAGCGAGCGGACGTTTGAGACGAATCAATTGCTCATGTAGTCAATCACGAGCAGTAACAATAGAGACATGGAAACATAGCATCTATAACATAGCATTTAGAATTTGGAAAATATCACTTTGGTGTATTGAATATTCTGAAATATCGTGTTGTGTAGCGCAACAACAATATGGTTCCGGTAAAACCAGTAAATAACGTACAATAGGTATACAAGAGAAACAAGCCAATTGATGTTTTAAGAAAAAATTTGTCCAACACCTAGCTAAACCTGTGCCTCATCTGCCGCCTACATTTGCAGTTGAACTTTTGTTCTTGAAATTCCCTAACTGCCTTCACCCATTTACTCTCAATTGATCCAATTCGGCCAAAAATGGCATCTATAACCTTTTTACTCTGAATGTAGCTTTTTTATCGCCAATACGTTGAAACGTAGCGGAATCAGTCGTTTGTAGCACCTGTCCCTTTCCGAAAACGTGATCAAACAACATCAAACGTATTGAAAACTGAAGAAATATCAGAAAAATATGTGTTGAAGCACTTTCAGATCTCATCGCTTTGATAGTAAATGCTATTTTTACACGTAGAATATCTTCATCTACCATTAAGCTATATTTTTTTTCAAATCACAATACATTAATTAGAAAATTATATTTGATCATCTATATTCAATATTCATAATTTAAATAAACTCCTGTAATATATATACTAGTGATTCAATTTTTGTTCTTGTTTGCTGGGAATAAGTCACCCATTTTTTATCATTTTAGTACACTCTCTTCTAAATTCTGCACTTGTCCTAGTATTAATTTTTGCGGGAATCCTGTAACAAATTCTCATTCCTTGAATATGAATGGAGTTTTCCTCCGACTTTAATATCACTCTTGTTATATTTACATTATTCTTATTTCTAGTAGCTTCTACTATATTTATGAATGTCACTATTATTTTTTACATTATTACTATTAGCACAAAGATCCTTATGGACTCATCCTTCCCTAACTGAATATGAGTTTTGAAGTCAGTTCAATCAACTACTCAGTAATCTCAGAATACTCAGAATCAAACAACTAGAGTTGCACATCATCAGGGTCAATATGAACGCGACCGAGGCGATGAATCGTTTCTGAACGTTATTTCAGCAACATATTCGTTTGTAGCACGACTTTGTGTCAGGGCAACGTTCGTTACATCGTTTTCACACAATTGTGAAACGCATTTGAAATAATTACAAATAAAACGTGAAATTTGAGTGTGCGGTGTTTTTTAGGGTGAATTTTTGAATTTATGTTTCAATATGATTATGCAAATTGTTTTAATGTGCTTTATATTGTGAATAAATAATATTTGTATGTTGAAGAAGTGAATACAAAGAGTTATTTTTATGTGATTAATTGAATATAAATTGTGAAGGGTGAGATGCTTTTACCAAAAAAATGTAGAAATAAATAAATTATCAAATAAAAAATGGATTCAAAATGTTTGCCTACCAGTTTGTTTGTAGATCGCTGGTTATTTCAGTAATGGCAGACAATCGCTTTCACTTCGTATCTACTTGATCACTGTGCCATATAGTGAAGCAGGTTTTAAAGCTAATTGATTATATAAATCATATCCAAACAAGACTGCAACTTTATAGTTTTATATTATCGGTTGAAATAACAATAGCTGCGATTAGTTAATAATCAGTTATAAAAACAAAACTGTATTCAATTATTATTTTATATATTAAACTGTAATCAATCACTATAGATTGGCCTATCATTATTCAATGATTATCATCATCATTACCTTCAATTATTTCTTTTGTCAACTGAATCTTTTCATATTTCCGTGAATGTTTCAACTCTTATCGACAGAGTAAAATCGTGTACGAGTTTCCTCCCTCGGCAAATTGCATAATATTATTCACCTTCCACGAATTCATACGTGAAATTAAAAAATATACCAGTTTGCTTAGTACATTTTTTCAGTCATGAAACTTGTTATGAACAACTGAAACTTGATGTTTACTTATACAAATCGATTTATCTCCATAATATAGGTATTCATAAAGAAATAAATTATTGAGGACATACTTATACAAAAAAAAATGTAATTCTTCTTCAAAATAATATATAACAAACGATAAGCCTAATAGCAGTGGATGTGGCAGATTAGCAGTTTTTCTTTAAAATAACAAAAATCCATGCGTTTCCAAAATATGTCAATACTGACGACTAAATAATTGCCGCAGATTTATAACTAATACAATGCTAGATTGGCGGTTAACTCGGCGACACCTGTAATAACCGTCAATCCTCGTGTTATGGATTTGTGTACACCGGTTGCCTAACTTCAAGTTCAAGTTTCAAGTCAAAGGTTAGTAGCATGCATGCATCAATGGTCAACAAAATCAGAAAGACAATAATGTTAAAATATAAATTAACTGAGGGGTTTTTATGTTTTAAAATGAATATACGTACATGTAAATATGTGAAGGTATAAATTTGTACAAATAAGTTATCAGCGGGCATGAAAACACTAAAATTTACCACTGCAGGCAAAATGTTTCAAGAAGTGTGATGATAACAGCACAGTTTTTATTGATGCTTTGCATTACTTCGTTTCAAGTTAGGAACATACTTGAGTAATGACATTCCCAAATTGAAATCAATCTCAATTCCAGTAAAATTTCTACGTATAAATTTCTTGCTTCAATTGATTTTCTGTCCGACCAAAAGTTAGGTCACCAATTTTAAATTATCCTGCAAGAATGAGCTTTTTCACATTCCCTTGAGAAATGATAGATATAGGTTTCACTTTAAATGAAAGTACAAATAAAAATCTGATATTTAAGTGGAATATCAGGTTTTCGGTGACAACTTTTTAACGGTATGACTATGAGATATTGAAATTCTAAAAACAAGGAAACACAGATATTTTTAATACCTTCAATATGGTACATAAGTGATAACTATTCATCTCAAATCGCCTGATTGTCAGGCATATATATATATATATATATATATATATATATATATATATATATATATATATATATATATATATATATATATATATATATATATATATATATATATATATAATATATATATATTTATTTATATAAATATATATATATACATATGTGATAATTAAACTTCTTGGATACGATCCAATCTCGAGGTGAATGGGATATTTTAGCCATGTCGTAGAAGATACGTCTCGACCGGGAATTGAACCCGGACCTTCAGATTGCCGGTCCGCTGCTCTCCCACTGAGCTACCGAGATATTACTTTTATGTCATGTGGGAGAGCAGCGGACCGGCAATCTGAAGGTCCCGGGTTGAATTCCCGGTCGAGACGTATCTTTTACGACATGGCTAAAATATCCCATACACCTCGAGATTGGATCGTATCCAAGAAGTTTAATTATCACATCATTCCTCATGCCTAGGTAAAGGTAGAAGAGAGTGCACAAGGACCTGTAGTAACGTCTAATCGTTACACCTTGGGTGAATCCAAGCCCTCAATAGGGCTAGCCCCAGGAAGTGTCGTCACTCTAAGTATAGCCATGACGTAAGAGTAATATCTCGGTAGCTCAGTGGGAGAGCAGCGGACCGGCAATCTGAAGGTCCCGGGTTCGAGCCCTGGTCGTGACGTATCTTTTACGACATGGCTAAAATATCCCATATATATATATATATATATATATATATATAGTTCTTTGTTATATAGTTTCTTCGTTTTCAGAATTTCGATATCTCATACCGTTCAAAAGTTGTCACCGAAAACCTGATCTTCCGCTAAATCGACTCCCGTGGACTCTTCAAGAAATTCTTTGAATAAAATCCTTCTACATGCAGCAGTGAATGTCAGTGTTTTGGACCCTTCCAACAGTGATAAACCATTTGATACATTTTTGTATTGGCTAAGCAATATTTAGGTCTAGGCCTATACGAATTCAAGTAGTCAATTTATCGTTAACTTTAAAGCAAATTAATTATATGGTTAACATTCTATAAAGCATACGAATGTCAACACTGGACTAGATAAGCATTGGCACGAACGTGAAAGATTTTTTTTTTTAAATACTAATAACCAATTATCCAAATCAATTTACAATTTTACATTAGATTTACAATAATAATCGTGGATGCTCATTCAAAGACTATTTCTATTCAACGTTAACGCATTCAATAGTCGTATAATCATTTTCAACTCGTTCGAAAACCACTGTAAAATCAAACCGATTAGTGCATGCTAACGAAGGGACCTCTCAAACTAGAGACAAGTACATAATACATAATTAGAGAAACCCGAGTCTTTAGATCATACGGATGTTTGCGTTGATCTAACGACCCTGGTAGAAAATGAAGGCGACGACAAAGTTTAGGTACTGTTCAAGGCGAAGATTAGACCATTCTCTTGGGAAAGAATGATGTGGAAGTATAGAAGGCAATCCAGGAAAATCCACTCATCACAATGATGAGTATGCATCTTGATTCAGATTCTAATTTTAGTCTCAGACAAATTATAAACGTAAATGACAATTAAATTCCTGCACAAAATTTACCCAATCAATGTGTTATATAAACTAAAATTACACTACTTATAAAACAGTATTCATGAAATAGAAATGAAATCACCAATTATTATTTTTAAAAATCTAAGAATACGTACGCTAAGAAACTGAAAAGTTCATTCGATATTATACTTCAAATAATAATGGATTGTATAGCAATATTATGTATATATATAAAATTGCTGGGTAACATAATAAATTGTATGAGGCTATTGTATAGTTCAAGGTGTAATACACATAAGTTGGTATCTTTTTCAATAGTTCAATCAAATATTATAACATGTAGGTTGACACATATAGAAACAAAAAATACAAGAAAGGCATCACTCAGATGCAACATACCAAACCAAAACTCGTCTTCATACAAGGAAAATTATTTCAAGGTTGGTTAGTTGGCTGCATTGAAGTTTCATCTGAACAACTTTTCAAATGGTGTCAAGTCTACACATAATATGCATTTACTTATTCCAGGGTGGACCATTCATGGCATCAGACATTCAATTATGTTGTCAACAATCCAAATGCTACACCGACTTGTGCGCACAAGAGTCCGTGGGAGCAGATTTAGCGGAATATCAGGTTTCTGGTGATTACTTTTGAACGGCGGCGTGAGATATCGACATTCCGATAAAGAGAAAAAAACACAGATATTTTCAATGCCTTCAAGATGGTTTAATTAATTACCATTTATCTCATATTGCATCATTGTCAGGCGTATACATACTGTTCCAAAAACACATCTTTAACCGTATAGAGTTGGCAAGTAGGCGATATGAGATAAATATCTCACACCCTTCAAGGTTATCACCGAAAGCCTGATATCCCGCTAAATCGACTCCCGTGGACTCTTCACAATATTCATCATTATAATTGTGAAATCATGATACACTTGTAATTTGCATGTCTTTGTTGTTTGAAAATTTTGTAAGTCCTAAAAAAAAACAAGTTAACTAGGCCTACCCATACGAAGCAATTCAACTAATTTTACTACAACATTTCCAAAATAGTGTGTTCCTGCATTTATAGAATTGCGAATCGACAGAAACGATTGAATATTTTGAGCCACTCGCCCCAACCTACTCGGTTCGATTTAATCGTCTGATTATAACGTGTTTTTACCTTTCACGTCGTCGTCTTCGATGGTGGTGCTGCTGTCAGTCGATTCCTTCACTTGAGACCCGTCGCTCTTCTTCGTAATAATACTTCGGCCTGCACGGGAATAAAAACGGAACATTAGTCGACGGAGTACATGGGTGAAACCGCAGTCCTTCGGTAAAACCCGGGGCGATCAAGTAGATGCTACAATTGACGACGTTTTGATAGTATTGTGAAAAGAAGATATGTCGAAATTAATTCAACAACTTTTCATGGTATTGTTGTTCAGAATCGCCAATCGATGGTGCAGCTCAACTAGTGAATGTCACGCGAATCCATGCGATTCATCATAAGTATAAAATATACAAATTATTGAGTTGGCATAAAGATTTTGGAACCATTCAGTAGACACTAGGTCAAGACTACAATTTTTTACATAATACCACCAGTATGTCTATAATGAGTAATTTTCAAATATTTGCCAATTGAAAGATGAGTCTACGTAGTTGTAACAAAACGCCAGCAATGTCCACATCTCTTTCCTCCAAGTTTCGATGACAGACAGCAGCTGCTTCTCCGGTGTGTTTACATAAGAAAGGACAGCAAGCGTATGTACTATGTACCGGTAGTATCACGGAAATAACACGGATCTGAAGAGGAAAATTGGTCCAGATGTTGTTCACTACAGCTGAACGCATTCCGACTTACAATGCATCGTTCAAAAAATGACTAAAACGCAGACTAAAAATTAAGAAAACATCTCACTAATCAACAGGAATGACATTCTAAGTGCTGTAAGTGCTCAATTTATTGTGTCAAAAATACTTTTTAGAAAAATACACTACTTTTTTTTGCAAGTTATAAAACAAGATCAACCTATTTTCTCAGAATTATTTATATAGACTTAAAATGCCAACATAATAATTCTACATATGTATTTTGTAGTGAAGTATTTGAAAATTATAAGAGGTTAGTATTAAAATATAAATCACAGGGCAATGCAAAAATGTGTATATCTTCGCAAAAACATCTTTTCGTAATATCAAGAATATTTCATTATTAAGCTCTCAATCGAATGATTATTATTGTTTGCTCAACAATCCCATCAACGGCTAGTTCATTTGGGGTTCTCTATTATGTGAACAAACATTGCACCGGCTTAGGAGAAACATTTATCCACGCGTTTCTTTGGTTCAGGATAACTTGTTCAACCAAAACATGGAGGAAGAATTTTATTACATTTATTTGTCTTCATTTTTTTTCCTGGTTAATGTTTGTAGCTGTAATATTATATAGCCTAATTGACAATTGAAAAAACAACAAACAATCCTATCAGTTGGTTTATTGAATGAAAGCAGACAGAAAACATACCGTGATGAAATATGAGCTGTCCAGTTAGATTGTACGTGACTGATTCAGCGAGGTGTTAAACCCAGAGTGGAAAAGATTTCATTTTACCCGAAAACTAAGAGTGAATCTTACGTAAGAATACAAACTGATGCTTGGGCCTCACTGTTCGATGCTTTCTCTCGCGCGCAATACAAAACTGACTCAGTTCTAAGCAGGAAGAGTGATGATATTCGAGGGAAAATTACTTCTTTGGTTAATCCGAATTTTTATAAATCAAAATCCGTTTTTTTTTTTATTCACTTCCATTTCGGATTTCGAGGGTTTACTGTACTTGAGTATAAATTTAGTATCTTCAATTTGTAAAACCAAAAGCACATCAAAATGTTGGATCCCAACAGACGTTCTTGACTGAATGAGAAATCACAACGAATTGTTTTCACCAAGTATACACACGTTTGTAAGGAACGACAAAGCCATGAAGAAAAGAGAAAGAGAAGTCTTAGTGTTTTTTTTTTCAACATGCAATTTGAACAAACAAACAAACAAACACACAAACCAAACAAACAAGTAACACCACCAGTAGATTAGGCTCATGTTGGTAGAAACAATTACCAACTAGGTGTACAACATTAAGGTTTTTACAACAAAGCATTCTCGTCAATATTATTGATTTAATACATTCGGATAGATTACCGTGGACAACATTCTAATGAACAAATCTTTTGGGATAAACAAACCAAGCAGATTTTTCATGTACATTATTAAAGGACATGACTACCCTGAAAATAGATTTCAAGTAAAACCAATAATGAGGATATTTATTTTTCTAATTTTAGAGAAAACTATAAATGATCATCTTTTGTGTGCTCGAGAGACCATGAGTCATGACGTTAGGCATTACCGTACCTGTAAGTACTGTCTACGTCCGGATCTCAGAGGACAAAGGAATCTATTACAATCTTTGAAATCGCGATGATAATTTTATAGTATTCTCCAAAATTGGGAAAATAACTGTTGTCCTTATTCATTAAAAATTAACTTTAGGGTTGTGCTGTTCTTCAATTTTTCACACTTGGTATGCTTTGTCTGGTTACTAATCATAGTTTGATCATTACTATACATAGCCAATATTCACCCAATCTGATTGGTTTTGATTATACAGGATATTGCATTCCGATTCCATCACATCGTTAGAATCAGTCCGAGTAATCTGTACACGTGGTACATGACTCGGATCCTTCAAACTAATTTACTTTCTTTCAAACATCTTGGTGGGAGAAACGAAGGAATTCGACTGGAAGTACAATATATGTTTCACACCTGTTTTACACGAGTGAAGTTACAAAATATCAATAATTGTTCAGAGAATACTTTCAAGGTGAATATGATTGAACCTGATATTTATTAATCACTTTCATATCATATCAATATCATTTCCTATCAATCGAGTTGCCTAATTTCAGTAATTTGCGATATTTATGACATGATAAAACATTTATTTAGTATTTTTTAGTACAGGCAGGGTTTATATACGCGCGCAGTTGACCCTGATGTGCGCACTTCTCAACTTCAGAAATGCAGCTCTTAATCTCAATCTGCACAGTTGTAGGCCTAATATAATGAACGTTATCAAAGAAGAATTCGTCACTGAAATTCCGCGCACTAAATTACTTGGCAAAATCAACCCCATGGTTATGATGAGCGTGAGGGGGGAGGGGGGAAAGTGAATCCAATAGCCATTTACGCCCCTGAGGGCGTGAAAAAAACAAAGTCTTTCATAAAATCCCCTGCGGGGCTGTAATGCCCCCCCCCCCCCCCAGTATCCGCGTGGAACCTACCTCTTAATATGATTGAGCGCAGTTCTAAATTTTCACTAATATAACCACTGAGTACAGTACCACATTTATAACCCGTGGAATTACCAATTAACAATGAGTCCATGACTAGTAGGTCAGACGATGAATAAAACATTAAAAGTATCCATCCCTACGACAAATTATTGGCCATGTAGTCATTTGAATTTTTTTGTATTTTATAAACACTCTTGCTGATGTGCTAGATGTACAGTTAGATTAGTTGAAAATTCCAATTGAATACCACAGTATTAAAGTATAGAGTACAGAAGAATTGACTCTCTAAATGTGGAATGAATGAATTAAACAAAGAAGTAAAGGGAAAAAATGGCTTCATATTGATATAAAATATCTTTATATGAATGATAAATTCAGGTATCAATAATATCATTTTTGTATCAACTTGAATTCAAAAATCTACTACAAATCAATTGACAAGAATAACTATTTGGCCTAATACCTTATATGGTAAGAACAATGTGCAATTTATACCTGAACAATTTACAAGGACTATACCTCAAGTCAAGTGTGTTGATGGTTTTCTCCCAACTCACACTCACTAAAATATTATTATCATTTCTGTACTTCAATGTTCCTTTAATTAAATATGTGGAAGGCTACTGACTAAAGAGACAAACATCTCTTCTAGGAATGTCAACTGATTACAGTAACAATAATAAGTGTCGCAGTCGGAATTAGGTTTGTTAAGTTGGTAGATAACTGCCAACATTCGTAACAAAAGTAGGCCTAAGTAGAATAATTGTAACGTCACCTTTTCGACACGCTTCCGAGAAAGCAGAAAGTCAAATTCGATGATAATATCGACGGTTACGACTTATTTCAGGTTGAAATTGCAAATTAATTGGTTTAGTTGATTTTTGAAAATTAAAGAGGACGCAAACATTACCTCATTGTTCAATTCCAATTCACGATCGAAACTTACGTCTTTGAACGTATGTTATAACTAAAACGTGACATTGTCATATTCACTTATATCGCGCGCATTTACTGAAGCACCAGATTGAATGGAATGATATAGACAAGAAATGTTCATTTCATTACAAACAGCCCGATTGACTTCATTTGTTTGAAACTAAACTCGTATGTTGATAATTGAACACTTATCAAAGAAAAACATTACAGTAGGCCTACCGTATTTGAAATGATTAGTGAATATTGAGAAAAATTCAAGTTTGTTTAAAAAGAAACAAATAAGAATACACATACTTTGCATCAACAACATAAGTTTCGTTGTGAATGATTGATGTCTAGATCAAGTGAATCGTGCAATCTCTCGCGAGAATTACTCACGAGAGATTTACTCACTTTCTCACGTCATCATACCTACGTGTTATGTATTTTAAATGTTACGGAGATATTGGGAGAACGACCATGATTGATAGACGTTACATCAGGTAGACTGCGACAAGTCATCAAGCTTGAAGCGCAATCATTTACTTTCTAAACACAACAGGTTATTGATAATACGGAATGTTGAATTTTAAAAAATCACTATGCCGAAACTACGTTTGATTCGTAATTTATTACCAATAAAACATATTTGTTTACAGTATAAGTGAAAATATTGATTTATATATTTATTAATAATAATATTTTTCATGATTTTTTTTATAGGAAAACGTAAACAGGTCAAGTATGGAAGTAGACGTGAACAAAGTGACAATGACCTTGATAACATTTTGAAAATAGAGTTTTTTGTTTTCAAAAAATTGATTTTGCTAGTATTTCACTAATTAAGATCAATTAGTAAGTGTTTCAAGAAATATTCGTCGTTTATTAAATAGTATGGATGGAATATAAAATTGTCAACAAAAAAACGTGTAACTAGTTGATTTTATGATCATAAAAACGGTACCGGTAGTCATTTTGAAAGTGAGAAAATATTCTAGTCTGATCCTGCATAGAGTAATTCCTCCCTATATCTCGATAACCATTGAAACCAACATTGAAAACACATAATACATAGAAAAACATCGGACAAACAGTTTGTTGGGTGATTTTGTAGAATCAGTCTTACCACTTTCTGTGTGACGAATCGGAAAACCACAGCAATTTGAGAATAATAAAAAAGACACAAGACAAGCATTAACACTACTCACGACTACTTGCTGATTGTATGAGAACATGGTGGCTATAAACTAAGATTGAAAGAAACACCATGGAAATCAAACCGTCACCAAAGAAAAAAGTTGTGAAATATCAGCACTCCTGAAAGAGGATATCAAAATAGTTCGTTTAATACATATATAAAAAATAAAAAATCGATAACGGATTATTCATTCATTATTGTGTAATAAAGCATTATTGGTACTGAATGATTTCTTTGCCCATACTGCGACAACAACTCAGAATAACGGCCGAGGTTCAGCAGCTAGCACCGCGAGACTAGGACTTCAATTGGCCAACGTTTACTAAAAGGGCAAATACTATGGCAACATGTCTGGCTTTTGTGTATTTCCACTGTTGTTAGCCCTGCTTATGAGATGGGCTACGAAATATGTCAAGTTTTTCTTGTGACTTTGCTACTCTATTGTGTTGCTGTACCAGGGCTGTGCAAGTCTCGAAATTCTCCATCAAGATCGAGTGAAGATTAAGACTCAAACTCGATCAAGAATATTTTTTCACAGATTGAAATTTCGGGTCTCGAACTATTTCGAGCGAGAGTGGAAGGATAAACTTGGTACCGTTTCATAATTCAACAGATTGGTATCAGAAATAGGGAAACAGTGTCTGAAACTTGTGACAAAGTTTTATTTCTCTATATTTCTATTGAATTTTGAATCAACTGGAATTGTGCTCGAACTTGCTCGAGTCTCGCTCGAAAATGAGTGGAATTCGCTCAAAATTCGTTCAACTTGAAAAACTTGTGCTTGCCCAGCCCCAAGTGTCCGCGTGCCTTGGAGCGCGCTGGGCACACGACAAGTGCCTGTCTCGTCCGGTCAATCCGTGATAGAATGAAATACAAGATATGAAGTGCAGATATTATATACTGGTAAGACAAATGATCTGTTGAATACAGTGCAATGAAATATCAAAGAAAAGCCTGAATATTGGAGGAAAATAGATACGAAATCAACAACAGTTACAACCTACTTCCGATAACTACAAGCTTATGAGTAGATTTCTTCCTTTACAAAACTGGAACTTATCTTTTGATAAGATACAATTAGAACCTTTAACGACGGAGCTGAATGCATTTCTTTCAACTTGGAATGAAAATTAGGTCTATAATATCGAAATTATTAAATATTTGCTCAAGTTTAAACTTTCATCACTCAACAATAATAATGCAACACATATGGTAAGAATGTAGGCCCTAATGATGTTATTCCTGAACAAAGTTCAGACCCAAAAAATTAAGATTCATCAACGCGTACGAACGATTCTGATATTCCAGCTTTTAGAAACACTTTTCAACGAACAGCAAACTAGAAAAAATGTAAAAAAAAAGTAGCCGTTCATTGAGAAATGAGAATATGGAGTCTTTGTGACGAGCAGAGATTTACCTATAGTATTCTTCAAATTACGTCGTTCAATCCGATTCTAAACTACCGTATATGTACACATGCTTATCACGAGGGATTCGTTTATTCCACGGACAACACAATTGATTCACAATATTCCAGTTCATGCTGGCATATTTGTCAGACAGATTACGATGCCGCTCAGTGGCCCCACTCAAAAACATCCGAGTCATTCCAAACGGTAGACAAAAAGAGACAATCTGGCAACGAAATAATCAACCAATAAGTAATAATGAATGATGAAAAGAAATTCCATAAGAGAAATATGTGCCGTTTTCTGAACTCGTATAGGATTGTTTAATTAGCTCGATGCAAATATCAGATAAATTGATGTAACTAAAATATGTATCTAAAAAAGAGAAATGTTGAACCTTTCTGTTGAACAGGTTTCCACTGGAATAAGCATGAAGCTGAAATGTATTAATACACCTGTAAACTCTCAAATATATCAGCTATGTGCTGAACAAAAAATAAAAAATAATCTAATATATATTTGTTCAAAAAACAAAATATATTGTGGGATGAATTTGATTTGTAGCACTCTGGCATGTGAAGCATTGATTTATTCATTTATGTTAATGTCGCTCAACGACCCCACCAACAGCTAGGTTATACGGGGGTACGAATGAGCGGGCGGCATTGAAATGAAGAAGTGATGATACGTGAAAAGACGTTCACGAAAACCCATACCTTACGCAGGATTCGAACCCACGCCTAATAGTGACTTCAGTTTCTACCGCTAGCAATGGTTGACTGAGCCACGGGGGCGGCAACACAGGTTAAACCGCTGTGTCATTGATTGCTTGAAAGAGAACAATTGTTATGACAGATTTTCCACTTGGAAGAAAATTGAGTGTGTGGATCGGATATTTCTGACTACGCTCCCTTAGCGCTTATTTGTCGCAACTACGTTACTCACGTACGAGCTTCGTAAATGGCACAAATGGAGCATGTGAATGATAAACTAAAACATCATATGAACCGTCACGAACAGAATGATGATCGAAAACAACTCAACGTTACACAACTCATCCAAACAAACCTTGCACTTTTTACCTGCCTTCAACTAGAAAATGAGATTAACAAAAACTAACCTAAAAATCTCATTTTTCTGTGACTTGCACTTTCATCACATATTACCCTGAAATGTTATCGTTTTTCGGGAATGATATTATTTAAGAAGGCCCGGTGGGAACGCAGTATTTACACAAAATATTAATTTTATCAAACTGATCTTGAACGATTTTGGCACAGATTCGGATGCTATAAAACGGTGCAACTATGCAAGGTGCTTTTTGAAAAGCTATAGTCGTTTGAACATAATATTGGGGCAAATTTTCCTTTTCCCCTTGAAACGAGATGAAGAGGCCTTTGTTACGCCGGACTCTTCTCTTGAGAAGGTGATTAGACACTTGAATTTATAGCAAAGAAATAATTGCATGCCCTTTTCATTAAAAAAAGTGAATAATCTTGGAATATACTAAAAGTAGAACACGTACTACGTTACAGTAATTGATGTCTGATGACTAATATTATGATATCAAACTTCAAAAGCAAACTGAACAGATTATATTGGGGTGAATGATTATTGTCAGTAACAATTATTGATTCATATGATTTTCAAATTCAAGAAATAAAATATTAAAAAGTTCAAACAAATACAAGATTTGCACTGTGAAGTGCTGTGGAAGAAAAACGACTCACTCCTTATGAATCATTCACTGATTATTAATGTCAACGATGTAATTATGTTGTTGCGACTGTACTAGAGACCAGAATTTTGTGTCAGATCAACGCTAGTTAATATAACACATATCTTTATGACGCACACAAATAATATTGTCACAAATACCTGAAAGTGAAAGAATCAATTTGAATAATGGATTCAAAAACACGTCAATTACCTACTTTCTTGTGATGATTCGGGACATTTTAATCCCACAAATCCTAGAAAAATACGCAATTACATAGACAATGATAGTAATAATAATAATACATACTGTATCTGAAATATTTGTAGATCAATTGTATCATAGAATAAGCAAAGCCACACGCAATTTTAAAGCGATCAAAGCGGAACTAATTTTCTAGCTAAGAACGCTAAATATCTAATCGACAGCAATTATTTCTCATCGATTTAGCTACAGTCTAATTCTAAATCTGAAAAATACTATAGTTTTGCCACTTCATTCCATCGTTCAATAATTGTAAACATTCCGACATACTATTGGTAGAAATACAGAGCAGTGGTGTAGATATATACAAAAGTGTAGATATTCAAACTTGGGTGATATTTTCATGTCGTTTGGCAATAATTACAAGAAGTAGGCTGTACTTGTTTCAATTTCAATATTGAAATAGAAGTACCACGACAAAGGGAGCTTACAGAACAAGCTTACGAAGCAGTTAGCTGTGTGAATATTTGTATGAATATTTGTTTGCCAAAATGATCAAATTAAATAGAATGATCGATGAATGATCGATTATTAAAGTGCATTTTATAATGACCTTTCCACCGGTGAACCATTTTTCTGAGTCAAATAATGGTTCATCATCAATTATTGCCAAATAACATTTAGATTAATAATAGATATTTTACTAAAGGGTGCAAAGTGTCCAAGGTCTATTTCAATACAAGAATTATTGAACTAGAAAAATATTAAATAACAAACTTGCTACATTATTCTACTACTAGTAGAGAATGATTTGAGAAATAAAATCTACCGGTAACAAAAAGTTACAAAAATAGTTTCTGTAAATTTAAAGAAATAAAATACATCATGCTGTATTTTGAAGAAAGTTGAAATTTTGACTAGATTTATTTATAGAGAAAGAGAGGGGCTTGTTGGGTGGTAGTTTTCAGGGGGATTTATTACTAAACTAAAGGTAACATATTGTTATCGACGCATGTTAATGATTACACTCAATTTCTTTATCTATGAATATTTCCATTCATAACAAAGAAAACGATATCCTGATGATTTTCTTTATACTCAAAGAATGTATCAAATTTACATTCAATTCGATGCTCGAGAAACTGCTGATGAATACACTATACATTTACTTTGCACAATATATTTGTGAGTATTACCGGTATTCAACTAGGCCAGCACATCAGTTTAGTTTTGCAGAATGTTCCTAACAGAATAAGAATACCAACTTAATTCTGCGTTAGGGGAAGAATATAAAAGTCGCTGTTATTAGTAAGAGGAAGGGCTTTTAGAATTCTTCCACACTATTTACTACAAGGTAGGCCTATATCAAATACCAGGAATATAAAAAAATCATTAACAGTGTCAATGGAGAAAAAATCCGAGAAATTTGTGATTACCAAGAATTTTAAATACGTAAATAGAAGTAGGCCTAGGAGTAATGACTCAGTTCATGAAGGTACTCATGACTATTTCTCGAGCATTAAATTTCTCAATGGTAATAATAATAATAATAATAATAATTATTATTATAATATACGACGCATTTGTTGAAATTGAACAATTTCAATGAGTTTGTCGTCTAAGTAATGTTCAAATGAAAACCGCACGCCCTCTTAGGTGCTTTGCATATATAATTTGCGGTTCTCAAATGAACACCCTCGGTTTTATTTCATTGTGTGCTACGGAATTGTCGAGTACACAATTTGCATCGCTAGTATTTAGCAGGATAATTACCTTCGAACCCCTCACGCTTGTTCGTCACTATGTGGTTTGGAAGAGAGAGAGAGAGAGAGAGAGAGAGAGAGAGAGAGAGAGAGAGAGAGAGAGAGAGAGAGAGAGAGAGAGAGAGACAGACAGAAAAGAAATGATACCAGGTGTTAATTTGGTTCATTATGAATGAAGAGTATTAAACGTTATAGGCCTAAGCAAATTATCAATATTTATCACTTCCCATTTGCCAACGATTTTAATTACGTTGTTCAAATAATGACCTATGAAATGGTAAGGATACATAATAAATCATATTCAACTCAGTAATTTTGGTTACGAGAGGACGCTTATTTCCGTCACATTGGTAATTAAAATTACAAATATGATTAAATTACAAATCTTTACCAAAATATGGACCATATTATTCTCAGTAATTAGAACGTGTACAACTATATTCCCTGCAGAGTAGGCTAACTATGAATGATTTCATATTCAAAATTCCTTAACTCTCAATTTCTTGAAAGCAGAAATATGCCAAGAAGATAGCCAAATTAATCGCAAGGAAAACCTGAGTTCACAAGTATTAACAGACGAATTGAAGACCTATGTGCCAATTGTACATTACCGACTGTAGCAAATGAAGAATGTTCCACCTCAAAATAATATGTTAAAATCTTGACATGCATAACATACTTCATAGGACAATTAAAGCCATGTTTACGTTGGCGAGCTAGCTTCAATGACTGACGACACTTGTGAACTACAGTCCGAAATACCCGATGTTAACAAGAATGACAAGTATTGCAGATTAAAAGAAGTCCATTTGCAGCAAGAGAATTATTTCAATAGAAAATAGTAACTTTTCAATACAATGCTAAAATTCAAATGTGTCAGTGAAAACAATATATAACTAATTCATTCAATTCATTCTAATACGCTCATTTAATAATACAGAACTTACAAATAAAATTGGAGGTCATTATTTCATAAAAACTTGATTATTTTTCAATTGAAAACACGATGGTTTGATATAGACTTGTATTCCAGAGGTCGGAGCTTGTAAGTGTACGTTAGCAACACAAAATTACACGTGAACTTTTGATATTTAATCTAATTGCTGTACGCTTACTATCGTTACGTTAAACATTCTGACAAGGTTGGGGTATAAATACTCTTTCAAGAAATATGGCATTTGATAAACTTGAATCTAACTTTCATTACTGAACAAAAATACTGGAGGAAACATAAATAATAAATAGAATGGAGCGCAAGGATGTTAAAACTGTGGAATATATTCATATATATATATTGTATTTTTGGAGTGGTTTAGGCCGACCATTGGATTTCAAAATGAAGTAAGGATTGTTGATAATTAGAAAAATTCAATTATATTTCAATTGACAAAGTCGTTCCTTCCAGATATAGTTTATTTTTTATCATTCAGCTAATGAACTAGATCTTTATAATTTATCACAATTTTATCAAATAAAATTGAATAAACTCAAACACAATGCTCAAGTATGTTCAATCAAATATCTGGCTCCTGCAGTTTGAGATTTTAATATATTCATTGTGGATCTTGTCACCTTATTGGCTAACAAGAGTTGATTATTATTGTCCGATACACATACTGAGATTGAGATAAGAGGTTTGTTCTATTAACTGTTGGTTTCCTCCTGTTTTTGATTTAATTCAACAATTGGCAACTTAAGGGGGCACCACAACCCTGAAACGAGATTTAATTAATTATGACAATATTCATTTTCCCAATGTTAGAAACACTTGAAGCCATCATCTCAGTCCCGCAGGCTCGGTCGTGACGTGGACATCACTCGATTGCTACGTCACGACTCAACGAGTGGACGGTTTCCAGTTTTCTCGACAACTAGAAGAATAAATACCGTCGTAATTCACTGAAATCTAGCTGCAGGGTTGTGATGGCCTTCAAAAACATTACTCCCTTTTAATATATATAAATACAATTATATATGGTTTTAGTCAGTCAAGATATTTATATTAATTTGATTCATTTTACTCGAGGTTTATAAAGGAAAGAGATGTCTGAAAATAATAATATATAAATGATACAATTCATGGAAAGAGGAATATAAAGTTTATACACAATCATGGTTTAGAAGGATAATGTTTTTTTAAGTTCTCATTTGAATTTTATATTAGAAATGCTGACAAGATGGAATGATATGATTAATGAACGTGAATGTCTACTCTAATTAGAAGTAATTCGTAGAAAGATGACCGTACAGATCTAGAAAACAGAGCTAAATGTGTAATAATTCTACGATTCGCTTTCACTAGGAAGAAAATAAACTAAAACTAGCTTCTCATTTCTAATTGATTATTTTCGTTACTGAATTTTAGTGAGAATGATAATAATAATGAAAAATATACATAGTGAATTCTATTTTTTGAGGTACAGGCTACCTATGCTATGAAAACATTTGATAAAGATATCTAATTTTACGAGTTGTAAACAATGTAGGCCTACATTTAAAATACTAAATATTCTGTAGAAACTTTGAAGTCAACTAGAAAGACGTGATACTAACTGCGGTAAGTGATTGGGATGTACAAAATATTAAAAAATAAAGTAAAACAACAGTTACCCTTGTCGAGTTTTCTACGTTACATGAAAAAAAATGTTTTGCAATATATGGTATTTCAAATTTACTATATTTGATGTTTGATTTATTGTAGTGAATTTGTTTCTACCAAAACGACTCTGATATGGTCTCATATTCATCACGAAATATCTAATAGTCTTCAAGAGACAAAATAAAAAACACTTTCTGTGGACACATAAAATATCTTGTATTAATTTTGGAAGTTACAAAAAATGACAATAATTTTCGACCACTTTGAAAAACACAATGAAATTTTACGTAATTTCCACGAAATCGATTCTTGAAGAAAGTCCAAACACAATTATCAATCTACTGAAAAAAAAAACTTATTTACATTGACACACAATACCCGTCAAGTTGAAAAAACTAGATAAATAACTAGCACGAAACTAGTTTGCACTTCTATTTCTTTCATCGGATGGCATTCACTAGTAACTAGTCACAGATCAATCCAAATGCAAGTCAAAAATACGTACACTTAGAAAACAAAAAATATATAAAAAATATTTGTATAAACAACAATAATAATAATAATAATAAATACAGCGAGTTAATACCACAATTATTCTAAGTCTATGGTTCAGCTAAGTTTGACTAAGTCTACGTAATGTATTTAATGGGGGTTCCAATTGATTTGTTTCCTAATGAAAATGCTTGATGGCTGTGAGTGATGAATGCAGGGAGTCTAGAGACACATTTACAATCAACATATCATACTGCAGTTCGCATGTGCCTGGTCACGCCAACATAACAATCGACAATATTGCTCCGTTTACACAGACTGAATTGTGAATTTTAGCATTTTACAATTTCCAAAGTTGGTACAATGTTTTTTCAAGAAGAATCCAGTAAATTGGATAGGAATTAATGATGATTACAATTTAACCTATTATGTTGGTAGAAACTACAATAAACATGTGGATAAACAGCCGAACTGACAGGATAAAAAGTAATTAACCTAATTTCCCTTCAAAGTTCAATGAACAATATTGAAAAAAATCATGTACCAACATTAAAATGGTGTAAAAGAAAAATTTCAGTGTAAAGTACTTAATAAACAGGTAACCATTCGACATGTTCATGTTGGCAACGCACGCAACTTGCAGTGGAAACTAGTTGTGTAACATTGAAGAATCGAGCCAACGTAAATCATCGTACAGGGAGTTGGATAATCGGCAGATCTTTCAAGTTGGTTCGACAGATTGAATATCAACAACTTTCCATGTAAAACTGGCTTCAGGTGAAAACATTCAACATTTTCAATCCACTGAAATAGTTCAAGAAATACTGACAGTTCTTTCAATGGTGATTGAATTATAATTTGTCTAATATTTATAAAAGAAAAGAAATTCAATTCTTCGAATGCTACACTCTAGTTTCCGGTATCGATGTTGAACGTGTGGATTCTACGTACTTCTAGAAAAAACACATGAGAACATAAAAAACACGAACCAAAGCCAGAAAGTGAACGAGTGATTTGCGATTTTCGTTATTTTCATAATGAAGAATGCCAGAACAAAAACCAAGAGGAATGTTATCCAACTCTAGCTGTATTTTCATTGACGAATCAAGGATTTTGCCCGTACTCTCCTTCACAAGGATCACTATTCAGGGGGCGCGTGCACGGTGCTTAGAAAATAGAGAAATTCATCTTAATCATCTTTTGTCATGTCTACAAACCAGTGTTTTAGTGGAATAGAAAGTTTACCAACCCCAAGACAATTTTATGCTCTGTAATTAATATGACACACTACTTTTGTGAGTTCAATCAGTTATTAGGCCTACTTATAACATAATAAGTCGATGAATTTCAACACATTCTTGCTGTTCTTTGATGTATCATCTTGAAACTGATTGAATTCACAAAAATTGAATGTCATATCAATAACTGAAGAGCATACAATTATGTTGGTGTTTATATACTTTTATTAAATGACGATGGTTTGTGGACATAGAGAAAAAATAGTGAAGATGAATTTCTCTACTTTTAATTTTGTAGAAGCACTGTGCATGCACGAACCACCAAATCGCAAAACAAATAAATGTAGACCCTTCTTCAATACACTACGACATATTACAAGGAATCACATGTATGGATACTGGGATTCAAAAGTTGGTTCAACATTACCGCAAACATAAAATCATCTTCTATAATCCATCACTTTGTATATGTCTGTTATAAAATAGCACGGTACTAGAAAATTGATATTTTGAAGAAAAAAAAATACGTAAATTGGAAGAAAAATTGTGGTGCGACACAAAACACGATTTTTTAATACTCCACAAAGTAGGTGCCACGTTAGAATGAAATCTTTCATTCAATATGAAGGTGGTTCAACAATTCTTAGAGATGTTTGCACTTCAACGTTAGGCCAGCTTATGGATTATGCTTCATCTCAAAGTAATGAATTTTACTCATCAAAAATAATATTTGAACCTGCCGTACCTATTATAAGGATAACGAGTCTACTTGGTTTTACAGCATTCTTCGATGAATATAATAAATAACGTGGTAATTTTGGGGTAAATTATGATGGGATATAAAAAATAATAACAATAATATGTACATAGAAGGAGAAGTTGGGGACAACCACGGTTCGTGGTACGATAATTCGTTCATCGAACGGAAGTTTTGTTGGAACTACGTCTGAAGTAACGAAAGTACCGTAACACAAACCTGTTGGTTGAATATTTACAGACACCTTCGTATCCGAAGAACAGTAAAAAGTATCGTTTGGGTTGACGCATTTTCGATAATGTTCTTACCTCCGTTGTTACAGTCCTTATAAGGGAACAATGATGAATTTGTATCAAGTTTATCACAAACAAAAGTAACGTTTATTTTAAATTAGTCAATTGGATACTGTGAATTATGGTGAATTTTCTCGGAGGGTGTTATAACCTTCAAAATCAGAAATAGTTATGAAGCACATACACATGGTTGAGAAGATTTGATTCATTTCTCTGCTGGCCAAGTATGAAATACCTGCAGTATTATCCTATTCAAGTCCAGAATCAGAAACCAATCCTCCTACAACATACGAGCATCAGATTGATTAACCATATTCCTTTATATAATCATCTATTTCAATCTACCCAAATGATACAAGCCCAAGAAATAAGTCAAATATGACATACTTATTTAAAATACCATTTTATATATGTGAATTTTTATATTTTTATCAACAACTAAAAACATGACACAAAAATCATTGTTTCCAAAACAGACTAAATATAAGAACTGATAAGTTTATATATACACTTGAACATATTATATAAGTTACCTAGTATTAATTTATAAACAAATAAATGTATACGCCTACCAGATGAAAATGAATCATCAACAACTCCAAACTAGTCTCGTTTCTACTGTTCAACGATGACGCGAGGTCGAGAATACGTGGTGGTCGGGGGAAGGCGGGTGGGGGTGGGGGTAGGGGCGGGAGCGTTTATTATCGGTGCCGTGTGTGGGGGGCTCGGAGGTACTTACCGCGTACATCATACTTACTGGAAAAGTTCCGGGTTGCTAGCATCGTTGTGAGGATCGCACCCTACCAACAAATAAAACATCATATTCAGGGGCGGACGCCCATGTGGGCCCTGGGGGGGACGGCCGTTGTCAGATCCGAAATCGAGCAGGCGGTGAGAGAAGAGAACAATCGGGGCGGAAACGGGACGGGACTGTGGTTATGGGAATGGGATCTAATTCATCTTTGAGAACAAGATTGATTAGAATTGACGACGAGAGAATAAGATTATGAAAGATAATATTTTATTTTGAGTGTTGAAGAAACTTTACTGTTGCTTGAATCGATTAATGTTTAGTTCGAAAGCTTAGAGAGAAATGTCAAAACATTTCAGCTACGCAAAAAGAAAAAATGACGTAAACGAAAAAACGGTAAAAACATGAAAAATAAGTTCATATTCTTCGCGTACCACAAAACGAAATATAATTGGATATAATATAATGAATTTAATTAATATTCACCTGAAATTTCAGCCAAATTAAGCTGATATACATCAACCAATGATATCACAGTAGTTGTTTCTCTAGATTTATATTGTCTCATTACTCATTTCTTAAATTTGTGTACTCATTCTCCTCTTTCTTAGCAAGCCCCTAAGCAGTTAGCGCGTGTGAAACAAAAACTGAAGAGGTTTCGATGCAACAATACTATGGTGTAACTATGTGAATGTTAATAGTACTGTATGGTAATAACATGTACTAGATCTTTACTAGAAGCAGACTTATTCCGAGGTAAGCAAGTTGAAAGAATATTGAACGCTATTCAATCCAGGAATATAGGTGACAAAACAACACTTGGGAAGGAGTTGGGTGAATGGAAGACTGGTGAAATGATTTTCCACTACGGAAATTTTACTTTGTTGCTTTAGTTAAAAATGTTCGCCCAAAGAATAAATATAGAAATTTAGATTTAAAATGAGATGGATAATCTCTACTTGTTGGAAACAATAACCTCTCTTGACTTGGAACAAGAAATCTGATGCTTTAATTGGGAATGTTTTGAAAATAATGAGTAAGGCCTCAAGGCACTTTACGTTTTAACTTTACGTCATTTTCTGGAGAAAGTTATCCAATTCCATCGTTGATTTTTCAAATTGTTGGCAAAACTTTGAGAAACAATTGTTCCTGTCAATGAAAAAAAGGAATCAAGATACTACATTTACCCTAATAATCATCTACGGTTGGTAGAAAAGTACAATAAATTATACAAAATGACTGAAAATGATGTCAGAAACGGATTGCTCTGTACAACGAGAGCCGACTGAGACCCAGAGATGATGACAGAGAAGAGAGAGGAGTTGAGGGGGCATTTGCCCCTTTGGCCCCCCAGGCAGTCCACCCCTAATCATGTTCACTAAAATTATGACAGTTTTTTTTTGTTTGGTGGCATACAATACAACAGATGAATAGTCTCCCGCTGCCCCACCAAAAATTTTCAGAGTCACACTCTATCAAAATTTTGAGTGGGGGTTTATTGAAAATCTACCTAAATAAAACTATCATTATATTGGATGTCTTAATATCAAGTAACACTCATGTATTTTAGTAGTATTGACGTAAATGGAGAGTGGATGGTTGTAACAGTAAATGTCACACATTTTGATGGGCCACTTTCCTAAACTGTCTCACTGTGCCAATTAGAGTAAGTTGTAGACCTACCATTATAAAGCTAAGAACAATATAAATTAGAGTGAAAACAGATCAAACTTTCAAACTTTGATGATACTTGATAATTGCACAGAATCTTTCGGACAACTATTCAGAAACAAAGCAGAGTGTATCAATATATTAGGCGCATATTTGGAAACCCTAAATCCTCAGAAAACAATACAACATTTATTTAAAATAAACTTGCTTAAAAGTCATACTATTTTGTGAGAGATTTTTGTCCCGATGACGAAAATATAATAACCATTTTACCGTAGTAATTTACGTTCGTCAAATAATCAGCCAAAGATCTCGTCCTCTACGTTGCAGCATTTGTCCGAAACGATTCCGCAGAATTAAAGAAACAAATGTCACCAACTAGATTCTATCACAAATACCTTGTCGCTGAGGGGTTGGCGGCGCAACGTCGAAACGTACCTTTAGTTTGCGTCTCGCATTGAATTTCTTCAGGCAGTCAACGGTCTCTTGTCTGTGCACGACAGACGCAACGCGTTCTCGTTGCTGCAACAACAAGCAAGGCATTTCAACGGCTGCACGGAGCGCGCTCGTTTACCAACAAACTTTGAACGAACAAACAATCTGAAGGAATCGTTGGACAAGTCATTGTACACAACGGTTCGTGTCAACCGAATAATCGGAGTTGTTCCATCAGCCCAACGGTTACGTCTGGTATTTCTGCTATCTTCAGGAAATAAGCAGCTATCAATTTCTATTCGATTATGCCCATTCAGTCAAATACTCAAGTGAATTAAAGAAGATTTCTGCATTCCAAATCTACCAATATATGTAAAGAATTGATGAAAGAGTAATCAAACAGCAAACCTGAATGTTACTTTTATAGGCTCAACTTGAATGAAAATTCTGACGGTTTAATAATTATTAAATAAATTACCCACAAACGTCTGGCACATTTCCTAATATACAAACACTACGTTCCCATTTGACGGAATATTGTTAAAGTCCCTCCCCCCCGTGAGTCTGACAAGCCCCGGCCTGGCACACGTACGCAGATCCACGGGTGTTTCAGGGCTTCGGTCGAGGTGATGCGCTTCGACGGGTTCACCGTCAGCATCTGGTTGATCAGGTTCTTGGCTTCCGGGGTCACGGTGTCCCACTCGGGCGACGGGTACTGCAAACAGAACCTTTCATCACATTCCATTCACGTTGAGTTTCATTACGCAAAGTAATGATAACTAAGATGTAGTGGTGTCGGATGATAGAATGATGAGATTAAGGTTTCTTAGGTAACGGGAAGCATAGTGGGATATTGTGGGAACCATCTTGTACTTAGCCTAGACTACAGAGGGAAACCATGAAAAACCCCTGGCAGGGATCGAAGCAGATCCGATATTCCCCTCACCTCCCAGGTAACATAAAGCAAGCACTTATCCGCTGAGCTACCTGTACCAGCAAGAGGAATTTAATACAACTTAGTAGTTGTAAAGCAATATGTCCGCTCTGAGATCAACCTTGCAGGTAGATCACACCAGCCTCAATTCCATTGTTGACAATATTTGTCATAATCATTGTCCCAATAATGGAAGTTATAACACAATTAACCACCAGTGATTAACCTAACCATTCTCTCCTCAAAACATACCATCCAATCAAGTGGGCTGTTTAATACGTGGAAATACCGGATAGGGTATTCACTGGCCTTCAGATGAGTCACACCTAGGATTCTACATGGATACGCAACTCTTGCTCATTCCTTATGTGGACTCTTTCCAGAGCTAGGAAACCTGAGGGCAAAATGATGGTGCGTGGTGAATAGAGTTCTAATTATATTAGGTATTGGCTTATTGTGATCCTCGACGGTTACTTGGTCACCCAATGTACTGTTTTTTCCAATTTATGCAAGATATGATTTTCAAAGGAGACTTCCATGTTGAAAGAAGAAATGCTCCACAAAAAAATCACGTGAAAACGCAATACTGCTCATCTGCTTTTATACGCACGAAATATTCTAGTGTATATAATTGAAACTTAACTTGGGATGCATCATGCAATATTGAAGAAGTTAGAGTAATTTGTACCGCAGTAATAACAGCCCATTCATGGTTTCACAGCTCGGGAACGCTGTTGCCTTTCCAAGGACACAATATCACTCTCGGTAGAGGATTTTCACGCGCAATGTGCCATCACAATTTCAAATACGGTTCCGATTCACTTGTTTTGCACACCTACGTTTCACAATCTCTTCCGGGAGTTACCTGCAATCAGCTGCTAAGGAAATGCATGTGTTACAGGGGACAGAACACTTACGTCATAAGCTCCAGCTTTAATTTGTGCATAAAGTCTATGCTGGTCTTCGTCCCAAAATGGTGGATAGCCGACTAATAATATGTATAATATCACTCCTGCGAATAAAACAAATAAAACAAGGTATTAAATTAGGTATTAGGTATATAAATTAGGTATACATTTGTTAATCAAGTCAACCAAATAATCAAATAATAAGAAAAGAGAAAGTCATCATTTTTTTCGTGTTTTTTGTCCCAAT
This sequence comes from Brachyptera putata, assembly GCA_907164805.1. NCBI lineage: Eukaryota > Metazoa > Arthropoda > Insecta > Plecoptera > Taeniopterygidae > Brachyptera > Brachyptera putata. The sequence continues at coordinate 15,144,849 of OU015473.1, read as the reverse complement.
AAAAAAATGAAAAAATAAAAACAAACACATTCTCAAAAAGATCTACAAAGCCTATAAGAGGCTTATCCGTAGGATAATACCAACTTGAACAAACACTTTCAACTAGGGGGGAACAATAAATGAATAACAAGATATGCTACAATATGTCAACTGACAATATTATTGAAAGCAAATGACAGAGAAGAAAAAGAGAATTACATTGATTTCCATAACATATTGATTAGGCCTGTGAACGATAGAAACGACAGGGGAGACAAATGTACTACATAGAAGGGGAGCAGATTATTAGGGATGACACTGGGTACCGGTAGTCAAGCCGGTTTAACTTCATATGATTCATCAAGAAAATAATATTAATGATTTGGCATCAGAAGTTGCGAGCAAATGATGTTTCCCTAGTCCTTGTGAGTGGCTTGACCTTGACATACGTGAACGAGCCGTTCGAGCGTCTGTCAGTCTCGAAACAGCCACGTGACGTTCACGAGTCGACATCCAGACAAGTACATAAGTATGTATGAACTCATCTGTACGATCGCTAAGTACCCGTGACATAACCTTTATCTGGCGCCAAACACGAAACTGACTAGATTATAATCAGAAACAAGTTGATTTCATGAAGGGAAAAGGGTAAAACACAAAGTTGCGATTCAAGAAACCGGTTCACGGAAACTGGTTATCCAATATCATCCCGAGTAATTATGACAGTAAACAGATGGGGTTACTTTTATAAACTGTCACATCTGGTAATCTCCTAAAAGAAGATTGAATGAACTGAAGTCTGTAATTAATATGCCATTTATATACAGAGTCTTAGCGTACTTTCTACTGGTATTGGTTATAATTTATACACCTAGTTGTGTATTGCACGGAGGGGACTACCAACTAGCGGTTGCCCCGCCCACTTACGTAACAAAACATACAGGGCCGGCTCGTGGGCGGGGCGACCCGAGCGGGAGCCCGGGGCGCAAAATGTTTGGGGCGCTACATTTTTTTTTTCAATAAATGAACATGGAATACTTGATACGAAATTATTGTTAATATGCGTTTACGAAGTGATAAGGAGGTCCGTTTGAAAGGTGACATGTCGTCAGTTGAGCTCTTAAATATATACTATAGGAATGACTGAAAACCCAAAGTATACGGAAGTAACAATGATTCTTCTCCTCTTATTCAACTCTTATGTTCTCCATATAATCTTCATTTATAATGTTCTTTGCATTTGCGCTTGTGCATCAAATGATGATAATTGTTTATGAGCGCGTCACGGCCTATTGACGGTTGAAGGGTGAACATGACATGAAAATAAGATGACCTCGCGCAGTATTCAATAGCCCAATTAATAGTTTCCTTGGGTCAACAGAAGGGTAAGAATGTTGTATACATCCAAAGAGTTTCTATAATATGTTTTAAAATCAGTTTAAAATGTTCAAAAAGCCAAATTTTTCGCCTCCGGCGGCTGCATGGGGCTACCCCGTCTAGGATCTTTGAAAACATTTCAAGTAGTGTCTTGGGGCTCGCCCAGGGCGTCAAAATCCCACGAGCCGGCCCTGAAAACATATTTACTTGAGATTTGGAATCATCTGTCGGTGTACCTCTAATTGCCCACATGACGAACGATAGAGTGATACTAATACCAATACGTCAGTATAATATCAGAACATAAAGAAGGTAACTCCCATACTAATAACATGGACGCTATTTGTGGTTTCTTGCGGACAAATCAGAGCCAGCGGTCCCGCTTGCCTGTCGCGATTTAGCGGCTCCCGTGTGAACTGGATGTAGATAAGAGTGGCTACGGTACCGGTGATATTGTTGAACTTGCAAAATCTATCATTTTCCTGATCAACAAATGCCACCCCCAACATAATGTTTCTACCGAGCCGTGTATAGCATGGCTGTTTTATAAAGTTCTATGTAAAAACGAAAGTTGCGCTAGCAGCAAGTGGGACCATGGCCTCAGATTCTGACCGCGGAAATACTTCACTTGGAAGGTGAGAGTGGGTACACCTTCTTTATATTGTGTAGAAGTCTGTTGGTATCCCTACATCGTGGTTGATGTATTGGTCTAGGTGGCCTACTGATGAACCACGCCTTTCACTCGTCATTACACCAATCAGCACAACAATTAAGAATAACATATTCAACATTTAGAATTTCTCTTCTTCAATCAGAATTGACAAATAAATAAGCGCAATCAATACACTGACTTTGCCGACACATTCTGTGTATATACTTACCACACGCCCATATGTCAACTGGTTTGCCATAAGGTTCTTTTTTCAACACTTCTGGTGATAGGTAGCCAGGTGTACCAGCAAAGCCTGAAAACAACAACAAAACTCAATGAAAATAATGTTATATTTTCAAGGAATTGACAACATGGATTTTCAATTTTATTTCACTAAACTACCATACTTTAAACACAAACCAACAAATTATAATGTATAAAATGAACATCTGAAGTACTGATAACTGTTGAGGCTCAATTTACTAGTATAAAAACATATTCATCGGAAATTAACATATAATTGAAAATAACTATCACACGATGCACATTCTCAAAGTATCAGTAAATTTAATCAAAATGCTTTTTTCCTTTACTGACCAATCAGGGACAAGTCTCGCGACTTAGAGCCGCCATGACGCGCGACATGGTATCGCGCGACATGAGAATCGCGTGCATGGAGATCCAGCATAAGGAACAATCGGATGTGAAATAACGAAGAAAACAAATTTTCAAAGTTTTTTTCTACGCATCAATTAAAGCAATTAAGAAAGCAATTAGAGGAAAGTTATTAAATGTGAGCAACAAGTGTCACCAATAAATTAAAACGATTAAAATCTGTGATGGATATCAAGAAGGCTCTGGTACAATTGTTGGGAAACCAAGGTTTATATACCAACAGACAGCCGCGGTTTTTAAACCTTTGAAGTGATCCATGGCCTGTATATGTACATTGAGCTGACCAAATGTTCTTAATTCTACATTTCCATACTTCTAAGCTCATCTCACAACGCACATAAGGCGTTTTCCTAGTAAATACGTTTTCATGAAATAGCTGTGAAGAGTGGTTATTCTCGATCAGTATCTTGCACACGGTGATTCATGGCTGTCTAGATTTCATTCCATGTACCGAAGAATTTTGGGCTTGTTTTTTATGTTTTGTTTTTGTTTTTTTTGTATGTAATTTTGTACGCGGCATACAGGACAGGAAAAGAATCAATCAACTCGAAACTTTTTTTTCAAATTGGCAGACCAGTTAGGTTGGGATTGTTTTTCCGAAAAATCGGTCAAACGGTTTTTCCAGAAAAAAATTGGAAAGTATAGAAAATCCCCATAAGAATAAGCTGGGGGAGAAATACATAGAACACGAACATATTGGAAAGCTCTCAAATTTATACTGAATGTGGAAAGAACTATCATACTCCCAAATTTATACTGAATGTGGAAAGATCTATCATACCTATTTCAAGCGATTTATGAAACAATCGGATGTGAAATAACGAAGAAAACGCATTTTTAATGTACTTTTTTACACATCAATACAAGCAATTAAGAAAGCAATTAAGGAACTATTAAATGTGAGCAACAAGTGTCACCAATAAATTAAAACGATTAAAATCTGTGATGGATATGAAGAAGGCACTGGTACCATTGTTGGGAAACCAAGGTTCATATACCAACAGACAGCCGCGGTTTTTAAACCTTTGAAGTGATCCATGGCCTGTATATGTACATTGAGCTGACCAAATGTTCTTAATTCTACATTTCCATACTTCTAAGCTCATCTCACAACGCATATAAGGCGTTTCCTAGTAGGCTTGCTACAAATATCTCGCTCGCATTTTGCCTAGTATACATATTCATTAGCTTATCATTAGCTGATTATTGGTACGGGCTGTTAGCTTATTACCCATCAGTATTTCTCACCGGCTAGACCAGGGGTATCCAAACACCAAACGCCTACTGGGTGGAGGAACAGTGTGGATTGTTATGATGTAAATGTACGTACCGAACCATGCTTGTTGTTCGCCCTGTACTTCTATCGCGAGACCGAAGTCCGCCAGTTTCACAGCTGCCCCTTTTAGTTTACTCGCCAACAGCAAGTTCTCAGGCTGCAAGAGAGAGCGAGACAGACAGACGGAGGAACAATTAATTAAAAACACACAATTCATTAATATACAACAATTTAATTGATGAAGTTGAATTGAATTTGTAATGGAGTTAAAAGGTGGAACTCTCAATTTTAAAAGCACTTGCATTTTGGAAGCGACATTGAAAAAATTGGATATAAAATATTATAAATGAAGGAATATAATCAGTATTGATATAGGCAGTGATTCTACAACAGAAAAGTGAGGAAGAAATACTAGTTCATCATATAATCAGGTAATTAATCGTGTAAAGACATTTCATCAACTCTTCTTTTTTGAATAGAATATATGTTCATCCTACAATATTTCGATGTGGCGTCATGATGAAGAAATGTAATATTAGGCCTACTGAGAAAGTACATTGTGTTGAATGGATTAAATTTTCATTCCATTTATATTCTATTATTTTTATTTTTAAATTTGATATCGAGTTGTAATGAACTCACTATTTCTTTCATTGAATTTGTATGGCCAAAATACACACAAAAAGCAAAGCCGTCACACAGTGTATAGCCATGCAAATTCAATGCGAAATCAAACTTAATCATTGTATAGATTCAGTTGATTGAAATTATCAACACAATATCGATTTGTACATTTTATTTGAATCAAACTCATAATTATTATCAAGTTGATTAAAATTTGAATGATTTTCTTTCAAAACTTGAGAAGCAAAAATATATGATAGGGGTAACCTTATTAGAACTAACTTATTCATACTTAAACTATCTATAGGGTCCATATTCAGAGGTAAGTAAGTACTAAGTATATACAAACCTAGGTGATATGAAATAATATTGGAATTGATGATGATTTTATCATGAAGAGAAACACCGAAAAAGCAATCAGGGTGAAATACCAGCTAAAAAAACGGTCAACTAACTGTTGGTCAACTTGGGCCAGAAAGTGTTTGATTAACTGAGATCACTATTTTATTTCATTTCACTATATACTCTTATGACTGAGGTCTAGCAACACGTCCGTCCCGCAGGTCAAGGCTAAACCTCAAACAATGTTTGTTCTCAGAATAATTATAATTTGTCGACTATTTATCAATTTTAAAACTATAAAGAGCTCATCTATAGCAAATTGAAACTAAGTACTTTATGCCATATAAACAATAAAATCCACAAACATCAAATAATTATTGTAACATTAATTTAATTTATCTCTAAAAACTTCAAATGAAACTGGTTAACAATTATTATTATACCGCATGCGATCGCAAAGTCTTCAACCTATATATAAATACAAATTAAAAAAATAATAAGGCATTTTAAAATTGTAGTTAATTTTAACTCCAATATATATACAAACTCAACGGCACAACTAAGACTATGGAATATAATATTATCATTGATATGATGTTTGAGGAGAAGAAAAGGGGAGAAAAGAGAAAAGAGAAAAAAGCGACGGTGAATTAGAGTGACAAACTCGAACGTACAATTATTTATATACTTTCCATATTTTATTAAAATATTGAGTATACTCAACATTCTGTACTCGATATTTTCACTTTGCGAAAACAAATAGACAAGCTAAGCTATGATGTACCGATACAGTAATCTTCAGTCTACGCGTTATACGGTAGCTTGAGCTTTCGGAGGATGTATTTATTCGGTGAAACCGGATTTACGATTTGTTCCATACAGGCCTATGTACTTTACTCATGATGACAATTTCGGAAAACGATCGAAATGTTGTATTATCAAATACATATTACATATAGGCCCACCTATCCCTGGCGCAATAGAAGCTCGTCGTTGACGCGCCGTAAAAAACAAATATTTAATTCAAATCACTTACCTATCAAAAATACGACTGTTATAATAATGAAGGTAATTTTTGTGAAAACAATATTCAGTTCAGAAACAAAATATATATTATAGTATGGGTCTATATACATACATACATATATTCATACATATATTATATAGGCCTACATATTATTCGAGAGAAATATATATAAACAAATTATGCAAAATATTCAAGATCAAAAGAAGTAAATTTATATATAAAATAATAGCAGGTTTACGTTTGTCAGTCGAATTCCGTTCATAAAAATAGCTTGCGTGATCGACAAAAGAAATCATGTTGACATATAATATATATATATATAAAAAAACAAGACTTGTTGGCAAAATGTTCTTACTTTTAAATCCCTATGCACGATTCCTTGCTATAAGATAGGAGAGGGAGAAAGTGTGTTGTAAGGAGGCTTTTGCCCAGTTCACTTGTACACAAGACAGCACAGAATACACACAGCACGAGTACCAACCACATCAAACCAATACAGCTTGCTAGACTCAAGCAAGGCAGCACATGGACATTTCATAACACAATGAAACTTTTTGATCAATATTTCACTTCATAGATGTGATGTCTGAAGTTGAGGGTCGGTGGTTGATGGTGAGTCTATCCTGCCTTCTTTGAGGAGTGTTGTTGGTTCTGAAACGAACCCTGTTACTCGACGTTTCGACGAAGAACTGTTCGCCATCTTCTGGAGTCGTTCTTGTCTCGTGGGGGTCCTTGAATCGAGCACTCCGCAAACACTCCTCAATGAAGGCAAATGTACGCAAAGATATATATATATATATATATATATATATATATATATATATATATATATATATATAAATATATATATATATATATATATATACAGGGCCGGCCCGTGGGCTGGGCGACCCGGGCGGCCGCCCAGGGCGCAACATTTCCAGGGGCGCCAAAATATACTGGCGCTTTAATGGCAAAATACGTTCTTGAATTATATATGAATTAAATACGACTATCGATTTGAATAATCTCTCCACATCAATGGAAGATTATAGTTGCTTAGCGCGAACTAGCGCTATCCAGGACGTTTTCCACATTGCGTTCACACTAAAGAATCCATGACTTCCGGAAATTTCGTGTAGTTCTAAAAACTCGTAGAGTCGTATATAAAAAAAAAACATTTCAAAAATTTCCCTGCGGGGCTTCATACCTTCTTCACTTGCATTCACTTTCACTATGCACACGTAGTTTGGGGGCTCACAATTGAGTCCTTGCCCGGGGAATGGGACTCTGTAGGAACAGTAGGGCCAGCTACATGTGATTAGCAAATATCAGTTATACATCTCTAGTTCTATTAAAAAATTAATTTGGACATCTAAATCTCATCTGAAACACGTTAAACCATATTAAAAAGGTGTTATTTTTTTAAAATCCCTGCGGGGCCAGAAGGGGGCCTTCCCCCCTTGCCCCCCGCGGGTCACCGGCTTCGCATCAACGGGCCTTTGCACCACTGTTCGTGTAAGACATTTTCTTTTGCAATAATATCCCCTGCCCCCTTCCATCACCATCGCGATCGGCAAACTAGGATCGCGTATCATCTCAAGCTTCACCCTCGAATTTATAAAATCTACTTATATGTCGCCCAGGGCGCAAAAACATCACGAGCCGGGCCTGTATATATATATATATATATATATATATATATATATATATATATATATATATATAAAACCTTTATTGGTCCCTGACCCCACTGTGAGCAGGATAATAATCAATATAAAATACATAGAAAAATATAATAAAACATAATTAAATAACTAATACTGAAATTATATAAAATTGAAATAAAATTGAAATAATTAGGCCTATCGATAAAATACAAAAATTAAGATACTAATGATAATTGAAAATAATGAAAAAATGATATATGAAAATGAATTTAAACGTTGATGTTACGAAGTTAATTATATAAATGGTTTCTGAATATTCTTATGGAATCCTTGAGCGCTGACATGCCAATCTCATATTTTAAAGAATTTTCTATCAAAAAACGTTTACAAAAATTACTAAAAAACTGTGAAATGGTTCCTCGAGCGCCAACAAACAGACCAATCACTTTTCCATGGCTGGCTTCCTTGTGGCATTCACATACGGGTTATTGGCTCTCTCCAGCGTATTGCATATATTATAATGCTGTAAAAATGCTTCCCATTTGGCCTTGAATACGCCCAACCCCTTGAACTTGCGACTGGCGTATATCATCGCGTCAGGAGTGTCACCAGGTAAGCCAATAACGTCTTTTACGGCACTCTTGACTAATTTGTCTACGTCATCCAGGAATTTATTAGGGAGCTTAGACAATGGGGCGTTCTGAAGAGGGTACACTAATGTGGGCCATATATATTGATTCAAGATGTTGAGCTTCTGATTTGCTATTAGGAGTGGCGATGTTGATAGTTGATTCAAAGTGTCCGTGAGTTTCTCAATAACTTTGGTATGATCAAATACTATTGATTGAGAGAAATTAATTCCCAGGTATCTGATTGTGTCATCTTCTCGAATGCTTCGAATCTCAGTATCACCATCAAAACTCTAAGATTCTTGGTAACCAATTTTCCTTTTCTAATGACGATTGCACAACTTTTACTTGCATTCAAATCCAAGCCAATCTCATTCAACCTATATTTAGCCATGGATACTAATTCAATAGCAGCTTCTTCACTATTTCCCACGATTGCGGTATCGTCCGCGAAGCCAAGAACTGAAAGCAATCCATATCTTCAACAAGTCTGTATCCGTACAAAGTAGATATTCCAGGCTCGGACAGTTCTTCCAAGATATGGTCTGTACTCATGTTGTAGAGGGACGGTGAAAGTCCTCATCCTTGTCACCAAAAAGTTTCCCCGCTCTGAACTCCTCGTATGTGGCGATTTCAACATCGACATCCTGATTCCCACTCCCAATTCCACCAAATTCCTAGACACCCTTCACTCCTTTCGTTTATTCGAAACCATCACCACCGCAACTCGTGTTACTCCACACTCGTCAACTCTCATTGATAACATCTTTACCACCCTGCACCCAACCTCCTTCACAGCTCCCACCTTTGATAGTGGACTCTCAGACCATCTCGCCCTAACCCTATCTATCCCCCTCCCCAACCTTGCACCTACCTCAAACAACACCACTAAGACACAACACTGTGACTCCAAACGCTCCTTCTCGGATTCCAATGTAATCCATTTCCGCTCCCTACTTGCCCAGCAACACTGGCTACACCAGTCAACTGCCACCTCCACAGACAACATCTATTCTCTCTACATTAATACCTTCCTCTCTCTTTTCAATCAAGCTTTCCCCCCTCAAACTTAAAAAGACAGCTCCCAACCTTTCCCACACCAACAGATGGATCACCCACGAAATCACCAAGATGGGGGCTGAGCTCAGGCTGCTTCACTCCTCTCTGAAATTGAACCCTAATCCGCTCCTCAAACAGCAATACAACTCCCTCAAAAACTCCCATGCCAAGAAAATTCGTTCTACCAAACGCAGCCACTTCGACAATATCATCCTCTCCTCCAACAACAAGTGTTAAACCTCATGGAATATCATCAAAACTCTCTCGACCCCCCCCCCCCCCCCCAAACCTCCAACAACCCTCTCCTTGAACATCAACGGTCAAGTCACCTCAGAACCCCCTGTTATCGCCGAACATTTCAACAGCTTCTTCATAAGTGCTGGGAATGTCGCCCCCCCGCTTCCTCCCAACCGTCTGAACCAACCCATCACTCCAACTCCCTCTCCCTCACCACCACTAGTTCTCACGCCTACAAGCCCTCTCGAACTCATCCAAGCTACCTCTTTTCTCCGATACAAATCCTCCAGTGGACCTGACGGCATTCCAGGCACTATTCTCTTAAAATCCATAGACCTTATAGCCCTCCCTCTCTCTATTGTCATCAACCACTCACTTACCTCTGGCACCTTCCCATCTCAACTAAAACAATCCACGGTCATCCCCATTCACAAAAAGGCAACAAAGCCGACGTCAACAATTATCACCCAATTTCACTCCTTTCCTCCTTCTCGAAAATCTTCGAAAAAATAGTCCTATCCCGCGCAACCTCCTACCTCTCCGATCATTCCTTGCTAGCTGACTGCCAACACGGCTTCATACAAGGCAAATCCATCACCACAGCCATTTTCCAATTCCTAACCACACTTCACATCCAACTCGATAAAGGCAACCACTCGTTAGGCATCTTCAACGACTTGTCGAAAGCCTTCGACACCATTGACCACGAACTCCTTCTGCTCAAACTCAAATCCTATGGCATCCAGGGCATCTCAAACGATTGGATTGCCTCCTTTCTATCCAACCGCACCCAACAGGTATCCCTTCCTCCTACCTCCCCTTCCTCCCCTTCCCCTTTCCTCTCCTCCGCCAAAACCGTTCGCTGCGGAGTGCCTCAAGGCTCCGTGCTTGCCCCTCTTCTCTTCCTCCTCTATATCAATGACCTACCCAATCTTCTTTCACTCGGCAACCTCTTCCAATATGCCGACGACATCAACCATCTCCTTACCTCTTCTAAAACTCAAGCCTTTACCACCCTCATATCTTCTGCCAACCAGCAAGCAAACGCTATGGCCTCTTACTGTTCCAACAACAAACTAGCTTTACAACCCTCTAAAACTGCCTTCATTCACTTTCATCTCAAATCCAACCCACCGTCGACCTCACCCCTAATCAAAATCAATAGCCATACAATTCCCAGTACTCCTGCCACCAAATTCCTAGGCATCTTCATCACCCCCACCCTAGATTGGTCCACTCACATTCAACACACTCACTCTAAAATCCAAAGCACTTGCTACCTTCTCAGACGCCTTAAGCCCATTGTCAACCCCAACTCCCTTCTCCTTGTCTATCACGCCCACCTACACTCTCACCTGTCATACGGCCTTCTCTTCTGGGGCAACTCAGCTTTTTCCAAACGCATCCTCATCCTTCAAAAACAAGCCATCCGCATCCTTGCCGGAGTCTCTCGCCGCCAATCGGCTAAACCCCACTTCATAAAACTTGGCATCCTCACTCTTCCTTGCACACTCATACAGATCGCTTCCACCTTTGTCCGCCCTCACCCCGAACAATGCCCCCTCAACTCTTCCGTACATCACCATACCACCAGAAATAGAAACCACATAAGACTTCCCACACACTCTCTCTCGTCATTCACCAATTGCCCCCGTTATATCTGCACCTCCATCTACAACACACTACCTCCCTCTATCACAAACTCAACCACCCTTCGCACCTCCTTCTATAACAACCTCAAGTCCTTCCTAACCCAGCACCCTTTTTACAGCCTCTCAGAATACCTCAACTTTGATATCCCTCCACAATAAACTCTCTGCCCCATATTTCACCCTCATTAGGCCTACACTCGTTTATTATCATTTTCTAATTGAAACATTTTCATGTTTTTCTTTTTGTAAATATTCCTCATACTTCTGCTCATCTTATTGTATTTAATCATTAACTATATTTATTGTTACTAATACCTTAAGTATTATTTTCTAACTTTAGTTCTACTTTTTATACTCTACTTGACGATACCCATACTCTGTACTATGTACTGGTCCACGGGACGATAGTAAAATACAAATACAAATACAAATACAAAGTGGAGCACCCTGCATAACACCACGTTTTATCTCAATGGTCTTGGTCTTATTCCCATGTCCAGACTCAATCTGTGTAGAATTATTCTGTTGGAGATTAATGATGAGGTCCTGCAGCTTGTCTGGTAAACTTGAGGCTTCAATTGTAGATCTGACATGATCGTGGCCTACGTTGTCGAAGGCCTTGCTTATATCAAGGAATATTATCGTTGCATCACCTCTCTCAGCCTTAGTTTTTCTCAAAATACCATCAATGGTCGAGACATTAATATGGGTACCGGCAGTGTTTGTAAATCCACGTTGATTCATATTAAAAGCAATGAATCATCGTAGTTGTTTATCTAAAATTCGTTCGATCACACGGCGTAAAATCGAGCATATTGATAATTGTCTCCAATTACCTACATCACTTACATCTCCTTGTTTTGGAATAAGAACTGTTCTTGCTTTCAAAAAACATGAAGGCACCCACTTATTCGTCAACATTTTGGTAGAAATACTGGCTAGTATTTTACTCATTCGAAGACACTTGACAGCCCGCATGAGCACTCTGTCTGGTCCAGGAGCAGTGTCAATCGCGATTGATTTCATTGCTGCCATGACAGTTTCCGAGTTTATGATTGTAGAATAAGTTTGATTCACGCGAGTTCTTTCTTCCACAGTCAACTTATTTGGGTATGTGTCTCGAACTCTTGCATTAGATGTAGAGAACCGTTCGCTGAAGGCGTTATACAATAATTCTGGTGAAATCGTGCAAGATTTGTTTGTGCCATTCAGGACTGTTCTAACAGCTTTCCTCATTTGGTTATAGTACAAAATACAAATATTGTACTTTCTCAAAAAGATATTTTTCTCTTCTGTTTTCCCGATCGCGTTTTGACTGGGCGATTGGATTCAGACAGTCTTTGAATTTCCTGTCATTATTTTTGAAACTACCACTCTTCCTGGCCTCATAATATTTTTTAGCTGGATGCTTTGGACCTGGAAGATAATCAATCGCTTTCGCCAAGTACAAAGACACTCATTTACTTTCTTATTGAACTCGTCCCCATCCATATTCAATTCGAATACATTAATCCATTCATCTAAATTAGTTTGATGCTCGGTTCGAGTAACGGATGTAGAGAGAGAAAGTTTATTTAAAAAACACTGCCGCCAAAACGGTTGCCACACGGACACAGTATAACAAAATGTATAAAAAACAATGCATTATTTTAAAGAAAATAAGATAAAGAATTAATAATGTGATAGTAATAAGAGGTATAAAACAAAAGAACAAACGGGAATATAAATTGATAACACTAAATTATGAATAGAAAATTAAATGATATGTTGGCCGTATAAATGGTTTCGTAAAATGGTAATAGATCCTCTCAAAGCTAATAAACTTATATGTTCTATAATGTCTTTTTCAATTAAAAATTCTTTACAAAAGTTTACAAAAAATGACGTGATCGTACCCCTTGCTCCAATGCACAACCCAACCACGGTGATGTCTGAAGCATTATACTTCTCAGTATAATAAGGGATGGTTGGATTATAAATGGCTTTCTTTTCCTCATCTACCTCTGTTGCTTGATTTTCGTTTCTTTCGAAGCGAACAGTTGGGTCCATTATATATCCTTTCCGTGTTATAGGATGTATAGCAATTATATCGATCCGGCGATTACTTCCGTCATCGGCTAGTCCATGTACTTCTTCGGCCACCTCCCAGCCTTTCTTCTTCAGCTCGTTGGCAATAACCGAACGAATTGCGTGATGCCGACTGTTTCTTAATAGAGATCCATGTGGGCAGGAACCAAGAACATGTGGTAGTGTTTCAATCTCTTTGCCGCATCTGCGGCAAAGGTTACTGTCTTGAGTCCTGCCATGGAGAGCTCTAACTGGAGCAACATTAGCAGTCATTTTGATGGCATCACGCCACTCTGAGCTAGAGAGGCCTTTCTTGTGTGATAACCACTTGTTGGCTGGGGTGTATTCCTGGTATAGAATAGCGCCTTGTCCTTTCTGTGGTAACTTACACCATTTGATGTATTCCAGCTTACGGAGATGAGTCCGGACAGAAAGTGGCTTTATGGACTTATTACTTTGTACACCTAAATCAGTCAGAGTTATTGCTAATTTCTCCAGACAAACGCTCTTCTCACCGCATAAATCCCTCGTTGCCAGAACATATGGGTTCCCATCTCTTTCGAGAACATTGCATATATTCAATTTTTGTATATATGCTATCAAGTATACTATTAGGTTTATTCGTTTCTTCATCTTGACAACCTATGTCAGACACGCAACATCCACTAGCATCTTCAAGAAATACAGCGTCATTTTCCTTTGGTTTTGGCTTTGATTTTTGTTCGTAAGTTTTCGCTATTAATTTTCTGTGTTCTTCTGGATGTGCACGCGCAATGTGCATACGCACTCTCTTATACAATTTCCCAAAGAAAGGACACGACTCTAGTTTAGTCTCGTGGAGTAACAAATTACTTGTCTCAGAAGTTCTATCGGTATAATGCACGGATTTTTTTACATACCTCAAACAGACAGACAGCCGCAGTTTTTAAACCTTTGAAGTGATCCATGGTCTGTATATATATGTACATTGAGCTGACCAAATGTTCCTAATTCTACATTTCCATACTTCTAAGCTCATCTCACAACGCATATAAGGCGTTTTCCTAGTATAATAAATATTACAAAAAGATTGAGTACAATATTACCGTCGTGTATTTCTTAGATCATATCTACTTTGAATATGTTTCGGTTCAATGGGTTGATCCACACAAACGGAGTACCTAATGCATATAAAAGGAGGGTCTCAAGGTGTATATATATGTATACAGCTGTCATCACGTTTCATATAGTAGTCTAATATTACAATGTATAATATTAAATTGCATCTAATATTTCCTTCATGAGAATAGTCTACGAAATAAACGAAATGGAAAGGTTGATTTTTAACTTGAATGTCGTCAAAACATCAACTTGATATATCTTTTTGAAAGAATTCAATGTCATTCTTATTAGCTCATCGATCAACGCGGAAACACATAACGCGTTTTCCTAGTCTAAGAAATACACGACGGTAATATTGTACTCAATCTTTTTGTAATATTTTTTATATTAATTGCCTCTTCTATTCATTTTAATATTCATCTTTTCAATTTTTGTTGTTGTTCTTACTAATTAGGTTTCTTTTTATTTAAGTTCAATATTTCATCTTTTCCGACCATTTTTCAAAATTTAGACCCTTATTCATTTTTTATACTTGTTTTTTACTTTTTGTTGTTAGGATTTTAATACCTTGATTAAAATGTGTTTTTATTCAATCATTTGGCAGTGGTTTCGATGTGTTTCTGTTAATGTATTGTTAGTATTTTGTTGTATTCTTTTATCCTTATTCGTCCTCTATCTGATGAAGGGAGTGATATAGCTCCGGAAACGTTAAACAATCTACTTATAAAATCAATTTTATATTTGGATTTGTCCTTGTTTTTATTTTACGCGTTAAAACCCTGAAGTTATGTGTAATTATATATATATATAAATATATATATATATATATATATATATATATATATATATATATATATATATATATATATATATATATATATATATATATATATATATATATACACATATATACATATATATATATATATATACATATATACATATATATATATATATATATATGTATATATATATTTATATATATATATATATATATATATATATATATATATGAATTATTATTATTTCCGGGAATACCATGTGTGTTACAATTATTGGAAAAACGATTAAAATTATTTTCCCCGCGTTTCAACATGTTTGGACATGTTATCATCAGGGGATTATTTTTGTGTAATTTTGTACGCGGCATACAGGTCAGGAAAAAGTTTCAATCAACTCGAAACTTTTTTTACAAATTGGTGTTATACCAGAATAGGTTGGGATTGTTTTTCAGAAAAATCGGTCAAACGGATTTTCCGGAAAAAAATCGGAAAGTATGGAAATTCCCCATAAGAATAGGCCAGGGGAGAAATACTTGGAATTCTATTTTTTTCAAAAGCTCTCAAATTCATACTGAGTGTGGGAAGAACTATTATACACATTTTAAGCGACTTATGGAACAATCGGATGTGAAACAACGAAGAAAACTCATTTTTAATGTACTTTTTTACACATCAATAAAAGCAATTAAGAAAAGCAATTAAGAAACTATTAAATGTGAGCAACAAGTGTCACCAATAAATTAAAACGTTTAAAATCTGTGATGGATATGAAGAAGGCAATGGTTTAATTGTTTGGAAACCAAGGTCCATATACCAACAGACAGCCGCGGTTTTTAAACCTTTGAAGTGATCCATGGCCTGTATATGTACATTGAGCCGACCAAATATTCTTAATTCTACATTTCCATACTTCTAAGCTCATCTCACAACGCATATAAGGCGTTTTCCTAGTTTGTACTAATTACAATGATTAGATGAGAAATGAAGAACAATTCTAATAATTAACTTGATATATGAATACAATTCATTTATTGCCCCAAGTATGACCTATTTACTCTGGTTATCTAGATCTATAACATATCAGAATGAGATGTAGCATTTTATCCGTAATGTCTAATGTAGACGTAATTTTCAATCAAAATTACATTCAAGAGCATTTCACCGACAAATCTTGACAATCTCTCAGTTCCAGAATTAAAATTGAATTTCAAATAATATGAACGTTTATGAAAGTTGAACTACGTTGGAAGTTTGGATAACTGTTCATGAATTGATAGGTTGATTGATCCATATATCAGCTGATTCAGCTCATACAACTCATAAATATAATCTACAGGAAATATAATCTAATTGAAAAGTTATTGCTTCTTGGAAAATTCAGCGCGGAAACATCTTCTATTCACACTTGACTCAGATGTAAGGAAATGTAAGGAAATCTTTGCTTCAATGCCATGGTGTAAACAACTGGCTCTGTTGCGAGTCCTCTCTCACTAGCTGCACACAACAACTCGCTGACCACCTTGACACAGGTGGACAAGTCGATGCCGTTCTGCTCGACTTCTCGAAAGCCTTCGACCTCGTCCCTCAGAATCAGCTTATGGACAAATTTTCCCAAATGAATCTAGACCCAAGATTGGTACAGTGGATTTGCAAGTTCCTATCGAATAGAACACAAGTGGTGCAAAATTGGTAAAATTTTGCTCATCGCAAATAGTTCTTGTAGCTTCAGGTGTACCGCAAGGTACGGTACTTGGACCTATTCTCTTCACTGGATACATAAATGGTATTTCAGAAAAAAATATAATGCTCAATGCGACTCTTTACAGATGACTGCATTGTGTCATAAACCTGAAGACCAAATACCACTACAAGACGCTATACACTCCAGGCTTCAGTCAATAGGATGAGGCTAAGACCACTGTTGGCTTCACTAATCTTCGTCACCCACTACCAACATCATATAATATCAATGGCACAACCATCGCCATATCGGACTCATGTACATCACATTTCATCAGAACTGACTTGGACTAAACACATCAACACGTGCTTCAGAAGGGCCAGACGTTCACAGACCACTCCTACAAGAGCCTCACCAGGCCTCTTCTTGAGCACTGATTCACTCATTGACCTCTTCAGCCAAGCTGCCAGATATGTGAAGAATATCCACCGTCGTCGCTGGTCAGTGAAACTCCAGCGGCCAGCAGTGAGTGTTAACAAACTCCAGCCCATCGAGCTCGATCAACCCGCTCAACATCCCGGCTCACTGAACCTGACCACAACCCCAAGATGAGCCCCCAATCTTTTCTTGGTAGATCCATTCGTCTCAGGAACGATCTTCCCGAAAAAATGGAGACCTTACCAAAATCCTCTGCTTTCAACACTATTCTATCAAATCTATAAAGCTACATTCCAAAATGACACTTTGCTACTCTTTTTGTTCTACACTTTTTGTTCTACTCAGATTTTTTATAAACTGTACTTAAACTTGAAACCGACATTGTTAAATAAGGACTAGTATTTAGAATGCCACCGGACCAATGGTCCAAAACTGTAATATATGGATAAATAATGAGAAATATATAATTATATTAACCCGATCAAATAGTTCGTTTGATTAATCAATCGCCTGTATTTGGTTTTGATTGGTTGGTACTCGTCCGCAGTAGTAGACATTAATCGACAACCACTCAGCTTTAACAGTATCGATTATCGAAGGGTTCGATAAATCACTGACCTAACAATGTTTACTTGGAAGAAAAGAGACAGGCAATTTATATCGTAATAACTTTCTTCAAAACCGAACTCAAACTATGCGGAATTTATCGCTAGCCTATACCTAAGGGAGGGGGAGGATATAGATTGATGAAATATCTTTTATTTATCCAATAAATTTGGAAATAAAGATACCAAAGTTCTTAATATATGCGACGCACACACTTTTTTATTACCGGAAGAAACAAAAACCATTAATACCAAAAAACTGTGATTCTCATTTTGATGTGGTACCGCCATGATTCTCATCAGAGAACACATTTTATGCAGTTTTCAGCTAGTTTAACACTAGTTTTCATGTAAATTAGTTGACGAGCATTAAAATGATCTGTGCATTCCACAGTTACTATAGAAATATGATTTCTTTGACTTCGGGGAAGTTGAATTATCCAAGTATAGTTATTTTAATAGATGCTAGCCTGGCCTATAATGAAAATACACAAAAAGGTCACAAATCCATGTCATGATCACGTGATCACGTGATCACTGAATATGAATTCACCATCCAATAACATAGGCCTATATCAACAACTTATTTTACAAAGTTCTAATAATTGTTATAAATTAATAAAATTGCGATTTTTCACTTTTTGACAAGTAATTTCGATAAAAAGTACCATTTTCACTCATCTTCCAATCATAACATGTAGATAATCTACCGTATACAGCTAAGCAAGCATAACGGAGTCATGGGGCAGTGAGATGTGAGAGAGAGATAAATGGCCAGAATGATCAATATTATAAGTAAAAATATTCGAGAGCTCATTTCACCACAAATAATTAATATGCCATTTATCAAGGGACACCAATACACCAAACCAATATTTATTGAAACAGTTAATCAATGACACACAAAAATAATTGAAATCCAGTCTCGAAAGACTGAGAATTTTTATTACAAGAATTCAAGAAAATATTCCGACTCACTGAATCATTTTCTTTACAGTAATTATAGATTACTTTCCTTGGGTCTTCATTGAGTTCATTATACATTCTTTAAATGTGACCACATGACCAAGAAAATCTTATTGAATAGAAATAATTATTTAAAAAAATCTGTTAACTACTAACAATAGGCCTACATTTATTCGAATGACAACATCTTCAGGAATAGGCCTACAGTCAACTAAATGTATATGAATGATATATATATATATATATATATTGATGTATTTATTTATATGTATATATACATGGGACCAATATCGCCTTTCTAGTAGGCCCTGAAGTATGTGCTTACTTTGAGATCTCTGTGCACGATGCCGTTCGTGTGGCAATGGTTGACGCTCTCCAGGATCTGCTGGATACAGTGCGAGGCGTCCGCTTCGCTGTAGAACTCCCGGGCCACGATGTCCTCGAACAGCTCTCCGCCCGTCACGCTGAAACACCCCACGATCAGGCTCGGCTGGGTGCTAGCTCTAGACATTTCATGCCACAATCTGTGCTGGGTCATTTGCTGAGGAAACCGATCTTCAATGAATGAGGGGCAAACTTTGGACGAGGTTTCAGATCTTGTGCTGACATTGGAGGCTGCGTGAACTTGGCCCAACATGTATTGAAGATCGGTTCCTCAGGAAATTACCCAGCACAAATTCTGAAAGTCACGGCATAAAATCTAGAGGCCTAGCACAAACTCTGGATGAAGTTTCAGAATTTGTGCTGACATTGGACTTGGAGGGGCTAGGTTCACGGACCTAAATATTTGTTTTGTGCAAAAGTTGAAAAGTTTGGAATATTATCACCACATGAAGCTTGAGATGTACGATAACAATGACGGACATGTTCCATGCTGATTGGATGAACGCCTTACCAAGGTGTGTAGGTTTTTTACTAAATTGAATTATATTATAGAAAAACGACTAAAATACCTCTAATAAAAGTATTTCTATAATATGAGTCGATTAGGCCTGCGTGAAATCATTACACACACACACACACGTATATATATATATATATATATATATATATATATATATATATATATATATATATATATATATATATATATATATATATATGTTATCTCGTAAGCTTAAACGACTCATAATGTGATAAAAATGAATACTTATGGATAATTCAAGTCGTTCTTTAATATGAAACACCCAATAGAATATATATACTATGTATATTTTAATATAATATTGGAAGGCTGACGTTTCAACCGGTCTATGCCGGCCTTTCTCAAAGCTATTAAAAACATCTCAAGGTAAAGAATACAAACAATGAACAACTATTACATATCTAGAAAGCTTAACGAAATTGATAGAAATACAAATATAAAAGTGGCTATGACTGAACAAGGTTTATAAAATCTAAGTATAAAGGTGGCTATGACTGAACAAGGTCTATTAGATTGTGAATAATCAAAAAATCAAAGAAAATCGAAGAAAATGAGCAATAAAAACATTGTGAAAATAAGAATTGAAAAGCAAACTTGTAATAAGAAAAAAGAAAGAAAGAAATGCAAAATAATAAAAGAGTAAAAAAATGGATAAAAATCGATAATCAAAATTGAATCATTGAGAAATTATTTCAAGTGAATGAATTAGAATGAATTGGAAATAATAATTTTGCATTGAGGAGAAGGTTACTATGAATTGGGTTTCATAGATCGAAGATTGTAGCGTGTGGACGTGGATCGACATGATATGTTGTTATTTGTTGGTGTATCTGGCCTCGGATGATTGATGCTTGCTGGCCTCCGCGGTTGGATCACCAAACTTGCCAGCGCAGTCGTCCAGCTTGCCGAGAAAACATAACCAGAATCCTCGCCGTTGAGATTATGCGGATGTTTCATGATCTCCAACCCCTCGCTGATTGCCCGAGGCCATCGTGAAGATTGTCCATCAACCAGAGAGGTTTCATCATAGAGTATTCGGTGTGATTGTGGAACTCCATCGGCATTGGATACTAACAAATCTGAATGTTTCGCAATAGCTGAATCACGAGTGTTCCCTCTTATCTCATGATATAGATGTTGTTTCAGTCGGCCGGAAATGGATTTCTTCGTTTGACCAATGTATACCAGTCCACATTGGCACGGAATTTTATATACCCCACAATCTTCAAGAGCTATTCGGTCCTTGACCCGACGCATCATTGAACCCAATTTATTGTGTGCTGTGAAAACGGTATTCACAAAGTTTTTCCTTAATAAGCGGCTAATTTTATCCGTTATGCCGTTCAAATATGGTAAGTAAGCCTTTGATTTGAATACTGTATCTTGAACAGTCTTACCCTCCGTATAATCTCTAGCCAAAGCTCTCTGTATATCTTCTTGACCGTACCCGTTGTCTATAAAAACTTGTTCAAGATGTGATAACTCATTTGCCATGTTTTCTGCATCAGTTAACCTCTTGGACCTGAGTGTGAGTGTATTTAAGATGCCATATTTTTGGGCGGGATGATGATTCGAATGGAAGTTCAGATAGCGATCCGTATGTGTATTCTTCCTGTACACTTTGTGTCCGATGTAACCGTTGTCTTTTTCAATTAATAACACGTCGAGGAATGGTAGCTTTCCATCACTCTCCAGTTCTGTAGTGAATTGTATTTCTCTACATATGCTATTTAAATGTATTAGAAAAAGGTCCAATTCTGCTTTGCCGTATTCCCACACCGCGAACACATCATCCACATAGCGGAACCTTCGGTTTCAATTTTGCCGTTGCAATGGCACGTTCCTCTATTTCTTCTAAAAAGAGGTTTGCTATCAAGGGGGAAAGAGGAGAACCCATAGCGAGTCTTATATATATATATATATATATAAATATATAGTGGATTAATTCTTGATTTTAAAGAAGATAGTTCTCGTTTTTTGTAATTTTCTTGAAAAAGGGCTGAACAGTAGCTTGAAACGTTGAATAAATTCTCATTTTAATATTAAAATGGTTTATTCATGTCAACACGATGATTACACCCGAAACAATTATCAATATTCATATATATATATATATATATATATATATATATATATATGTGTGTATATATATATATATATATATATATATATATATATATATATATGTATATATATATATAAATATAAATATATATATATATATATATATATATATATATATATATATATATATATATATATATATATATATATATATATATATATATATATATATATAGGCCTATATTGTGTATGTGTGGTATTTTGTTGGTATCATCCGGACGAGGCGCACGATACGAATCACACAGGCATCAAGCCGACCTCCTTATGTGGACACAAGTGCGAGATCTCACCCACTTGTTCAGCGGATACCCGGCACCTCCACCAAAACACCACAACCCCAAGAAAAGTCGTTCAACGAGTGTCATAAAAAGTTTCATGCTTCGTGATAAAAGATCAGGGGATGAAAGAAAGACATTGAAACGATGTGATAAACACCGTTCATTGCTTCCGACGTCGTTACACTATTACAATTACAAACAAGTAACAAAGTTTTTCGAGACGTATTTTCGTGAATTGGCAAGAAGATGTTGACCTTGTACGCTCAAGGTGTCTATCCTCATAGCAATCTGACGTCAAGCGATGGATGTCAGCCCATGACCGAATAGATGAATAAAGAATTTTACAATTGGGAGAACGCAGCTTATGCGTTGCTGGATGAGCGAATCATGGGCAGCGGCGCCAGGGGGTGGGGGCAGGGGGACCCCTAAATGATCATGTGACAGGCTATATCCACTGACCCCTCAATACAATTGATATTGATATATTATATGAATATATATAACAAACTTGAATGAGTTGTTCCCACAACATAATTTCCAATAGATTTTCAACAGATTCCTTCTTTCCAACTATATAGGCCTACATTTCCCCTTTTCAATTCAAAGAAAATAAAGAACAATTAGGAACGCGAAAAAGTCCAACAAAGAACATGCAAGAGAAGACGAGTCCGGCGATACCCACAGGTCTAGTGTTCAGGAGATCTGATGGAATATCACGCGGAATGCGCCGAAGTGGACGTATAGACTATGTCCGTGGAGTCGGGCTGTGAGGATGGGGATGACAAAGGATTCTGGTATTACTATATAGAAAGGCTGGTTGTGATAGGGTGAGGAGGAGGCAAGAAGGAGGGGGAGGGGGGATTAACAATGGGATATTATAAGACCAATAGAGATTTCCCCCCCGATTGAATGATGAGGTTTAACGGCGCGTCGACAGCTACGTCAATCTGCGCCTTTTCCCAATCATAAAATATACTTATAAATACATACATTTTTAAGTAGATATATACCGGTGTGGCAGTGATTCAGCACTAGGGATGGTTTACCCTATAGCTGTTATTCGTGATTTGAGTTAGAGGGGGGTATCTCAGCACTAGGGATGGTTTACCCTATAGCTGTTATTCGTGATTTGAGTTGAAGGGGGGTATCTCAGCACTAGGGATGGTTTGCCCTATAGTTGTTATTCGTGATTTGAGTTAGAGGGGGGTATCTCAGCACTAGGGATGGTTTACCCTATAGCTGTTATTCGTGATTTGAGTTGAAGGGGGGTATCTCAGCACTAGGGATGGTTTGCCCTATAGTTGTTATTCGTGATTTGAGTTAGAGGGGGGTATCTCAGCACTAGGGATGGTTTACCCTATAGTTGTTATTCGTGATTCGAGTTGAAGGGGGGTATCTCAGCACTAGGGATGGTTTACCCTATAGCTGTAATTCGTGATTTGAGTTGAATGGGGGTATCTCAGCACTAGGGATGGTTTGCCCTATAGTTGTTATTCGTGATTTGAGTTGAATGGGGGTATCTCAGCACTAGGGATGGTTTACCCTTTAGTTGTTATTCGTTATTCGAGTTATACTTATATATACTTATTGCTTATATACTTGTATATACTCATACGTATTGCTCAAATTCCGCACGAGTTTCTAAATGACTATGATTGACGTAAAATAATTATATTCTCATTTGTTTATCAAAACTGCTGATCCGGCTGGTGTGAAACTTGGGGATGAAGTGCAGGCCAGCATTTGGTTTTCAATCAAGCGTTATGTTCATGCGTAATATACGCATATGCTCCATGTGTATTTTCCTTGATACGGTTATATGTGTTAATTGAATTTGTATACATTGTTTCATCAATTAGGCGCAATATGACCTCGGTTTAGATGAGCTTCTGAACTCAACATTCACTCAGTCATCAATTGAAAATATATATATAAATATATAAATATATATACATATATATATATATATATATATATATATGAAAAATATAAATAATAATATCCATGAAATAAACCCAAAAGATGTCTTTATTTTCGAATATGCATCATGGAAAAGAGAGTTTCAAATCATATATATATGTATATATATATATATATATATATATATATATATATATATATATATATATATATGTACGTATATATATATATATATATATATATATATATATATATATATATATATAATATATATATATATATATATATATATATATATATATATATATATATATATACTATATATATATATATATATATATATATATATATATATATATATATATATATATATATATATATATATATATATATATATCATTAACGATCTCCCCATCCAACGATGTCGGGTTTGGGGGATAAAGGTGACTCCACCGTCGTTTCTAGGGCTGCCTGGGATGTCGAAGACGGTGAGCCATTCCGTCTTCTTGCCCGTACTCTGCTTCTCCAGCTTCTTCGCCCTCTTCTTCCTACAGTTGCCGCTCCACCAATTCCTTCCACCTTTCTCTGTTTTCCCACCATTTCTCTCTTCCTACTCTCTCCCACTCTCCATTTATCTCTTCGACATCTCCTTCAACGCTATCAATGCACCTAGCTCTTGGACGACCCACTTTTCGTTCCCCCTTATCCCAACCCTTTTCAAATTCTCTTCTTGGGATTCTATTTCCTCCCATCCTTTTCATATGTCCAAACTACCTTAATCTTTCTCGACCCAACATCCAACTCAACTTCTCCACTCCCAGGTCCTCCCTAATCTTCTTACTCCTGGTCTTGTCTAGCTCAGTCACTCCCACCACCCCTCTCAAGAACTTCATCTGCGCTGCTTGGATGTCTGCTCCCTCTTTCCCCCCCATTGGCCATGTTACTGCACCGTATGTTAGGATGGGTAGATAGTAACACTTGTAAATCATTAGTTTGCATCTTCTTGGAATACCCTCTTTCCGTACACACTGGTAGAAACTCTCAGCCGCTGCCCCTCTCTCCTTGATCTCACTCCCCACCTTACCATCCTCCGTTACCACACTCCCTAAATATTTTAAACTCTCTTTCTCATTTAGTACTACTCCTTGAACCTTAATATTGCACGTTGCCTTCTTTCCTCTGTCCATCGTCAGTGTTTCACTCTTGTCGCAGCTAATACGTAGTCCAAACTTCTCTGTCACCCTCTCTCACTTATCCACTCTCGATTGTACCTCTTCGTTTAACTCCCCCCAAATCATAATATCGTTCGCATAAATGAACGTCTCTGGGTCCGCTTCTTCCTCTTCACCTTCCTCCACTTCACGCAACATCTCGTCCATTACAACACCAAACAAAATTGGTGATAGCACACTTCCTTGTTTCAATCCCTCGTTTACCTTGAACCATTCTGTCCTCCCTACGTTGCACTGCACACAACTCCAGTTTTCTTTGTAGGTACTCCTTATTTTTCTATCAACTCCTCGCTTACGCCCTTCTTTCCCAAACATCTCCACACGACTGCTCGTGGAAGTTGATCATACGCTTTAACCAGGACCAAGAATACCATTCTCATCACTGAACCATCTTCCCACCCATTCTCCATTATTTGTCTCAATGCAAGTATCCCATCTATTGTAAATCGTCCTCTTCGGAACCCATACTGTTCCTCTCTCATCTTTACCTCTACATATTGTGTGAGTCTTTTTTCCAATACTTTTTCGTATATTTTGGCAGCTTGGCTCATGACTGTAATGCCTCTGTAGTTTTCGCACCTTTGTCTATCTCCCTTTTTGAATATAGGTGTCATGACACCTTTGCCCCAGTCTTGAGGCACTCTGCCTTGTGTCCATGCCGCTAAAACGACTCTGTAGAGCCATTCTGCTCCTTCAACACCAGCTGCCTTAATCATTTAACATTTATCTCGTCCATTCCGGTAGCTTTTCCATTTTTCATCATCTTTATAACGTCGATTATCTCTCTTCTGTTTGGTCTCCTGTTTTCATCGTTGTCCTTCCCACTTGTTTCTTCCGTATCTCCTTCACTCGCTACCGCTTCTATTTCTTCGTTTCCCTCTTCTCCCTGTAACAGGTTCTCGAAGTATTCTTTCCGAATTTTCTTACGCTCCTCGGGTTTGTCCGTCACCGCGGCGTCGTCCCACCTCAGGACCGTCTGTGTATCATTTGTTCGTCTATTCAACTTCAACATATTATTCAGGATTTTGTTATTGCCGTCAAAGTCTGTTTCTAACCGGTCTGCGAAAATCTCCATCGTCCTTTTCTTCTCTTCTTTAACCCCTGACTTCACCAAGTTCTCACATGTTCTATACTCTCTTACATTATCTTCAGAGTTGTTCTGTTCTTTCCTGTCCCACGCATCCTTCTTCTTTTTCACGACTTCTTTAACTCTCTCGTTCCACCATGGTGTTCCCTTCTCTTTCTTTTTTCCAGATGTCCTTCCACAAATCTCTTCTGCCACTGTCACTATTATCAATTTGAAACTCCTCGATTCCACCTCTACATCTTGGATCTCCCCTCTTGGTGCTTCCTCCGATATTCTTCTGCGGAACTCGACCTTTCCCGTGTCTTACTGTAGCTTCCACGTTTCAATGTGTTTCACACGCACGTCTCAATTTCCTTTCTCAATCTTTTCTGTCCTCAGCTTTGCTACCATCAGTCTATGGTCACTAACTACTGTTCCCGATGGTACTGCCTCCACATCCAGCAGATATCTAAATACACTATTGGTTACACAAACATAGTCGATCACTGTTTCCAATATCCGTCCGTCTTGTCCTCGACCAACCCGTGTGATCGTGTGGTTTTTATTTTTCGCAAACCAAGAATGTGCTACTTTTACACTCATCGTGTCACACCACTCCAACATCTTATTCCCTTCTGCGTTCCTCTTGCCCCAACCATTTGGACCCAACACACGCTCGTGTCCTTCCCTGTCCATCCCTACCATGGCATTAAAATCACCGATGATTAGCACTTCATCTCCCGTCACCAATTCTTCCAGATCCTCCCAAAACTTATCCTTTTCTCCCTTCGCTCTCATCGTTTGAGGTGCATATACTTGTGCTATCTCTAAGATTTCATTCTTCACTGCTATTTTCATTTTTATGAGTCGATCACTTCTCCTCACGATGTCTACCACCCTTCCTTTGTAGGTGGCACTCACTACAAAACCTACTCCATTCTTCCCTGTCTCACCCCCTGATCAAACCAATTGATAACCACCCCTCAATGTATTCTCCCCTTCCCCCCTCCACTGTGTTTCGCTTAAACCTAGAATATCCAGCTTCCTTTTCAACATGAGGTCAACAATTTGTTCCATGTTCTTTGTTAATGTCACAATATTGATTGCACCAATCTTCAGTACACATTGCTGTCTCCTTCTCTTCGTTTTCCTCTTCTTTTCCTCGAGTTCCCTTGTTTCCTGCTCGTGTGTTAGATGCTGGAGCTCCTCACTGTTCTTGACCAAAATTGAAATTGAAAATAATGAAAAAATTAAGAACCGAATGTTTAGTACCGATGACTAATGAATATAGTCAACAGCTTTGCATAGACATTGCAAGACACCAATGCATGGGAAGTCAGTAAGTTTCCGAAGTCTTGAGAAAAATTGTTACACTGAGGCTCAAATATTTTCCGAAACCAACACTGTTATACTGAGCACTCTGAACCATCATTCAGGAGACCGGGGTTCGCTTCTCGACATGGTATGTCATATATTTTATAAATATATTCACAATACGGAATGTTTCAACATTTTGACAATAATTCACACATCTCACAAAATTTATTCACATGATAATTCACATAATTTGGTTAAGCAGTAAACACTGATTCGAAAATAATTTCTGATTATAGTCAAAATAGGTTCAAATCAAGAATAAAAAAAAATGAATTTTCGGGATCATTTGTCGTAATAATAAACGCAAAACTACGTGCCTGATGGATGATTGACTTCCATATAAACTTGCATTTTCTTTTTAGGTAGGAAAGTAAGAGTTGATTTGATTGAATCGAGTGAACTTTTAAGAACTACTAATCATCTTCGCTGAAAATGGAAGAAATTTTAAAAACGAAATTGGAATTTCATTGATTTTCCATGCTTTATAACTATTCAACGTTGAGAATTAATTTCATAATAATTATATTCAAGATTACAATACATCATTCCGATATATAAGATGGGAAGTGAACCCGTTCCCCTCATGTATATGACGCGGTTACCTCCTAGACAAGTTATGACGGGGTTTATCCTTCGTATTGTCAAGGATCTCCGACGCGTTAACGGCTTTGTATGTACCCACGAAAGAAGAAGGTTTCGAGCGTCCGTCTCTCGATCCCACACCACCAGCGCACGGGTGGTTCGCGCCCTCATCTTTCGCAAATACAAGCAGAGACAGGTAGAAACTAGGCGGTAGACACATTTGCTTTCAGTGTATGATTTGAATTTTGCGCCAATATATAGATTGTGTTTGCGATAATTCGGAAATGCAACTACACTGGCGCCTTCTGAGCGGCAGTCGGAGGAACCACGCAAGGTATACTCACAGGTCGAACACAAGGTAGTGGAAATGCTCCTCTTGTATGCTGTCGTGCAGCCGAACTGCAACAAAGAGAACGAGATGAGATGTTAGCAACCAACGAGAATACTAATAACGTTATTAGTATGTATTTTATATTCGCATGCTCACAATAATAACACATCTTCAAGAGATAATGGACTGGTCTTGAAGGTACGACTCTCATAAGTCGGTAAACGAGCCATCAGGTGAAAAGATTCATTATGATGATTAATGTTGGGAGAATTATACTGTTATACAAAAAGTTAAAAACATACACAACATACACAATATATATACATATATATATATATATATATATATATATATATGGTTTAAAGACACATTTTGGGTATTTTCATGGATATCTTTTTTATTCACTGACCGACGTTTAGTCCGTGAATCAATCGAAATCGAAAAGCGAGTAGATAACCTTAACAGAAGGGATGATAGCAGATGTCTTCCTACTGCCTGGAAGCCTGTTCTACAGGAGAAACGTATAACATCTATAGAACCTACAGAAGACTCAATCCAAAGAGCGAGATCACAACCTGTATGGAGGGACGGAAGAAGAAAGAAAAAGGTAGAAAGAAATGATCCGATATCGGACAGGAGGAAGACCCTTAGAAGTCGAGAATAAACTGTCGTTGGTTTTTCATTTATTAACTTGCTTCACACTTTTTTGTAAATATTTGTTCTGTTTTTCACTTTGACTTTGATTTTAGAGATGATTTTATAATAGCTTTGATTTTTTATAGTTTCTTGATAATTTAGATGGCCGAAGCAAGTTTATTATAGAAGGCCAAGACAGAATGTGTGCGAGTAGGCAGTGAATTTATATTGTCTCTTCAATATGAACAGATTTAGATATTTTCTTTGAAAATAGTTAGTGATTAAGTTTCATTTCATTCTATTAAAATAATATTGTAATTTGACCCTGATGATGCTCAGACCAATCTGGGCGAAACGTCGGTCAGTGAATAAAAAAGATATCCATGAAAATACCCAAAATGTGTCTTTAAACCATTATACGCATCATGGAAAAGAAAGTTTAAAAACATCTATATATATATATATATATATATATATATATATATATATATATATATATATATATATATATATATATATATATATATATATATATATATATATATATATATATATATATATATATATATATATATATATATATATATATATATATATATATATATAATGGTACGATTTGAAACTGTTCGAAAATCACAACCCTCGTCGTAATGGCTCTGGCGCGTCATACCGGCAATCTGGAAATCCGGGTTCAAATCCCGGGGAAGGTCGCGATTTTTGAACAGTTTTATATCGTACCATTATAATAACCTAATGGCAGTGAATTAGAAAGCTGTTTAAATTACATATATATATATATATATATTCTTATATATAAAAAGCTCGTGTCACATGTTAGAGGAGGAACTCCTCCGAAACGGCTCGACCGAGTGTCGTGAAATTCCTCACGCACATTCGTTAGGGCTGGTAGAAGGTCCCAAAGTATACTAGATCTTCCGCCGAACTTTCTCCTATGAGCAATATCCAAAAAATTGGCACTTCAAGGACAACACCAGTAATGGCGTTGTTCACTGACATTGACGAAGTTGCTCAATGTTAATCAAAGTTACTTACCATTTGCGAAAAACACGCTAGGCAGGGGCGGATACAGGGGGGGGGCGGGGGGGGCGATCGCCCCCCCCATGATTCTTCAATACCCATTCAATTTTAACTCTGTGTTATGGAATTAAACGCTCTACGAACATCGTGATGTATGTGCATCTCTGTTCAAGAGACAATCAGAATAGAGTTGTCTAAAATAACTACACATACATCTACATACTGCGACTACGATGGCAGAGATATACTATATTATATATGCTACTACGAGAATTTTGATGTCAAACGCACCGCGCACGATTTCAGGGAGTAATAAGTTTCTGGGAAAAGAATTTAACGTCTTCACCATAGAATCTGCACGTAATGTTCGCCAGTCGCAGCTTCGTTTCGCTTGTTTATGCTCCCGACCGTCACACCGTGGTACTCTGACTATTGGCACAAAATCCGTGCTCTAAAATTGTGACTTTTGAAAACGAAGTATGTTTACATTTTACATGGAGAGATTACAACTTTTTCAATATAATAGAGGCCTAGGCCCATTTCATAGGTTCATATTATACGGTATTCATAGGTTAATATTTTTGTCTTAGATCAACCGGTCAAGAAAAGAAGGATAGATTCATTCTTTTTGCCAGTGGCTACACCGGAGCCAAATGTCACGGCTACTGTCGTTAATGTACTGCCAGTGGAAGTAAATCCTATTCCTATCACGCAGTTCAGCCAGGTTTCGCATGAAAATACTAGCAAAGAAAGCAATGACATCGGAAACCACATTGGAGGTGTTTTTGACGATTGTACCAAATACAAGCTATTGACACAGCCGTGGAAGCCATCAAATGATTTTTCACTCCCATTTTCATGTCATAACAAGGGAGGCAAAAATGAAAAGCGTTTTTTAAAGCAATCGCATTTGGATCAGTTTCCTTGGCTGGTTTATTCACCAGCTAAGAAGGGATTGTTCTGCAAGTACTGCTCCCTGTTCATGACTTCTCGTTGTGGAGGTCAATACCACCAAACTCAAGTTAACAAACTTGTTGTGTGTCCTTTAGCGTCATTTGCAAAACTTTTAGGCAAAAGCGGTGATTTAGAATCACACGCTAGCCACAAGTATCACGCAGAATCAGTTTTAGCTGCAAATGATTTCCAAGCAACGTTTCTTGCTCCTGAAAAGGAAGTTATTAATCTACTATCCTCGAGTCGACAATTGCAGGTACAAGAAAACAGAGACCGTCTCAAACCAATTGTAAGAGCGATAATATTCCTAGGACGGCAGAACATTGCATTTCGCGGCCATCGTGACGATGGCAATTTGTTGCCAGTTGGTCCCGCTATAGAGAAAGATTTGCACAACGAAGGGAATTTTCGCGAACTTTTGAAGTACCAAGTAGCTTCAGGCGATCATGTACTTGAACAACATCTTCAAAATTCAAATGCCAAAGCAACATATATTAGTAAAACAACACAAAACGAACTCATTGATTGTTGCGGTGAAGAAATACTTAATCAAATACTGTGCCAAGTAAAAGAATCCAAGTACTTTTCTGTACTGTTCGATGAAACTACAGACATGTCGCATACATCACAGCTCACTCTTGCCTTACGATACGTTTATAATGATTCAATTCACGAAGACTTCTTAGAATTTCTAGATCCGCACAATACTAATTTCAACCAGAGTGTTGGAATTACAGCTGAATCAAATGCTGCAAGTGAACTTAGACGAAGTAGATTACATTGATGGGGATGTTGAAAACGAGGCAGCAATTGCCACTTCCAGACAAACGACACATGCCTCTGCCGAAGAACCTAAGCTTACCGGCAAAGTTTTGGGCCAAACTGTGTTATCTATGCTTGAGAAGCATTCGTTAAACAAGCTGCACTGCGTCGGTATTGGAACAGACGGCTGCAGTGTGATGGTTTCGAAGCAAAAAGGCGCCGTCGCTGAAATTCAACGTCACGCGGTGAATGCGGTGCGATCGCCCTGCTGTAATCATGCGTTGAATCTGAGCATTGCTCGATCTTCCGATGTCACCCTGATTCGTAACTCGGTTGGAGTGATCAAGAAGGTGTGTGCCTTTTTCACAGGGTCTGCTAAACGGAACTTCGTCATCAAGAAATGTCTCCACGGACAACTCAAAGGATTATGTGAAACTCGATGGGTCGAACGTCACGACTCTATTCTCACGTTCAAGCAAGAACTACCCACTATCATAGAAGCTCTCGAAGAGATAAGTGATTGGGATGATACAGATTCATCAACTCAGGCAAAATCACTTATGTCCACGCTCATCAACTGCGAGTTCATTGCATCTATCTACTGTTTGACTTCCGTACTGAGCATATCGAAGCCACTCAGCACGGTCCTTCAGAAGAAGAGCATGGACGTGAACGCTGCTGCGGAGGGTGTGTCGGACTTGCTCGATTCTCTGGCTCGAATGAGGGAAAACGCTACTGAGAACTTTACACGAATTTTTTCGGGCATAACGTCGTTGTGCAACGATTTGTTTGTGGACGTCACCCTACCTCGCCTAGCTCGAAAGCAGACTCACAGGGAGAACCATCCTGCGAGTTCACCCGAAGAATACTTCCGACGTACTTTATTTATTCCTCTGCTGGATGGGGTTATCGCAGACATCACACATCGTTTCACGCCAGATGCATTAAATGCTCTTAATATTTGCATTTTGTTGCCGAAGCAGATACTCCACCCAGACGAAAGGAACGTGGTGAATGATGGTACATTTAAAGGCTTGGCTACTCAATTTGGAAGTCACCTGTCACACATTGCACGAAAGAATGCAGACATCAACATCGGACTCGTCCAGGAAAGTCTTCGGGGCGAATATACAATTTGGTGCAGCAAGTGGAGGCGGCAGGAAGAAAGGGGGGACACGATTTCGTCACTGGCCATTGATGTGTTAAATCAGTGCGATAAAGAGGTCTTCCCAGCCATCCACACGCTGTTACTAATCTTGTGCACTCTACCTGTGAGTGTAGCAAGCGCAGAAAGGAGTTTTTCAACGCTAAGGCGGTTGAAAACATGGATGAGAACAAAGATGGGTCAGAACAGACTCACTAGCCTGGCCAGGCTTACAATCCATAGGTCACAAACAATTGATGTCGACAATGTCATCAACAGATTTGCTAAAAGCAAGGACCGGAAACGAGAATTTGTTTTGTAAATAACACCTTTGTTGTTTTTCTTCTAGTAAATAGACCTTCGATCACTGACATGAGAGAAGAGTGAGTCGATGTCTCGGTGATACCTTATATTACTAATGTGATGATGAACATTGTTTTTCACGATTCGGACCGTCTATTTCATTATCATAAGACCCGAGTCAAAAATTTTGTTTAACGGTTCAATTGATAATGTCACCAAAAATTTCGTATACCAAATATTATTTATAATTTAAATGAAAACCAAAGCATGACGATGACTATAGGTATATTAAACTCATGTACCGCATTACCTAGTATCTACACTAATTGATTAAAATAGTAATATTACATGATTTTATTGTCTTGTTGAGTTACCCTCTCCCTATGATTGGCATTCGTCTAGTTTGAATTTCACAATTCCCGCTTTCCGCCAAAGTTTTCCTTCACTACTAATTTTAGAAAGGTTTCAAAACTTACAACTTTGACCATTTTAGCGTTATTATCCATCAGTTCAATCAATGAGAAATTAATGATTTCTCACATAAACAACACACTTATCCGATTTTCTTCTAATTATTACTTCATGGTTACCGTACTCATTTTTTTAGATGTAAGAATTAAATATGATTGAAATATGGATTGCCAAGGTTAGCGTCATTTTATCTGAAACGCATAGATTGCAGGTCAAACCCCCTCTCGGCGTGAAATATTTTGTGGTCACAGAAATTTGTCTCACGTGAAACCGCCCCCCCCAGAAGTCAAGGCTAGATCCGCCCCTGACGCTAGGTAGCGTAACAACCAACATTCACTACAAATCACTTCGATGGCAGAACAACGTTTGCCGAGTCAGATAGTATATATAGGCCTATATATATATAAAAAAATATATATATATATATATATATATATATATATATACTGGCGTCGGAGCCAGGGGGGCCAACTTTTGACCAAGGGGGGGCAAGGGGAGGGGGGCAAGGAAAAGGTCATGCAAGACACAATTTGAAGAGACGAGGAATAGATAAGACGAGAAAAAAAAAGAGGGAAGAGAGAAGGAAAGAAAGAAAAAAGAAAGGAGATAAGGAAGGAAAGATATATATGGATGGATAAAATCGTACATAGATTCATATTTCACATTGCATAGAAAATCAAATATCAGATGGGCACCTTCAGTTTTAGGAGAGAATTGATTTTGTCATCTAAATCCCATCTGAAACACGTTGAACCATATTGAAAAAATATAGTTTGAAGAAATTTGATGTACCGTTTCGGAATGACAGCTCTGGTACGTACTTTAAGAGTTAGCAGAGATCAACAAGCAACAAAGGCCATTGAAATCAATGACTAGTCTTCTTCAGATGTAAATTATTTATCACAATTTTTGTAAATTTCTTAAATTAAACCAGTCGTAACGATGACAATAAAGTGGAATGGAGAAAGGGAACTTCCAATAAGGGTCGTTTCTAGGGGTTCAGAGGTTTCATGTAGTTCCCAAACCCGTAGAGAATCGTATTTGATTTTTCTAAAATTTCCCCGCAGGGCTTCATTCCTCCCTCACTTTCATTCACTTTCACTATGCGCATTCAGTTTTTGGGGTTCACAAATGAGTCCTTGCCCGTGGCGCTAAAATGACCCAGAACGACCCTGCAGTTACAATATCTATGTTTCGCAAATATCAGTTGGGCACCTCTGGTTCTTCAAAACAATTAATTTTGTCATCTAAATCTCATATGGAACACGTTAAATCGTGTTGAAAAAGGTTGAAAAAATTCCCTGCGGGGCCAGAAGTGGTCCTTCCCCATTCCTCCCGCGGGTCGCAGGCTTCGCGTTAACTGGCCTTTGTACAACTGTTCTTATATGGCATTTTCTTTTCCAAATTGAGATAGCCCCCTCACTCCCCATCTTGGTATTTCCAGTATTTTTTTTCTTCTGTCCTGAAAAATACTCAAATGTTATTGAACATGTGGCTCCCCATACTTCCTTCCTCTGCGGGTCGCAATTGTTGAGCTTGCCTCCCCCCTCAACTTCCTAGTGTTCCGACGCCCCTGTATATATGTATATTGCACGATTATAGGCCTACTATATAGGCCTACAGATAACTAGCTCATCTAACAACGAATAATCTGCAATTGCCTAGTCTGAATCTTGTAAAACATACAAGAACAAAGAATGAGAGATGGAAGAAGATTTCAAGAAGAAGATTATCAAGCTAATAAGGAGATAAGTCTTACAAGACTTTTTTTCTCAACTGTGAATGTTTGAATTGTTTTCTAACCCTGGAATTACTACTTTATTTCAGATTCGATTTGTTACATGAGTAATCATATTTTAATTATTCTCTGTGGTGGTTAGATCGCCCTTGTGGTACCCCGTTTAAACGATCTCATCTTTCATCCGTAGACCTAATTGGGGAACAATGATTTTGTATCAAACTTCGATGTTATTAAAAAAAAAGTTTGAATGCTAACTAATTGAACGGACAGTTTTCAAATACTTCCCGAGTTCCACTCAACAACTATTGCTCTGTCCATGACTGAGTTCTATCCTTGATCTGCCTCCCAATCGTTTCATCTTGAACTCATTCCTGGCCAGTACCATCTCATACCATTTCGCTAAATCGACTCCCATCACGACTGAGCGAAACCACGACGTTGGCTCGGATCGAATTCAGTTTTGCGTATCCGTTTAGTGGCTTGACGCATAAATAACGGTTCGAACGGGGGTTTTGTCCGCTTGATAAACACTGACCGTCTGTAGTTTCGATCCGATACCGATGCGAACGACTCGGCCTTGTGTTTCACTGCAGTCAATCCAGATAAGTGACATGAAGTGTACTGCGTAACTCGATCAGCAGATAGATCTGGGTGACAGTGAAGCATCAAGTTTGGGTGATAACACAACCACGGTGACCATGATGACCATAAGGCAACAATCAATGCCACTTCTCAGTATCACTGACTGAAACGAAGCTTGTTCACTTTCTGCCAAGCTGTGTTCGATAGCATGCGACTCTCATTATATAGACATACGAAACTACAGGCCTACTGTTATTACTGTAATTACTAATTGACTGATAACTCGTAAATGATGGCTTACTGCCAGACTCAGACACCCAATGTTTTTCAAGACTGTATTGTGCACCGATTTCCTCGGAACACTACTTCCTTCCTCTACCACCTGCATACTGCGCATGCGTGAGAACTGAAGTCAAGTCGGTGACGCGTGGAGCAATGTCAGGTCACGAACAAGTTCAATTCAGAGACTTTGTGATGGCTTTGGAGGGTACTGGTGGAATTAATTATCCCAATCAATTACTATAACACATTACACGGTGTATTACTGTAGTGTGTGCGCTGTCTATCCCGCATGCTTCGCCTTGTACATATTCATCCACACCTCCTTAAAGGACATCACAACCCTGGAACTGGATTTCAACGAATAACGAAGTATTCATTTCCCCAATTCTAGCGTAAACTCGAAATCATCATCTCAATTTCAGAAGGTGTAGTTGATTCGTTTACCCCTCGAGACCCAGGCTGTTTCCTGAGTCGTGACTCATAGTCTCTGGGGGACAAAAATATCAATCATCATTTCTGAAATGTCTGACATTTCTGAAATTTCTGAAATTCCAAATTCTGAAATTCAAATTCTGAAATTTCTTATAAAAAAATTAGGGAAATGAATATCGTCACTATTCGTTCAAATTACCTTTCAGGGTTGTGACCTTGAAGGTTTCATACCAGGATAAACATATTTCACTCTGCAGCCCTCTTAACGTGTTCGCGCGTCATCCTTGGACCTTGACTCTCGCCTAAGTGCGAGGTCGGCCGCAGACATCTGGGAGCGGGAGGCCGTGACGTAGGCATGTCTACCGGGAGGTATATCCTGCAGGAGTTGGGGTTGACAAGGCAAGTGACGTGTGAGAGGCGTCCAGTTTCAGAGCCTCGGAAAGTAATAGTCGCAAGATTATTCCACGGGTCATTCGTGTGAAAACGGAAATTGAACTTGTCTGTTATTAGTTAGAGAATCTCGAGTGAAAGCTGAGAAGAAGTTTGAAGAAATTCTGATTTTTTTCTTGAACAAATATGAATATGTACCAAAAAAATGTATTTCACAACTTCCGTGTAATTATTTTATGAAGAAGACACGTTCGGTGATCAGTTCATCACCAAAATACAATACAATTGTGCATTGTGTTGAATGATATTCTCCTCATCTCGATAACCCATCGCTTTGAGAAGGCCGCACAAGTCGAGCCGGGGACTTGTGCGCATGCGCTGGCGGCAGAGTCCGAGAAGGACGACTAGCTATTATTACACGAGAATATAGTCCGAACAAAAAATAACATTACACATAAAGGTTTATAATCTGCACAAAATGAAAAATAAAAATTTCAGGTGGAGGTGCCGTACTTTATCAACTTCCGTTTCCGGTTCGGCTTACTACGGACTGGGTTTCAATATAAGCCACGTGACCGACAACATCATATCTATACGCATTTCTAGATAATAACAAAATAAAATAAACGTACACAAAAACAAGAGAATAGACGCACAAATGCCTTTACGAGAAATCAATTGACCAGCTGTTGCGGGCAACAAGTATTAGGAATCAGAAACTATGTTTTCAACGCACGTTCCAGTCCCTGATGGAAGCACGTGACATAGGTAGGGAGACAGGATTCCAGCCCCCCCCCCCCCCAACCCGCAACCACAACGAGAAGTATCCTCAATGGAATTAATTTTCGAGAGTACTACGTACTAATATAATATATAAGCTACTTAAAAATTGTGAAATAACAAAAGAGATTAATGTATGATCATTAAAAGTACACAAAGTAGAAATGTATTCTATATTAAATATTTCTATTTTGTCTGTTGTCGGAATGACAAAGAAGTAGGCCTATTAGAGAGAGGTATTGAAACCACTAACAGCCTTGGGGGTGGATCTGATTCAAGTAGGCCGGAGCTCACAGATCTGATTCAAGCCAGGTCGAGTTAGTGTTGGTTATGGTATCAAACTGAAGCCATTTCCAATGGGAATCATTTAAAATGATTGAAAATGTCATTCGAGCTAATGATTAGATTCTAGGATTTGAAAGTTGCTGTTTATTGATATTATATGATACCTACTTTATCATTTATTGTGTATTTTATTGATAATTAATCATCAAAATCTTGTATCAACCAATTGGATTCTTGATGAATATGCAAACCGACATATTAGGTTTTGTTTACAAGTAAAACGATGAGATTTGATACGTCACATGATAGGTTTTATCGATGGTTCAAATAACCGCAGTTTTCAACATTTCACAATAATCAATATACCTGATCAATTATTATGATATTATCTTGTATTTAGACGATTTCAATTTTGAAGATTCTCACATCACGTTTCATTGAGAAAATTCACATTTAATGTTGATCCATCACAATTATACTGATTCATCTGAATATCTGATTGATTGATTGATTATCAACAGAGTTTGATAGAATGAATTTTCTAATCATTTCAAATTATTCCCATTGAAAATAACTTCAGTTTGATACCATTCACGATGAATTTGATTCAACTTTGACATATTTAGATTTAATCAAATCGATGAATTGGTTAAAATCAATAACTCTGAAAGTTGTTCTGAAAAATCGTCTTGGGGCCATCAAATGTTGAACATCTCACAACCAAGTTCCATGTTGGTATCACCACCCCAGCTGTGTCTTGAACACGTGATCTCTGCTACGTTCCTTCAACCTTTAAGGGCCAGTGGATCAGGGCAACTAATAAGGCCCATTCACAATGCAACGCTAACATTAACGCGAGAAATGTTTGCCTTATGGGATGGCGTTGATCCATTCACAACCAACGCTAACAATAACGCTAACATTAACGTGAACATGAAACCTTGCAAGCTCCAAGCTTTCATGTTAACGTTATTGTCGAAACGTGAGAATCGGCCAATCAGAATCCTTCAATTTCCGAATAACAACGACTAGTAGCGAAGTAAAACGACTGCCTAGACTCGATCACTTGTAGTCGTGTGAGATGGCAGTGGAATCGGCGCGTAAAATCTAGACTTCTGATTGGCTGTTGGTTATTGTTAACGTTGATGTCCTTTTCTATTATGAACAGTCAGTTGTTTCATGTTCATGTTAATGTTAGTGTTAGTGTTGATGTTGATGTTAGCGTTGCATTGTGTCTATGCCGTGTCTACGTGACAACATGTTCTATCTGGCACTTGTCATGACACAAGAGAGACACGTCATACGCACTCATCAATACTAGGAGAAGTGGGATTCATGGGATGTCATTCAAGTTTTATTTCGTCCGCCTCGAGCAGCAATAACTAGCAATTATTTTACAATTGTATCAACTCAAAATTTATATTTTAATTTACGTTTCATATTTTAAAAAAATGCAATGAATTTTATTGTTCAATTTTTGCACTACGACATTTTATACCCAAAATGTATAATTTATATTCAAAATTCCATAACCGGACAGATTGAATTTCTATTTCACGTGCATCTTGTTGTTTATCTAAAAAAATTAATATATGTAGAAAAATAAAAAAAGCTACCGGTAGTGAATAATAGTTAAATTGGCCATTACATTTAATCATTCATCCGACGCCAATACATCTTCGCTATCATAACTGTGCGTCGCCCAATATAAGAAAGAATATAACTGGCCATCACAAATAACTGTGGGTTAGCCTATTTTCAAAAGTTATACCAGTTTTCAAGAGGGTGGGTGTATAGGGACCGCACTTGTCCTCCACATCATCATTGGTTACAGAAATCGCTCTACTAAATGTGTATTAGACCTCTCGTCAGTGGCGGATACAGAGGGGGGGGGGGGGGTACGGGCGATCGACCCTCCCATGAATTAGAAGCGACGAAAAAAAAGGGAGAGATAGAAAGAAAGAAAACAAGAAGAGAAGTAGAAGGAATGCATGAAATATCGTTATATCGTACAGTTACATATTTTACATAATTGCATAGAAAAGTAATTCGACGTCCTGCTTCAAAATGACAGATCTGGTATTTAGTTGAGTTAACAGAAATCAGCAAACAAAACTATGCTCATTTTAGGTGTGAATTATTCATTACGATTTTTGTAAATTCACTATAATTATCTACACCAGTCGTGACGACGACAATATAGATAAATGGGGAAAGGGAACTTGCAATACGGGTCGTTCCTAGGGGTGGCGAAGAGGGTGACTGCCCGGGGCGCCGAATTCGAGGGGCGCTATCGGTGCCCTTTTGTGACATTCTATCAATAATGAATAATACTTACATTATTGGATGAAGTGAATGTTCTTATTTGAATGACATATAATTGTTATCGAATGATGGATTAACTTAGCGTTTCATTTGCTTGGAACGGCCTTTTATGAAACACTGAAGACTCCATGTATTCCAGGAATTTCGTGTAGTTCCCAAAACCCGTAGAATAGAATTCAAAATTTCCAAACAATTCCTGCTGGGCTTATTCCTCTCTCCCTTGCATTCACTTTCACTTTTATACGCACTCAGTATTGGGGACTCACAATTGAGTCCTTGCCCGGAGCGCTAATGACACAAAACGTCCCTGCAGTTACAGTAACTGTGATCAGCAAATAGCAGTTGGGCACCTTCAGGTCTATAAGAAAATTAATTTTGGCAACTAAATCACATCTGAAACACGGTAAACCATATTAAAAACGGTGTGATTTGAAGAAATTCCCTGCGGGGCTAGAAGGGGTCACCGGCTTCGCTTTCAC
The DNA here is from genome assembly GCA_907164805.1 of Brachyptera putata. Classification (NCBI taxonomy): domain Eukaryota; kingdom Metazoa; phylum Arthropoda; class Insecta; order Plecoptera; family Taeniopterygidae; genus Brachyptera; species Brachyptera putata. Next base: position 15,103,592 of record OU015473.1, on the reverse strand, counting down.
GGAAAAATTGCACAACTGTTCTTAGATGGCAAAATGAAGTTTGCGAAATGACTGTTTCAAGCAAATAAAACGCCAAATAATTCTTAAAATGCGCGCGTTTAAAGGCGGCGGTTTAACGCGCGTGAGCAGATCGGAAACTTACGGGTAAGTTTCTTAGCTTGCAAAAATCGTACACTAGAAAAACGCTATATGTAAGGATCTTACACTGGGAAAACGCTATATGTAAGGATCTTACACTGGGAAAACGCTATATGTAAGGATCTTACACTGGGAAAACGCTATATGTAAGGATCTTACACTGGGAAAACGCTATATGTAAGGACCTTACACTAGGAAAACGCTAGATGTGAGGATCTTACACTAGGAAAACGCTATATGTAAGGATCTTACACTAGGAAAACGCTATATGTGAGGATCGTACACTAGGGAAACGCTATATGTAAGGATCTTACACTGGGAAAACGCTAGATGTGAGGATCGTACACTAGGGAAACGCTATATGTAATGATCTTACACTGGGAAAACACTATATGTAAGGATCTTACACTGCGAAACCAACGCCATATGTAAGGATCGTACACTGGGAAAACGCTAGATGTGAGGATCTTACACTGGGAAAACGCTATATGTAAGGATCTTACACTGCGAAACCAACGCCATATGTGAGGATCTTACACTGGGAAAACACTATATGTAAGGATCTTACACTGGGAAAACGCTAGATGTGAGGATCTTACACTCGGAAAACGCTAGATGTAAGGATCTTACACTGCGAGACCAACGCCATATGTAAGGATCTTACACTGGGAAAACACTATATGTAAGGATCTTACACTGAGAAAACGCTATATGTAAGGATCTTACACTGAGAAAACGCTAGATATGAGGATCTTACACTCGGAAAACGCTATATGTAAGGATCTTACACTGCGAGACCAACGCCATATGTAAGGATCTTACACTGGGAAAACACTATATGTAAGGATCTTACACTGGGAAAACGCTAGATGTGAGGATCTTACACTCGGAAAACGCTATATGTAAGGACCTTACACTAGGAAAACACTATATGTAAGGATCTTACACTGGGAAAACGCCATATGTAAGGATCTTACACTGCGAAACCAACGCCATATGTAAGGATCTTACACTGCGAAACCAACGCCATATGTAAGGACCTTACACTAGGAAAACGCTAGATGTGAGGATCTTACACTCGGAAAACGCCATATGTAAGGATCTTACACTGCGAAACCAACGCCATATGTAAGGATCTTACACTGGGAAAACACTATATGTAAGGATCTTACACTGGGAAAACGCTATATGTAAGGATCTTACACTGAGAAAACGCTAGATGTGAGGATCTTACACTGGGAAAACGCTATATGTAAGGATCCTACACTGGGAAAACGCTAGATGTGAGGATCTTACACTGGGAAAACGCTATATGTAAGGATCCTACACTGGGAAAACGCTATATGTGAGGATCTTACACTGGGAAAACACTATATGTAAGGATCTTACACTGGGAAAACGCTATATGTGAGGATCGTACACTGCGAAACCGCTAGATGTGAGGATCTTACACTGGGAAAACGCTATATGTAAGGATCTTACACTGGGAAATCGCTATATGTGAGGATCTTACACTGGGAAAACGCTAGATGTGAGGATCTTACACTGGGAAAACGCTATATGTAAGGATCTTACACTGGGAAATCGCTATATGTGAGGATCTTACACTGGGAAAACGCTATATGTGAGGATCGTACACTGGGAAAACGCTAAATGTAAGGATTTTACACTGGGAAAACGCTATATGTAAGGATCTTACACTGGGAAAACGCTATATGTAAGGATCTTACACTGGGAAAACGCTATATGTAAGGATCTTACACTGGGAAAACGCTATATGTAAGGATCTTACACTGGGAAAACGCTATATGTAAGGATCTTACACTAGGAAAACGCTATATGTAAGGATCTTACACTGGGAAAACGCTATATGTAAGGATCTTACACTGGGAAAACGCTAGATGTAAGGATCTTACACTGGGAAAACGCTATATGTAAGGATCTTACACTGGGAAAACGCTATTTGTATGGATCTTACACTGGGAAAACACTAATGTAAGGATCTTACACTGGGAAAACGCTATATGTAAGGATCTTACACTGGGAAAACGCTATATGTAAGGATCTTACACTGGGAAAACGCTATATGTAAGGATCTTACACTGGGAAAACGCTATATGTAAGGATCTTACACTGCGAAGACGCTAGATGTAAGGATCTTACACTGGGAAAACGCTATATGTAAGGATCTTACACTGGCAAACGCTATATGTAAGGATCTTACACTGGGAAAACGCTAGATGTAAGGATCTTACACTGGGAAAACGCTATATGTAAGGATCTTACACTGGGAAAACGCTATATGTAAGGATCTTACACTGGGAAAACGCTATATGTAAGGATCTTACACTGGGAAAACGCTATATGTAAGGATCTTACACTGGGAAAACGCTATATGTAAGGATCTTACACTGGGAAACCAACGCTATATGTAAGGATCTTACACTGGGAAAACGCTATATGTAAGGATCTTACACTGGGAAAACGCTATGTAAGGATCTTACACTGGGAAAACGCTATATGTAAGGATCTTAACATCTACACTGGAAACCAACGCATATGTAAGGATCTTACACTGGGAAAACACTATATGTAAGGATCTTACACTGGGAAAACGCTATATGTAAGGATCTTACACTGGGAAAACGCTATATGTAAGGATCTTACACTGGGAAAACGCTATATGTAAGGATCTTACACTGGGAAAACGCTATATGTAAGGATCTTACACTGGGAAAACGCTATATGTAAGGATCTTACACTGGGAAAACACTATATGTAAGGATCTTACACTGGGAAAACGCTATATGTAAGGATCTTACACTGGGAAAACGCTATATGTAAGGACCTCACACTGGGAAAACGCTATATGTAAGGATCTTACACTGGGAAAACACTATATGTAAGGATCTTACACTGGGAAAACGCTATATGTAAGGATCTTACACTGGGAAAACGCTAGATGTAAGGATCTTACACTGGGAAAACGCTATATGTGAGGATCTTACACTGGGAAAACGCTATATGTAAGGATCTTACACTGGGAAAACGCATATGTAAGGATCTTACTACTGGGAAAACGCTAATGTGAGGATCTTACACTGGGAAACCTAATGTAAGGATCCTACACTGGGAAAACGCTATATGTAGGATCTTACACTGGAAAAACGCATATGTAAGATTCTACTGGGAAAACGCTAATGTGGAATTTACACTGGAAAACCTAATGTAAGGATCTTTACACTGGGAAAACGCTATATGAGGATCTTACATGGGAAAACGCATATGTAACGATTACATTATAAACTAGAAAAAACGATACACTTAGACTATTTACCTTAAAACGTCAAATATATTGAAATCCTACATTAACGAAAACGCATATTATCATCTCACGAATACAAAACCAATTAATGTAAGCGTGAATTGTGACCATGAATCAACGTTACGAAAGACTGGATAGTTTCAAACGTAAAAATTCGAAACAGCTATTACAAATAACTTTGTCCTTTAAAAGTTGCATGAATTTGAATAATACCACATTATGACACGCCATAATTTCTATCTCAACCAGTAATAACCATCGAAACCTAAAACTCCCGAACTATCGAGCGTATCATACCTATTGAACGTCACTATGATTTCAATTCCCATGCGGGTCAGAGTTTCACAAAAACGTCTTAGATAATTTGAAAATATATTCGTTTTTGATATCGCTGTGGTTCAGAGTTTAGGATAATTGAGATGTTCAGCAAAATTGGAAGTAAAAAGTAGGCCTAGAAAATGTGAGAAACTAATATCAAAAAAGAAAGATCTATCGACACACGAAACTAATTGTTTTTCGTACATATTACAAAAAATAATGAAACATGCTGTAACACACAACACTGAGATCACTTCGTACTACATCATTGCTGTTCGTCACTCGAACAGCCGCGCGCCGTCGGGAACCTCACGTGACCCGCCCGATTGGCTCAGTCGGTCCAAGCGTGGCCACAAGTGTCTGTCCTAGCTCCACACTGGTGTGCTCTAGGGCTGAAGAGAACAAGGGCCCGGGAGTCGACTGAGCGGAATAGCAGTAGTTTCTTTCTTAGTGATAATTCATGAAAGGTATAAAATCAAGAGGAAAGACAGATACGTTCAAGACCTAAAAGTGATATCAAGTATAACTGTTAACCTCGGATCGCGTAATTGCCGCGTCCGTGTACGCGTAACAATCATGCGACATGAGAGCAGTGGTTACTATACATATACCGTCTTGAAGGTATTGAACATCTTTGTTTCTGTCGACTAGAATTTCGAGCTGTCAGATGTTATCAACAAAAAACTGAGCCTAATATTCCGCTAAATCGACTCCTATGGATTCTTCATTCGAAATCTGATTTCAAATAAAATATACGCACGTTTGACTTTCTTTGTTCTGATAGACTGTGCGTGGAGTACGTAACCACATCGGCTTCTGGTTTTCAGACCGCCACATTCTCTCCAGGACACATTCGATCGACAGCTCTGGTGACCGCAAGGGATCGTGTGATGACGTCATCTGACCTCTTGGAGCCTCTGACCTCGCTGGACTGACCTGAACCTCCGATCGCCATGAGTGTGGGCGGGTCGGGTCTCCTGACCGCTGCAGCTAAAGGATAGGGGAGACGGTCGAACGGGACCGTCTGGTCCATGTCCCACACTCCCACGAGCCACGTGAAGAATATCCCCATTTCATGCACGAACAGCTTTCCTCTGGATAAGTCAAGTCTATTCACGTCGCAGCGCACGGCTCCGATCGGCTGTCTCCCCCGCCAACAACCACTACCGCTCGTCAGTCCCGAGACACCTGGTAGCGATTGATCTGAACACATTAGGGAAGAAGATGTCCGTACCGGAAGTGAGCATGATGGCCGGGGTCAAAAACAGACGCCCCGTGGCTCAGTCAACTATCGCTAGCGGTAGAAACTGGCGTGGGTTCGAGTCCCGCATAAGGCATGGGTTTTGTAAACGTCCTCTCACCTATCATCACTTCATCGTTTCATTGCCATCCGCTCATTCGTACCCCCGTCTTGAGAATTGTGTTTATGTTGAAACCGCGGCCCACTGTAATGATAACTAATCTGTGACGTCGGATGGATGACGAAGAAGATGGCAGGAAGAATCCACATCGTTGAGAACTCGACTGACCTAAGCTTTTACTTTTTATGCAGTCTGTACATAAGTTAAAGTGGGAGGTTCGGCTCCTCCCCTTCACAAATTTCATCGACACAAACCTTACCAATCTAAGCTTGGACATCACTAGCCACACCCTACAGGTGTCTGTCACCTCTGCATGTTCGTGACATGAGACTAGTCGGACCATTGCAGGGGGAGGCTCGACATATACTTGTGGTGTAATGCAGTCGGAAAGCGCAGTTATATCTTGTAAAGTAGGCATATGCACTAACATGACTGAGGAAAACCACGAAATAACCCAGAAACTTTGGTCGAGAATTACAGCAATCAGAACCTTGTTGTCTTGAGCCGATTCCAAGTGCACTCAAGATACCTCCAGTTACCGTTAACGAGACGCTAAACACCATAGCTAACACATCAAGTTAGCGGTTACCCGCCCCCCCCCCCCCCCCCCCGGCGGCGGTTCTTACCCTGAGCCTGGCTAGCCGGGGTATGTTGGTCTGAAGGGTGGTAGAAGCCTGTCTGTAGGTCGGGGGCGGCGGGGGGCAGTTGCCGAGCCGCCTGGCTGGGTAGGCAGTAACATCGATCGCGCAGCGTGGCACGTTAACACTGGCGACTTGGGTGGGGAGGGGAACATGGATAGTAATGTAAAATTACTTTAGTAGTTGAAATATAATTATAGTTACTTGTCGTTAATGTTATAGACTGAAAGTTAGTGACGTTCAAGTTTCGATAGTTTTGCTTTGTGAACGGGTCGAAGAAATCATGTTCCAAGGGAAGTTAAGTTTATATCTAGTTTTGGTTTAAGTGTGATAATCAGTGTGGCTAGCGCAACGTTGTTATGTAGGTTAACCTCAGTTTAGGGGAGAGGGAGACTATTATAGATATAGACCTCTACGCTTGCTCGATATTGATACTAGAGGCCTATTATTTATTCGGCGAAGTGATAATGTTGGTTTTTTAAAACTCTCACCGATATGAATTTTTACCGATGATTTCAAGAAATGAATTGAATTATATTATTAAAAGCAGTAAAATGAAAAATGTAATTTTTTTAAAATAAATTATTACGGGAGTGAAATCTAGAACGTAGATTTCTTGAATAATTTAAAAAGCATTAAAATGCACTATATTAACCTCGAAGTTCAAGAATGAAGTAATTTATAATTTCATAGGAATATACAGAAATAACTTGAATTGAGTAACACAATTATTATTGAACAAGCTAACACTATTACCATTGTTCGGAATATACGCCTATACTAGCCAAATATGATCACACAAATATGTGGACACATACATACAAGTCACTGACGAGTCAAACAGAATCAATATGGACATTCGAAAGCGTTACACAATCTTTTTATTTGAAAGAAAGAAGAGGAAATTTGTTTTCTGCAAACACAGGAATGCAAAGCACGAGAAGTGTCCAAACATTGAACTTTTACAACCTCCAGAAGTAAGAAATCTGTATTATCGTGGCTGAGAACAAGTTTTCTGTTAGAAATATTGCTCCACTTGTTCCATCTAGTCGAGCACTAGCTGAGTGCGCTTGAGACCCGCCGCGACACGATCAACATGCGCCCGTCAACAAGTTCAACTTGCTCTATCTGCTTGAGACACGCCGCGTCACGATCAACATGCGCCCGTCAACAAGTTCAACTTGCTCCATCTTCTCCTCATGTGACGGGTAATGTTGATCGTGGACGCCGTTAAGGGGAACCCACCCACAGAAATGTATCGAATATTTTATATTTTTTGATGTAAGCCCTATAAAGATCAAAATAGTATCTTAAACATTTGTAATTTGAAAAAAGTTGAAAATTCCGAGAGAATTTTGGGAAACGTAGTTGAAAAATACGTTAATCCGTTACATACACGAAAACCATTGGATAGTTAGCATCTGGAAGAGAATTGATACGTTGGTAGCGTAAGCCTTCCTCTACCAGCTAGGCTATTTGTCTTCAGCATACCTGGAGCCGTTCTGATACAAATAAATAGTTTCGATTACCTCGATTTACGAAAAACAATTGCGTCGCTTTCCCTGGTCTTGAGTGCCAAACGCATGAAGTTGAACTATTCATTTTTAGCTTAGCTCAAAGCCAGTTCTTTGGCGAACACATCGATACCACACACGATAAAATACCTCAAGAAGTAATCAAATGGTGTACGTAACGCGAGATGCATGTTTTGTGACCATTTACAGTGTTATAGACGAGCTTCAGCGAGGATTCAATTTGACATACTGAAAAAATTGGTGTTCGTTTTTATGTTTTTATTTTTTTCTCTTTTTTTTCCAGAGGTCAAACGACTACAGACGACTAGGAACGACTAAAAACATTTGTGTTTGGGAAAAAAAATCTTTTTCTACTAGGAAAACGCCATATATGCGTTGTTAGACGAGCGGATGGTAATAGTATGGGTAAAAATGGGTAAAAACTGCTTCGAGTGGTACCAATTTAGCAGATTTTATGTTTTTTCTTCAAAATGGCTGACCCGATCGAGCTGAAAATTTCCAGAAATGTGTATCAAAATTTAATTCAACTTCACGCAAAATTTCATTTTTTTGGAAAATAAAAATATATATTTTTTCCCGCTGTGTTCTCCTAATGGGTATTTTTGAAATTTCTAGAATTCATAAAAATAAAAGTTATTACCCGATAATGCCACATAACTATAAGATCTAAGTTAGATGAGGAACCATATTGAAAAAAGTTAGAAGTTGTTGATAGCTGCATGTAGCCGTTTGGCCTGTGGAGAACCGACAAAAAAACAAGAAAATAAAGAAAAAAAAAATGAAATGAAAACGAACACCAATTTTGTTCAGTATGTCAAATTGAATCATCGCTAAAGCCCCTCTAATAATTATCAACAGAAATATCGAAAACGTGAACAAAAAGTTTGTTCTCCAATTGAAAACTACCGATCACAAATTAGGGCGGATCCGGGTGGGCCAGAAGAACGGTTTAAACCGGTTACTCCACGATACTCCCGCCATAATAACCCAGCAGGACATAGGATCAGCCGCATTGTCAGAGTAGCGATCGCCTGGCGTGTCGACCTGTCAAGGACCTGACTGGGATCACGCTTTCATTTCTCGTGCAGACAACTAGATGTACAGATACACAAGCCCCTTCTCATACGAACGACTAAATCCCTTCCCCTCCCGCCTCTCAGCACCCCTTGGAACAAACGCGGGACATGTTGAGACACTAACAGCCATCAATTCGGGAGCCAAGTTTGTGCCATTTCTTGGCGGTTGGCCTTTTGTAAGCTCTTTGCCACGGAGCTAAGGGATCGAGTATAGCAGAAGGACAAGGAGCAGAAAAACCTAACAAAAGGGCCAGGGTATTCGGAGGTATGAGTGAGTGATGGTTATAACAACCCTCGCCTGGAGCGGGACTCGAACCCACGCCCACCTTGATTTCGGTTTCTAGAGCAATGCCTTAGCTGACTGATTCAGGGGGTGACTATATTTGATCTTAGTTCTGTTATGCTGCGTAACGACCCCACCAACAGCATCATGGGTGAAAGGACGTTCAGAAAAAACAAGCCTTATGCGGGACTCGAACCCACGCCAAGCAGTGACTTCAGTTTCTACCGCCAGCGATAGTTGACTGAGCCACTGGGGCGACTTGACCCTCGTTTACAAGGAAATCTTCAAGTAATTTGAAGTACAAAATGTATTTAGACGAGCTTCAGCGAGAATTCAATTTGACATACTGAAAAAAATTGGTGTTCGTTTTTATGTTTTTCTTTTGACGTACTGAAAAAAATTGGTGTTCGTTATGTTTTTTTGTCGGTTCTCCACAGGTCAAACGGCTACAGCAATTAACTTCAAACTTTTTTCAATATGGTTCCTCATCCAACTTAGATCTGTATAGTTTTGTGGCAATATCGGGTGGTAACTTTTTTTTAATGAATTTTAGAAATTTCAAAAATACTTATTAGAATAACATATAGGAGAAAAAAAGAAAATATTTTTATTTTCCGAAAGAATGAAATTCTGCGTGAAGTTGAATTACATTTGATACACATTTCTGAAAATTTTTAGCTTGATCGGGTGAGCCATTTTGAAGAAAAAACAATAAATTGGTACTACTCGAAGCAGTTTTTACCCATTTTTACCCATACTAATACTATTCACTCGTCTAACAACGCATCGTTTTCCTAGTATTATACATTTATTATAAATTGTTTGCAATGACTATAAACTCGGTTTTCATAATTTGCTATGTAGGCCTATAAGATGACGCTTGTAAGGCTGGTGTGCTGGGGATGCTTCTCGACTATACAGAGACGACATTTAATGAGGAAACTTTTATCATTACATGAAAATGATTTGACAAACTTTATTTTGTTTCGCGGTTTCGTTATATGAGAAAATAAAATGAGACACTAGAACAATTCAGTGAGTAAACAGACGAGTTCAGAGGAACTTCACCTAACATGGTTTAACCCGAAACTAACATTTCAATTTGTATAAAATCCATGCACACTTAAAGGTCATCACAATCCATGCATGATGAAATAATCATCTCCACTTCAGATGCTATAATGGAAGTATTTGTCCTCCGAGTTGTGACGTCACATGACGCGACTCTGCGCGTGTTTCCAGACAGAGTCGCGTCGTGACGTCACATGACGCGACTCTGCGCGTGTTTCCTGACAGAGTCGCGTCGTGACGTCACATGACGCGACTCTGCGCGTGTTTCCAGACAGAGTCGCGTCGTGACGTCATATGACGCGACTCTGCGCGTGTTTCCTGACAGAGTCGCGTCGTGACGTCACATGACGCGACTCTGCGCGTGTTTCCAGACAGAGTCGCGTCGTGACGTCACATGACGCGACTCTGCGCGTGTTTCCAGACAGAGTCGCGTCATGTGACGTCACATGACGCGACTCTGCGCGTGTTTCCTGACAGAGTCGCGTCGTGACGTCACATGACGCGACTCTGCGCGTGTTTCCAGACAGAGTCGCGTCGTGACGTCACATGACGCGACTCTGCGCGTGTTTCCAGACAGAGTCGCGTCGTGACGTCATATGACGCGACTCTGCGCGTGTTTCCAGACAGAGTCGCGTCGTGACGTCACATGACGCGACTCTGCGCGTGTTTCCAGACAGAGTCGCGTCGTGACGTCACATGACGCGACTCTGCGCGTGTTTCCTGACAGAGTCGCGTCGTGACGTCACATGACGCGACTCTGCGCGTGTTTCCAGACAGAGTCGCGTCGTGACGTCACATGACGCGACTCTGCGCGTGTTTCCAGACAGAGTCGCGTCGTGACGTCACATGACGCGACTCTGCGCGTGTTTCCAGACAGAGTCGCGTCGTGACGTCACATGACGCGACTCTGCGCGTGTTTCCAGACAGAGTCGCGTCGTGACGTCACATGACGCGACTCTGCGCGTGTTTCCAGACAGAGTCGCGTCGTGACGTCACATGACGCGACTCTGCGCGTGTTTCCAGACAGAGTCGCGTCGTGACTCGTGGTCAAATACTTGTATTATAATCTCTGAAGCTACGCTGATGATTTCTAGTTTTGTTCAGAGCTGAGGAGGTAAATATCGTGACTATTCCTCCAGATCTAGTTCCAGGTTTCCCCGTCCTCCAGATCTAGTTCCCAGTTTCCCCGTCCTCCAGATCTAGTTCCAGGTTTCCCCGTCCTCCAGATCTAGTTCCAGGTGTCCCCGTCCTCCAGATCTAGTTCCAGGTGTCCCCGTCCTCCAGATCTAGTTCCAGGTGTCCCCGTCCTCCAGATCTAGTTCCAGGTGTCCCCGTCCTCCAGATCTAGTTCCAGGTGTCCCCGTCCTCCAGATCTAGTTCCAGGTGTCCCCGTCCTCCAGATCTAGTTCCAGGTGTCCCCGTCCTCCAGATCTAGTTCCCGGTTTCCCCGTCCTCCAGATCTAGTTCCAGGTGTCCCCGTCCTCCAGATCTAGTTCCAGGTGTCCCCGTCCTCCAGATCTAGTTCCAGGTGTCCCCGTCCTCCAGATCTAGTTCCAGGTGTCCCCGTCCTCCAGATCTAGTTCCCGGTTTCCCCGTCCTCCAGATCTAGTTCCAGGTGTCCCCGTCCTCCAGATCTAGTTCCAGGTGTCCCCGTCCTCCAGATCTAGTTCCAGGTGTCCCCGTCCTCCAGATCCAGTTCCAGGTGTCCCCGTCCTCCAGATCTAGTTCCAGGTGTCCCCGTCCTGCAGCCGCTGGTTGTGTCATAGAGTGCGTGCGACACGTCAATACAGACCAAGCATGGGAGGCAATTCAGTCATTTCAGTGACGTATTGTCTCAAAACTGATTGCTTCAACAGATATAGGATGAGTTGACATATCAATTAAAGAGCATACAATCATCTCGGGGTTGATAGACTTGGTACTCAATGACACTTGTTCGCAAACATGAACAAAACATTTCTCCATTTGTGTCCGTGACATGTCACGCCATTGAAAGACGTAGGTGTGTTACCAATAGAGAATCTCGTTGTGTGAAATCTCCATTCTATATACAAATCAATGCGATATTTGTGCTTGTTTTGCCTTCTTTTGAAGTGTGTGCAAAGCAGAATGCTCCGCTTCCAAGTGGCCGGGGGTCCTGAATAGCGCATACCGGAATCAAGCTACTCGATCACACAACCGAGTCGACTTCATTCCGTTATACGCTCTCCAGCGTGGTCCAGATAGTCCCCTGCACAGTAGCATGCCAATAACCATCTTGCCCGTTACTGTCACTGTCACGAAGCAATCCGTGGCTTGGTGACACGATGCCTGCCTTCGGTTCCAAGGTGGCCAAGGTCCGTATACTGAATAAATAATATACAAAAGCCACTGTTAATGCCCTATCAATGCGTTCACTGGACAACATGCTTTCACACCAATATAAGAAATGACATACAAAAAAAGCATGCGCTGGTTGTTGTTGTTGTTGTTGCGCGCGCATCCCGAGTAAACCGCAATCACCTGAACCCAACCAACCTATTGAACCTGAACCAACTAACCTGACTAAAAACATACTGAACTAATCCAATCAAAACTAAGACCGTTGCTGCAAGTAATTCAAAGCCTACTTCCGGCCACGCGGAAAGCCACTTCGCTTATACTTCATCTTCATGGACGAACAATGATTGTGTATCACGTGGCAAGGTTCTCGAGTCGGCGACAAGCAGAAGACCAACAATCTAGAACGTAGAAGTTGAAACTGTCAAAGAAGTCAAGTGTTCAACGGAAAGATATTAAAAGGAATGAAAGTACTGTAACAAATATAACGGTTTATAGGATGACGTCAAAGAACTTGAACATCAAAGATGATAGGCACTATATATCATGAGTTTTAGATCCACAAGATGAATGTTACACACAAGGCGAGAGCAGATGGATTGGAGCTGTGCTTTAAGATAACGTACCAACTGTTCCAAAAAACTATTGACCTAAAGACAAACTGACCTAACACCAACTGTACGGACCCAAACTTCTATTCCTTGCGCAATCTGTACAGAAGTAAAAGTGGGGGGCTTGACTCACCCGGGCTCCTTCGCCACAAACCTTATACCTACATAACCTCGACCTTAACCTTAACGTCATAACCACGACCCTCACTAACCTTAACCTCATAACCTCGACCCTCACTAACCTTAACCTCATAACCACGACCCTCACTAACCTTAACCTCATAGCCTCGACCCTCATTAACCTTAACCTCATAGCCTCGACCCTCACTAACCTTAACCTCATAACCTCGACCCTCACTAACCTTAACCTCATAACCACGACCCTCACTAGCCTCAACCTAATAACCACGACCCTCACTAACCTTAACCTCATAGCCTCGACCCTCACTAACCTTAACCTCATAGCCTCGACCCTCACTAACCTTAACCTCATAACCACGACCCTCACTAACCTTAACCTCATGACCTCGACCCTCACTAACCTTAACCTCATAGCCTCGACCCTCACTAACCTCAACCTCATAGCCTCGACCCTCACTAACCTTAACCTCATAGCCTCGACCCTCACTAACCTTAACCTCATAGCCTCGACCCTCACTAACCTTAACCTTATAACCACGACCCTCACTAACCTTAACCTCATAGCCTCGACCCTCACTAGAGCCTCTAGAACACTCGATGGGCGGTAACAATGTGTGAAGGGGAGGAGCGTGCAGCCAGCGCTGAGACACGTGACCTTGACTTGGGTAGTGGACTGTGGGCGAGGCTCCGTGCTCTAATTGGGTTCACCTCTTCTGATCTTCGACAAGTTTTCCTAATCGATCTGTAAATAATCTTCCCAAACTCAGAAGGCTGACACGTTGCTATCGGCTTCAAACACGTACAACCATGCACGCACAGGAGACTCGCCCTTAACTCGTACGGTACGACAGAATAATGGACTGCACATGGATGACTGGGCACTATGTTCCTCCACCCTTTCCTGTGTTCCTGTTACTTTTCACGTATTATTCATGGTTGAGTATAGAGCCTATATACTTTATACCATCTGTCTGGCACTTTCACCACGCGAGATACGGGTGCATAGACATTCTCTTGACGGTCTAGAATTAAATTTTATTGGAAAATTAACATGTTTAATAGTTTTTTAAATACGTAGTAGAAGCTACAATATATATTTTGAAAAGTCAGATTTCCATTTTTATTGTTTTTGATTACATTACATGACTGAGAATGTTCGATTACAAATTTAACCAAGTTCGCAGTGAAATATAGCGATCGAGGTTTTTGCTGCTAATGTTTGAACGTTTATTAGATGAGGGTTAGCGAAGATTTCCACTAAACTCTTACAAAGCATTATCTGTGTGTGTGTTTTTCTTTCCTCTCTCTTTCTCTCTCTCTTTCTTTCCTTTTTTTGGTTTATTTGTTTGTAAGCACTGCACAGGTCGCAGGGTTTGATCGATCGACATAAAACTTTTTTTATACGTTAACTTATCCAACTTGGAGCCCTATAGTTTTGGGGTCATATCTGTTGGGCCATTTATCAGAAACATCACCTCCAAGTTTCTAAAACCCCATAAGATTAGGCCGGACAGAAAAAATTGAAAAATAGAATCTCTTCAATATAATTCAATTTGTCCTCGAATGTAAACACGGAAATCCAACACAATCATAATTCAAAAATTGTATGCAATTCGGACCAGCTGTTTCTCAGAAAATAATGTAATGGATGTTTTTCATTCGTCGAATAGACAGAGATAATAACAGAAAAAAGTTGCATTGTTAATCAACGTCTACCTAGATCGTTGGTATCGAATGAAGTTCATTTTATATGATCAAGGTATGCAGAGTTTTAGATTTTACTTTCTAGACATCTCACTCATCACACAACGCACATCCTGCGTTTGCCCAGTTTCAAGACACTGCTGTACGTCTTCATGTTAACCGTACAGTTTCAACTTCAACCTCCAGAACATTCAGAACATTCAGAACAACTGGGATTTTGTATTTGTACAGTTCAATTTCCCATCACTTGATGTATATCTGATAATTCAATCAACATCCTCTGTGGAAAGAGTTCCATTCTGACATTTTCATAAGCGATTCAATAGCAAAAGTTGGTATTTCGTTGCTAATTGACTCCCTCAGTCCTCCCGACTGGCAGTTATTACTTGAAGCAAATGACAACCTGACAATTAATGCCGTACTACAAAACGCTGTTCTCATTTCGACTTGCGACATCAACTTCATTGTGATATTATTAATACGGAATATAATTGATTCTCTGACTCATTGCTTTGATAAAACGAAATTAAATATCTTATCAAGTACTCAATATTACCGAATATTAGATTCTCCACTTGACAACAGAAAATCCGTGCTTCCTTGGGGAATCGAAGTACAAGATAAAATGCATGCAATTGCCTTTGAATAATTAAATTTGTAACGTCAATTGAATGATGATTGGGGCTGACGGGAGACGTTGCGGGGAGGGGGAGGGAGAGGATGATATGGGTCAGAAGAGTTCAACCCGGCGAGAGAAATGAGGGTATAAAGGTGCGGGGGGGCGGGACAAATAGCGGGGGGGAGGAGTCAGTCAGATGAATTGTGAAGAAAGCTAAACGGCTTCAAGAAGATTCAGCGAGCAGAAACTCAAAGTTTCTAAAAACCACATAAGATTAGGCTGAGCGGAAAAATTGGAAAATAAAATCTCACCAATTTAATTCAAATTTTCCTCAAATGTCAAAACGGAAGTAATACACATAATTGAAAATGTGCATGCAATTCGAACCAGCCGTTTCGAAGAAAATGATGTAATAGGCTACATGTTCTTTATTCATCGAATAGATAATATAGCACAAGAATGTTGCAGTGTTCGACTCCTCGAATGAAGTAAATGTTATATGATCAAGGTGTGTAGAGTTGTATAGCTTGGTCTATCAGAGGAGTGACCGTGGAGACTTCCATCCCACTCTATGGAGCCAGGTATGTCTGTTTGTTGTTGTTGTTGTTGTTGTTTGTTTGCGAGATCTGCACAGGTCAAACGGCTCGACCAATCAGACACTTGGAGTATTCATCTTTTTCTGTTTTTTGGGGGTTTTTTCTGTTTTTTTCTGTTTTTTTTTTTTCTTTTTTTCTTTATTTCGCTCAATTTTGTACGCGGCCCAATCGATTGAACTACATCTGAGACGAATCGTCTCGAGATCGAATACATCTCATAATATTGGGCTTGCGAAGAAATGTGAACAGCATTCATTGAATAAAATATCTATCTCAGTGGATGTGCAGAATACACATAGATAGACGGTACAGATTGTCATGAACTTTCATTCAGAATTAAATGCTGGCCGTTCCGGAGAAAAAAATGAGAGATATTTTCTTCTGTGAATCTACACAGCTTATCTACACCGGACCTTGCGTTTGAGTAGGCTTTGATTGGATGAGCGGAGTGAAAACTTCGATTGCGTCCGAGATATAGCTTACAATTTTTTTATGCACTCCCAGGTCGGAAATTGGTCGTTTTTTTTGTGTGTACGCACATACTTGACTAACTTGAAACTGTAGGCCTATAGTTGTGGGAAGTAATCGGTTTGACCACTTTCGGAAATGTTGAATTGTTCAACGTTAGTTGAGGAGAGTGCGACAACATGCACTCCGCAGGTCGACTGGCTTTACGATCAGTCAGACTCACGGCAGTCGGATCTGATCGACATAACAACGTCTAGGACAGAAAACATCGGATCATGAATTCCTGCTGGATGTGGCCACTGGGTTGATACACTCCTATCACAGAGACTATTACACTGATTGAATAAGGCTTTAGACAATCTAATTATAATTATAATCTTTCTGATAATTAGATAAGCGTAGCGAAGACTTCCATTTCACATAACGAAAAAAATGGGATTCGTTTTTATGTGTTTTTCTTTTTTTTTCAATTTTGTACGCGGCATACAGGTCAGCAAAATTGACCAATCGAATGCAAACTCTTTTCGAATATTGACCTCACACAGGATAGGTTGGGATTCTTTTTCAGAGAAATCGGTTGTACGGTTTTTCCGGAAAAAAATTGGAAAGTTCGGAAAATCCCCATTAGAATAACCCAGGGGAAAAATACTTGAAAACGAAATTTTTTCAAAAGCTTTCAAATTGATACAGAATATGAAAACAACTATCGTACACATTATCAATAATTTGTACAACAATCGGATGAGACATAACGAAGAAAACGCAATAAAAGTATACATTTCATCAAATATCAGGATCAAAACATGTAAAGCAAAGTGTATATGCGACAGGTTGCTCTGTAAATAGCAACAAGTTGCCGGTAAGGTTTTTCAGCGTTTGAAGTAGTCCAATAGGTCTGTGGATTATTACCTAGACTAAGAGCAGCCATTGAAAATAAAAATAGAACCGAGATATAGAATAAGAGAAATGATGGGCATGGGATACCAGAAAGTTGGAATACGGTTTTATCTCCGGTTTTTATGAAGAATTCCAAAAATAGTGATGAAGAATCAGAGTTGGAAAAACCAATAACGCCTATAAGAGATAAGTTCATGAAGACAGGGGGACCCACAACCAGAAGCACGAAGAAGAAAATGGAAGGTAGTGAAATGCAAGAATTTAAAGTCTTTGACTAATGATTTCAACAAAACTATGAAATTAGGAGGGCACAGAGAAACAGTCGGTTGAAGTTTTTAGATTGTTTTTTATCATTAATTCTGCTCTGTTTGTTGGTGTTTTAGTTTTCTTCTGCTATTCGATCTTTTAATAATCAAGTTCATGCCAATATTTGTCGGCAGGACATTTTAATTCATCTTCATAGCTTGAAAATGAGCAATGTAATGTGACTCGAAACGTCGCTAGTATATATAATTAAAGTCAGTTACACAAGAATAATCCGAAAATATGCGTTGTAAGATGAGCGAGATATCTAGAAAGTAAAATCTAAAACTCTACACACCTTGACCATATAAAATGTACTTTATTCGATACCAACGAATCTAGGAAGCCGTGAATTCATCACTGCAACATTTTGCTGCTATTATTTCCATCTGTTCGGTGGATAAAGAACATGTATCACATCATTTTCTTCGAAACGGCTGGTTCGAATTGCAGACAGATTTTAAATAATTTGTATCATTCTCTTGTTAACATTTGAAGAAAATTCGAATTGAATAGGAGAGATTTTATTTCTCATTTTTTGTGCCCAGCCCGATCTTATGGGGTTTTTAGACACTTTGAGATCATGTTCCTCAAAAATAGTCCAACCGACCCAAAAACCCCAAAACTATAGGGGTAAGTTTGCGTATAGAGAAAGTGTCATGTGGTCAGGTCAAACCCTGCGACCTGTGCAGTGCTTACAAACAAACAAACACCAGACAGACAAAGCTCCGTAAGAGTTGAGTGACCACTGAGCCAATACTAATGTATCGAAGCTAGTTCCACCAGAAACCGTGCGGAACGCCAGGTGACAGGAGGCCAGTCACGTGGTCATGGTGCGCGCATGGGTAGAGCGTTGTCTACTGGCCTCCTGTCACCGTGGCGTTCGGCACGGATTTCAGTTGGACTGGCAGCACTGTTGGCACCAGCCTCCCAGGCACGAGATGGCCGCTAATGTTCCAGACAGAGGGCACGAGGAGCACACATTATCACAGCTCGCGACAACAATGAAGAGGACGGTGCAGGCAGGGGTTTATCAACTCCCAAGAGACCGTGACTTTTAAAGGTCGGACATAATAATGTTTTACGGTTTAGATCATAAAGTTTCCTTTGATCAAGGGTGGTACGGTAACTAAGGTTACATTTGAAAGTAATATAATATGAGACTCATTTTTGTATTGGAATTGTTTTTGGTTCAGCGACGCACTGTACTGATAACCGAGATCTATCGGCGTCGGTGAATGATATGTGAAATGATGGGATGACGAAAGGTTATCTTATTATGTGTTTATTGGAGAGGAGGAAGGAGGCGGTCGTGGCCTGTTGTTAACTACCAGGGGAAAACCACGGTTAACCTCTGCCAGGATGGTCAATTGAACAATGACAGTTGGTGAGTGACAGTTCAGTGTGCTAACCACTCGACCGCTTGTTTCAGTATGAAACTCGGTGTTCCGTGATATTGCATAATGCTACCACAAGTCAGACATGTTGAATGTTATGGAGATATATTTTCAGGATCCTGAACTGTCCTTGAACCTACCGATCGCTGCGATTCCTAGTGAGCGATATAGAACTAGACGGCGCATGCGTATTGGCATTTCAAGTGACTGCAGCTCCGGCCGAGCCGACGTGAACGTTAGTTCCTTGTGTCGTATCGTAATGTATATTTATTAGCTGTTGGGTTACAAATTAATTTGTGTTAACATTGTCAAAATAAAAAAAAACATACATGTATCAGAAAATAATAAATACCTACAATTAGGTAGCTCTAATGAAACATGGTAGCTAGAATGAAGTCTTGAGAATGCGTTTCGCTCCGTGATGCCTTGATGTCGGAAGAAGGTGGTTATCAAGTCTGCGACCTGATTGGTGAACACCTTGTACTAGATTACTCACGATCGGTGTTTCCATAGATTTGGACCGGTAATTGGTACATACTAGGCCTGTTTGTTTGTGGTGCACCACCTGGACTAAAGTGTAGCTGGTGTAAAAAGGAAGTACGTCATATTACGGGTTTTGTACAGGAAATGATACCGAAATGATGAAGCACAAACAAACACGAAATTGACGATTTTTCGGTTCCTATAGACGCGAATTTTAAAATGGAAGCAGACCCGTTGATGGAGAAAGACATATTAAATATCATGGAATGTGATTAATGAATGGTAAATATTTAATAATGACAACCCTTATTCGATTATATATGTTTTCATTCTGATTAACACGAATTTAAGCGTCAACAACTAGTAAGCCAGCGAAGCGTCCGCGTACAACTTGATTTTGTCGCCTGCCATCTTGCGCTGAACTAAGCACACCAGCTCCGTAGCTGGTGTAGAACTACCTGAACTAGTGCAAGTGAACCGGGACAAACAAACAAGAAAGTGCAGCTTGGTGCCGAACCACGGTTACAAACAAACACGATAGTGCAAGAACTGAAGAACCAGTTCAGCTAGTGCAGGACAAACAAACAGGGTAACGTTGCTGGGATAGGGACCATGAGAGACAGGCACACCAACGCAAGGTTCATGCATGCTCTTTACACGAGCACATCTGGTTGCATGACATTCCAATGGTGTAGAGGCGCTTGCAACTTCTGATGCGAAATATTCATTCTAGTAGCGAAACCGGTGGCAACATTTGCAAATTAGGATCGATCGACTTTCATGCGCGCTTCCAGTGTCAATTTTCCCCAACTAGCAATGTATACATGACCCAACTTTAAAAACACGTTTGTAAACACGGTTGCACGAAAACCATTAGGTAAGTAGCATCTTAATTGATACGTTGATAGGGTAAACCTTCCTCTATCTGCTAAGCTAAATTTCATCAGCAAACCGATGGCCGTTTTGATACAAATACATAGTTTCGGTTACCTCGATTTACGAAAAACCATTGCGTGACTTTCCCTGGTCTTATGTGCCAAACGCATGTGATTGAACTGTTCAATGTTGCTTAACGACCCGACCAACAGCTAGGTTGTACGGGGGACGGGGGTTTCTTTTTAGCTTAGCCCAAGACCAGTTCTTTTATGAACACATCAATTCAATTTTCAATTTCAATTTTGAATGTTTTAATTGATTCAAAACATATATAAAAACTACAAAACAAAACACAATAGGTCTACATGCAAAAACGTAGGTTTCAATCATTTCTTTGAGATATAACACAATATTTATAATGAAAAAAATAATAACCTCTATTTTTACCAGCATACGAAGTACATAAAAGGAAACAAATAGCCGCCCCGTTGGCTAAGTCAACTATCGCTAGCGGTAGAAACTGAAGTCACCGTTGGGCGTGGGTTCGAGTCCCGCATAAGGCATGGGTTTTTGTAAACGTCCTTTCACCTCTCATCACTTCATCGTTTCACTGTCACTCGCTCATTCGTACCCCCGTATAACCTAGCTGTTGGTGGGGTCGTTAAGCCGCATTAAAAAAAGGTAACAAATGAAATATTGGTAAGCTTATTAATATTAAGTATTTTTTTTATCATTTGGATTAATTGTATGAACGTAGCGAAAATTTTCATTCCATATACCGAAAAATTTTGGGCTTGGTTTTTATGTTTTTTTTGTGTGTGTAATTTTGTACGCGGCATACAGGTCAGGAAAAAAGATCAATCAACTCGAAACTTTTTGCACATATTGGTGTCACACCAGAATAGGTTGGGTGGTTTTTCAGAGAAATCGATCACACGGTTTTTCCGGAAAAAATTTGGAAAGTTCGGAAAATTCCCGTAAGAATAACCCAGGGGGAAAATATTTTAAAACGAAAATTTTTCAAAAGTACTCAAATTGATACAGAATATGAAAACAACTATCGTACACATTTTCAATGATTTGTGCAACAATCGGATAAGACATAACGAAGAAAACGCAATAAAAGTATACATTTCATCAAATATCAGGATCAAAACATGTAATGCAAAGTGTATATGCGACAGGTTGCTCTGTAAATACCAACAAGTTGCAGGTAAGGTTTTTCAGCGTTTGAAGTAGTCCAAGGTTCGTAGATGTAGATTGAGCTGACAGAGTATTTTTCAATTCCAGATTTCCATACTTCTACGCTCATCTCACAACGCACATTCTGCGTTGTGAGACATGTAAGAAAATTAGATTTTATACTAGATGACAGAAGTAAGCGCTAATATTTGAATAATATAAATATAGGTAAACACAGAATAATGAAAGGTTACAATTTTTCGTTTAGGAGAAAATATTTTTAATCCAATAGTAATTATTTTACTTATGTAATAAACGTGTACATTTTCATCGGGATTTATGAAAGTCCTATATAGGCCTACTATAAAACGACTAGAAATAAATATAGGCCTAATGTATATGGAAAATAATGAGAAAGAAGGAAAATAATATTCAGTCTACTATTTAACACATAACATGTAAAGAGATGGTGGCCGAGAATGTTATTCAATTGATTATGTTTCATTCCATGTAACCAAACACATAGTTTCGTTTTAAATGTATTATTTATAATCAATTACTGATGTAATTTCATTGGGCAACATATTAAACATCTTGGGTCCCAGGTGTACTCCTCGTCTTCGACCCAGAGCAGTGAACATGCTTGCTTGGTACTTTATCAAGAACTGAGTCGAACTTGTAACCCAAGTATTGACTGGTCGTTAGTAAATATGCTTATGTGTACACGTACATGTATTTTGATTGGTTCTTATCAATTTGATGGTGATTGAGATGGAGAAGTGCAATTGATTCGAATTAGGACACTAGCTGCCTACATTGAACCAGTGCTTTCCTGATTTGAACCATGATAAAATAATTCAACTTTATAAGTATAACCATAGACTAAAGATATATATCTTTAGTCTATGGTATAACCCACTTTTTTGTGTACTCAATATGTACACTGGGAAAACGCCTTATATGCGTTGTTAGATGAGCTTAGAAGTATGGAAATGTAGAATTAAGAACATTTGGTCACCTCAATGTACATATACAGGCCATGGATCACTTCAAAGGTTTAGAAACCGCGGCTGTCTGTTGGTATATATGGACCTTGGTTTCCCATCAATGGTACCAGTGCCTTCTTCATATCCTTCACAGATTTTAATCGTATCAATTTATTGGTGACACTTGTTGCTCACATTTAATGGTTCCTTCCTTATTATTGCTTTCTTATAATTGCTTGTATTGATGTGTAAAAAAGTACATTAAAAATGCGTTTTCCTCGTTATTTCACATTCGATTGTTCCATAAATCGCTTAAAATAGGTATGATAGTTCTTTCCACATTCAGTATGATTTGAGAGCTTTTGGTAAATCTATGTTTTCTAAGTACTTCTCCCCCGGCTAATTCTTATGGGGATTTTCTATACTTTCCAAATTTTTTCCGGAAAAACCGTTTGACCGATTTTTCTGAAAAACAGTCCTAACCTATTCTGGTGGTACCAATTTGAAAAAAAAGTTTCGAGGTGATTGATTATTTTTCCTGACCTGTATGTCACGTACAAAATTACATACAAAAAAAAAACATAAAAACCAAGCCCAACATTTTTCGGTATATGGAATGAAAATCTTCGCTACGCTCATCCAATAATGTGTGACAAATTGATATTGAAGGTGGAGAATAAAATAAGTGCACTCGATTTTTCTCATAAGGATTGCATATTTACATTTAACAGTCTTCGCAAAACAACGATTTCTGGGTGGCCTTGAATTCAGCACATTTAGCATCCACCTGCTAGCACTTGCAAGTCGAGCACTGGATCACGCCAACTTCCACGGCAATTTACAAATTTGATAATTTGGGAAATTTGAAAAAATTAGGAAATTTCCGATATTTGCAATTTCGAAAATTTCAAATTTCCCAATTGGCAAAATCTTTGGCAAAATCAATAAGGTCACAAATATTACATTATCCTCATATTATAATATTATCCACATATAGGGCCTATTCCTCGTTTAGACATTCTGAAAGATTAAAAATCAACTTTTAGTGCATTCGTTTTGAGGTTAGGTTCTGTCATCGAAAGCATGGTGAAATGGTGCAATTTGAGAAACGGGTAATCTGAGGTTATTATAACTAGGAAAACGCGTTATGTGTTTCCGTGTTGATGGATGAGCTAATGAGAATGACATTGAATTCTTCAAAAAGTTATATCAAGCTGATGTTTTGACGGCATTCAAGTTAAAAATCAAGCTTTCCATTCGGTTGGTTCATTTCGTGGACTATTCTCATGAAGGAAATATTAGATGCAATTCAATATTATGAAATACTAGCAGGTTGGGCCCGTCGTATACGACAGGCCATCGTTAGATTGTCGGCCGGTACCCACAATATAGGCCACGACCGCTTCCTTCCCACTCCCTTTCCCGACCCATTACCCAAGAAACCTGTATCTCATCTACCCATTTTCTCATTGATCACCCATCCGACGCCAATAGATCTTCGGTATCAATACAGTGCGTCGCTATATGAAGAGTAGCCATCACGACGGAACAGCAAGTGTGTAGACGCATTTCACTCCACTCGGAAATCCATTTCGACCGGATTTGTCCTTCTGTCGTAGAAACAATAATATTTATGTCGAGGCAATTTGTCTAGATCCAGATATACGTGCGAACATGAACCTGGAAGTGCAATAAAACGCGTCTTATTGAGACACATCCTTCACGAGGACTTGGACGTGACGTCACACACCGCCAACTTGACACCAAGTTGATCTAGTCTATGATTATAATAATAATTGTGCTCAATTCATATTGTATTGAAAATAATACTTTCAACTCGAATGCGGAAGTCCGATGGTAAATATCATTCCCTAAACAACCCAATCAATAAATAGGTAGGTCCAAAAATGGCGACTGTCGGTCAAATAATGTTTGAAAAGCCCGTGTCTTATTCGGGACTCGAACCTAGTCCCAGCTTGACTTCAGTTTCCGAATCACCTGGACAGATCGCGCCAGATGGACGCCACTTTATTCCAAGCAGACCTAAACAAACTCAAGAAAAGAATGACTCTGAATGACGTATTCGCCGCGTCGCCCACGACAACGCCAGAACATCATTGGTCTGCTGGTACGCAGCCATTGCTTTCCACTTCCTGACGACGGCTCGAACCCTCCGAGGTCAATGCTGGGACATAGGGCGAAACACTCGATCGCTCCTTACGTCACTGCCCATGTACGTCAATGAGTCTCGAACTCAGGTCTCCCGAGACTGAGAGCTACGATTACCAAGAGGGCGAGAGAGACAGAAGGAAAGAGACAATCTAATCTAATCAAGAAGTTGAAATCGAGTTCTTTTGATGCTCGATAGCTCCATTATATACGAACCCGAAACGAAAATAAAGTCATTCTTTTTCATTTTTCTGTCTGGGTTTTGTTTCCAGCGCTGTTATCGAGCGAGAGAGAACGAGGAGTACTGTCGGTGCGAGAGGAAGTGGGACGAAGTAGAATGAAGTTGCCCGAAGTCTTGTTGGGCTTTTGTTTGAATTGTAACAAGGTATTGAGCACAGCTCGGGGGTCGTAACAGAGTATTGAGCACAGCTCGAGGGTCGTAACAGAGTATTGATCACAGCTCGGGGGTCGTGACAGAGTATTGAGCACAGCTCGGGGGTCGTGACAAAGTATTGTTCACAGCTCGGGGGTCGTAACAAAGTATTGATCACAGCTCGGGGTCGTGACAAAGTATTGAGCACAGCTCGGGGGTCGTAACAAAGAATTGAGCACAGCTCGGGGGTCGTAACAAAGTATTGAGCACAGCTCGGGGGTCGTAACAGAGTATTGAGCACAGCTCGAGGGTCGTAACAGAGTATTGATCACAGCTCGGGGGTCGTGACAGAGTATTGAGCACAGCTCGGGGGTCGTAACAAAGTATTGAGCACAGCTCGAGGATCGTAACAAAGAATTGAGCACAGCTCGAGGATCGTAACAAAGTATTGAGCACAGCTCGGGGGTCGTAACAAAGTATTGAGCACAGCTCGGGGGTCGTAACCAAGTATTGATCACAGCTCGGGGGTCGTAACAAAGTATTGAGCACAGCTCGGGGGTCGTAACAAAGAATTGAGCACAGCTCGGGGGTCGTAACAAAGTATTGAGCACAGCTCGGGGGTCGTAACAAAGTATTGAGCACAGCTCGGGGGTCGTAACAAAGTATTGAGCACAGCTCGGGGGTCGTAACAAAGTATTGAGCACAGCTCGGGGGTCGTAACAAAGAATTGAGCACAGCTCGGGGGGTCGTAACAAAGAATTAAGCACAGCTCGGGGGTCGTAACAAAGTATTGATCACAGCTCGGGGTCGTAACCAAGTATTGAGCACAGCTCGGGGGTAGTAACAAAGTATTGAGCACAGCTCGGGGGTCGTAACGAAGTATTGAGCACAGCTCGGGGGTCGTAACCAAGTATTGAGCACAGCTCGGGGGTCGTAACAAAGTATTGACCACAGCTCGGGGGTCGTAACAAAGAATTGAGCACAGCTCGGGGGTCGTAACAAAGTATTGAGCACAGCTCGGGGTCGTAACCAAGTATTGAGCACAGCTCGGGGTCGTAACCAAGTATTGAGCACAGCTCGGGGGTCGTGTCAAAGTATTGAGCACAGCTCGGGGGGTCGTAACAAAGTATTGAGCACAGCTCGGGGGTCGTAACAAAGTATTGAGCACAGCTCGGGGTCGTGACAAAGTATTGAGCACAGCTCGGGGGTCGTAACAAAGTATTGAGCACAGCTCGGGGGTCGTAACCAAGTATTGAGCACAGCTCGGGGGTCGTAACAAAGTATTGAGCACAGCTCGGGGTCGTAACCAAGTATTGAGCACAGCTCGGGGTTGTAACCAAGTATTGAGCACAGCTCGGGGGTCGTAACAAAGTATTGAGCACAGCTCGGGGGGTCGTAACAAAGTATTGAGCACAGCTCGGGGGTCGTAACAAAGTATTGAGCACAGCTCGGGGTCGTGACAAAGTATTGAGCACAGCTCGGGGGTCGTAACAAAGTATTGAGCACAGCTCGGGGGTCGTAACCAAGTATTGAGCACAGCTCGGGGGGTCGTAACTAAGTATTGAGCACAGCTCGGGGGTCGTAACAAAGTATTGAGCACAGCTCGGGGGGTCGTAACAGAGTATTGATCACAGCTCGGGGGTCGTAACAAAGTATCGAGCACAGCTCGGGGGGTCGTAACAGAGTATTGATCACAGCTCGGGGGTCGTAACAGAGTATTGATCACAGCTCGGGGGTCGTAACAAAGTATTGAGCACAGCTCGGGGGTCGTAACAAAGTATTGAGCACAGCTCGGGGGTCGTAACAAAGAATTGAGCACAGCTCGGGGGTCGTAACAAAGAATTGAGCACAGCTCGGGGGTCGTAACCAAGTATTGAGCACAGCTCGGGGGTCGTAACAAAGAATTGAGCACAGCTCGGGGGTCATAACCAAGTATTGAGCACAGCTCGGGGGTCGTAACAAAGAATTGAGCACAGCTCGGGGGTCGTAACCAAGTATTGAGCACAGCTCGGGGGTCGTAACCAAGTATTGAGCACAGCTCGGGGGTCGTAACAAAGAATTGAGCACAGCTCGGGGGTCGTAACCAAGTATTGAGCACAGCTCGGGGTCGTAACCAAGTATTGAGCACAGCTCGGGGTCGTAACCAAGTATTGAGCACAGCTCGGGGGTCGTAACAAAGTATTGAGCACAGCTCGGGGGTCGTAACCAAGTATCGAGCACAGCTCGGGGGTCGTAACAAAGTATTGAGCACAGCTCGGGGTCGTGACAAAGTATTGAGCACAGCTCGGGGGTCGTAACAAAGTATCGAGCACAGCTCGGGGGTCGTAACAAAGTATTGAGCACAGCTCGGGGTCGTGACAAAGTATTGAGCACAGCTCGGGGGTCGTAACAAAGTATTGAGCACAGCTCGGGAGTCTGTGGTTCAGATGTTCGGCCTCGAAGTTAAAGCCACGAATCATGAATGAGTCTGAAATGATAACGCAACACGCATCTCGCGTTACACACACCACGTGATCACTTGTTGAGATATGGCGTCCTGTGTGGCATCGATGTGGTCGTCAAACAAACTGCCTTTGGACGAAACAGTTCAACCTCATGTGCTTGGAGTACAAGACCAGGGAGAGACTCGTCACTTTTTGTTATAAATCAAGGAAACAGAAACTATTTATTCGTATCGAAACAGTTACAGGTATGCTGATGAAATTCAGTTCAGCTGATAGAGGAAGGTTTACTGAACGAATTGTCATTCTCATGCTAACTATCGCAGCTGGTATTGGTGTATGAAACAGTGTATGAAACGAGTATGAAACGAATATGAAACGAGTATGAAACGGTGAAATGGTGTATTTACCGTATTTTTCCCAAATTTGCTTGGAATTCTTAACTTTTTTTTTCACTTCAATTTTGTAATATACTATTTCCACATTCATACATCAAAACAAAATATTATATACTTCTTTGTGGGCGGGTTCCCCTTTATTTTGCTCAAAGTGCTGATGTTGATAGAAATAATACGATGTAATCTTTCGTCTGCGAGGTTTAAATAGTTGGAAACAACGCCATGATTGTGAACCACCTATTGGCTGAGTAACCGTAGTACGTCGCGAACCACCCGCGCGCTAGTGCTGTGGGATAGGGGGGACGGTCGCTCGGAGCAGAGACATGCGACGCGTGCCGTGCAAGCAGTAAGACAATCTAATTGTGGGGAAAATAAACGAATTAATCCGAATTGAACGGGTCGGTTAATCGAGATATGAATGTAGACATATTATAAAGCTAGAGGATATGAAAGTTAATGGAAATATAAAGGATTTTACTACAGGTGCGTCTATACTGCATGGACGAAGAATGAAGAGAGCAGAATTGTGTCGAGTCATTTAAATCACATTCCATGCAAAATGTTTATTTTTCAAATATTTCTTCAATAACAGCGAAACTTGATACCTCATCATTGTTCCCCAATTAGGGTTACGGATGAGAGTAGGATTTAGCTAGTTATTTTATTTATTCAGTACACACTGTTCATAACACAGGTGGTAATGATTACTATCATGAAATTACAATCGAACATGCTAAAGCCGCCCCGGTGGCCAAGTCAATTATCGCTAGCGGTAGTAATAACTGAAGTCACCGTTGGGCGTGGGTTCGAGTCCCGCTCCCGCACAAGGCATGGGTTTTAGTAAATGTCCTTTCACCTATCATCGTTCCATTATCACCCGCTCACTTGTACCCCCGTATAACCTAGCTGTTGGTGGGGTCGTTAAGCAACATTGAAAAAAAAAATATATATATAATTATTTTTTTCTCAGCTCTCTTCTTGAATCACCGATCTTCGTTAGGGGCCTATATTCTTTATATCTTCTTCCAATTCAATCCATTCCCGCGGCGTTCTTTGAATGAATCCATATTCACCTACTTCTCTATCCACTTTTTCCACTTCCATTCTTACCCCTCCCCTTGTACTTCTTTGTAATCCCTTTCCAATTCTATTGCTTAATTCATCCCAGGTTTGGTTGGACAGGGCATCACAAGGGCAATCTTACGACCCCATTTTAATCATTAGACGAACTTCAGCGAGGATTCAATTTGACATACTGAAAAAAATTGGTGTTCGTTTATGTTTTGTTTTTTTATGTTTTTTGTCGGTTCTCCACAGGTCAAACGGCTACAGCTATCGACTTCAAACTTTTTTTCATTATGGTTCCTCATCTAACTTAGATCTGCATAGTTTTGTGGCATTATCGGGGGGTTAATTTTTTTTTATGAATTTTAGAAATTTCAAAAATACCCATCAGAATAACATGGCGGAAAAAAAAAGAAATTATTTTTATTTTCCAAAAAAATGAAATTTTACGTGAAGTTGAATTACATTTTGATTGTTACATATTGTTACATATTTATTTATTCATTACAGATTGTTCATAAAACAGGTGGTAATGGTTACTATACCTAATGCAATTACAGTCAAACATACTCGATTTAATTATACTTCATTTTTTTCTTAGCTCTCTTCTTAAATCACCAATCTTCGTTATGTTCTTGATATCTTCTTCTAATTCATTCCATTCCCGCGTCGTTCTTTGTATAAACCCATATTTACCTACTTCTCTATCCACTTTTTCCACTTCCATTCTTACTCCTCCCCTTGTACTTCTTTGTAATCCCTTTCCAATTCTATTGCTTAATTCATCCCATCCTGTATATTCATTCTTGACTCTAACAAAATTGCACATTCTTTCTATTTGTCTTCGTTTCGCCAAATTTTCCCATCCCATTTCCTCAATCATTTTACTGCGTCTTTCTATAACTTTTTCAACCACATCCTTATCGTTCCTGATAATCTTCCAGCGCTTCTCTCTCCCCAATACCCTTCTTGCAGCAACCCTTTGGACGTTCTCCACAGCCTTTATTAGTCCAACTTCATGCGGATCCCAGACTGAACTAGCATACTCAAGCATTGGCCGAATCAGACTCATGTATGCCTTCTCTTTTATTTTCATCCCTGTCCCCTTCAACTGCCTCATAATAAAATTTAAGGATCGTATTCCCTTTTTTGAGATATTTCTAACATGTTCCCCCCACCCTAAGTTTTTATTTATGTAAAGTCCAAGATATTTATATGCTTCTACTTCCTCAAGTGTAGAATCTCCCATTTTATAAATCTTATTCACTTTTTTCTTGTTACTGCTGCTAGAGAAGTGCACCACTTTACATTTTCCAACATTTAGTCCCATTAAATTTATTTTAACCCATTCATCAATTCTGTCCAAATCTCCTTGTAACTGATTTTCCTCCCTCTCACTCCTAATGGTGCTATATACCACACAGTCATCAGCAAATAGACGAATTCTTGATTGAATTCCGATTTGAAGATCGTTTATAAATATATTGTTTAGAAGGGGTCCAATTACACTTCCTTGTGGTACCCCAGAAGTAACTTTTACCATATCAGAAATTTCATCACCTACTTTTACTTTTTGTGATCTACCTTTTAAGAAGGACTCCACCCATCTTGTTATCCTCTCATGTTTTGTTATTTGTTTCAACTTTGAAATCAGAAGTTTATGAGGTACTTTGTCAAAAGCTTTTTCAAAATCCAAAAAGACGGCAGATATTTTACCCCCCTTGTCCAAAGTATCAGACAGTTCCTGCGTGAATCCTTGCAGTTGGGTTACACATGAGTAACCCTTACGAAAACCATGTTGTCCATCAAATATTCCACCATTATTATCAACAATTAATTTGATTTCTGTATCAATTAACCTTTCCATAATTTTGCATATTGAGGAGGTGAGGCTAACTGGTCTGTAATTACCCAAATTTGATTTTTCTCCCCCTTTATGTATTGGAGTGATCATTGCTTTTTTCCAGTCCTCGGGCACAGTTCCCGAATCTATTGAATTTTGAAAAATTAACAAAATTATTAACAAAATTATACCAAAAAAATTAACATTAAATACGGTATTAACTCTTTTCCCGCCAACTTGATAAATTTGTTATTAATCCCATCGTGACCGGGAGCTTTATTTCTATTCAGTTTATCAATTATTCTCCGGATTGCTGTTTCAGTGAATTTTATTTTATTTCCCTCTACTCCCAATTGATGAATTTGATCATTCTCTACTTCGTTCTCCCCATTCAAAGTCTGTTTTTGAAAAACTTCACCATAATAATTATTTAATGCGTATGCCTTTTCTTTATTCGATATGAACCCCACTCCATTTCTCTTAATAAGAGTTGGCATATCGTTTCTTCCTCTTTTAGTATTATTTATGTACTTGTACATATTATTCCAACTTGTAACATGCCAGTTTTCCCTGTCTAAATTTTGATGTTAATAAGTTCTTTTTGTTTGATAATTCCCACGTTGTCTTGACTTTCTGAGTCTGTTGATTTTATGACGACCATCCATTAACACCCTTCACCCCGTCATCTCGTGCCTGCAACCCCCATTCCACAAGCACACTTCAGTTGTTTTTCTCAAATGCATTAACTTTCTGTTTATATTCATCTTGTACCAATGTATCTAGTGTTTCAAGTGTATTTTGTCAAATGTGTACAAACCATAATTTAATCAGAACACTCGGCATAGGGCAGATACAATAAGTTTAAGAAGTGACAGATATATGACCAGGGGATGCATCAAGCCACAAAAGCCAAAAGCTGATGTATGGTGAATTGTGATTGGTTTAAATTTGTATCCGCATATTTTATTGGTCGAACGAAAGTAAGCTCCTACAGGACAAGCCTGGTGAAACAGGGAGAGGAGAACGATATAGACAATCAGAGAGACAAGTCAGTGAAAACGTCGACCAGAGATCACGGGTTGGGGGGTCCGACTTCGAACCGGGTAGTTCAGCATCGCCAGCTTGGCGGAGTCCAACATCGCCAGCTTTGTTGACAACGAACGTGGAACAAGGCGAACTCGGTGAGGAGACGTGACTACCCGCCCCGGGACTCGAAGACGCGTGGTTCGGCGGAAACTTGCGTGTGCGCGCGTGGGGTGAGCGAACCAGCGAGCGAGGGACCAATCACGGTAAAATCAGACATTGTTTAAACCAATCTGCCCTGGTCAGTTAAATAAATATATATATTTTTCAGTATTGTTTGTATGAAGGTAGTTTAATTTCTCTTTGTGTCATTTAAAATCACGTTGTGATCTCAATAGGCCATTGGGATGACAACTTTTCTTTGTTCCATTGTTACAAGATTGAAGTTTTGTGTTTTGTTTTAACGTCATTGTAGTCATTTTGTTGAAAATACACGTAATATTTTAAACTGATTCAAGTTTCAACGAGTTGCTTTTCCCGCAATCCCAGCTTCAAAGATCCATTTTTGTTTTTTCAGATTTAGTTTGATTATTTTTAAAATTTAATTCTTATTTTTTAATTTCGATTTAGTCCATTTAGAGTAGGATTGGACAGAAAGTTACAACTGTCGCCCTGTCGTGGGGCAATCGAACATTGTTTTCTTCAAAGTATATTTTTATGTCCCACGTTAACCCTGAGATTTTTGCATGATCTATTTTTTTTCAGTATATATTTTCCGAGTTTTAATGAAACTTGGTGGCGCCCGTAACTAATTTTTTATTTTTATGGCATTGTGGTATTTTGTTTAAGTGGGTTTGCATAGTTTCCTGTTACTCGTGCGTTGTCTTCGTATGTGTTATTGTTAGGCTAATAAAGAGAGCGATGGCTGACAAACAGGACGTGCAGATTAAAATGGAGGGTAATTTGGATAGTGGTGAGGATAGGCCTATTAGTCCTCTGTCACAGGTTAGTCAGATAGGTGATTTGGATGAAACTAAAATTTTACAGGCTGGAGAAAGTCAGAGTATGATCACGGAAGTTTTAATTTGTTCAATGGTGAAAGGAATGTCGGAAGAGTTCAGGAAAATATTTGAGGGAATGAATGCTAGGTTTGATGGGCTAGAACGGCAGAATGTGGATTTGGGCGTTCGTGTCGATGAATTGAAATTTGAAAGTAGGTTCAGGTTTGAGCAATTGAATGAGAGAATTGAGAGTTTTGGAGTGAGATTATCGGTTGTTGAGGAACAGGGAGATGAGGGGAAAAAGATGTAAATATTCAATCGATCAAAGCGTAAGTGGTAATTAGACTTAGAAGTGTAGCGAACAAAATATAAATAGTTCACACATAACAAACTATAGTCAAATTAAGTTAAATTTGGTCTCGTGTCTTATGTAGGGATACGAATATATACACATATATTGGATTGTAACCTAGTATAGTTTAGTGTATTCAATTTGAAGGGTAGTGGTGTATCGTTTGTATTGTGAAGTGGGTTTTCAAGAGATAATTCTAGTGATGACAGATTTAGTATTAGTAGTTTCTCTTCTAATTTCATCGTCCAGTTGACTTTTTGTTCGGATAGCGGGATCGTTGTTTTCTTTCTGTCTTAGGTTTACAAATTAGGGATGGTTTTGCAATTCGTCACACAACGGGGGGTTAATAACTTGGGTGGTAAACTGTTTAGCATGTACCCTCATGTTGGCCGAGTGCAGCATGTGTGGACTTTATACGATGTCGTTCCCTCATATTAGCAGGAAGCTAAGTGAGAGGAATTTTTTATTTTTGTTTTTTTATGGGTCACCGGTCATGTCAAGGCAGTGATCGCCAAGTTACACAAGTCGCGACTGTAATCGTTGAATTTGTGTGATAGATCAGCTTCATGATACGGACAAGTTATTATCGAGGTGTATGATCGAAATGCAAGGGTGTTGGAATGATAGGTGAAAGGGCAGAGTTAAGATGATGAAACAGTGCTATCTTGCTTATAGTAATATCCGTTTTGGATACAAATATTCGTCTCCTTGAATTGTCTGTAGAATATCTTAGATCACACCTTCAAGTTAGTATACTTTTTATTCGATTCGGTTAATTTTGATTCGAAAACCTTCGATTCATAATTATTCATTATTTTAAGGAGTTGAATGTATTGGAAGAGTGTTTATACTTATCAGTAGAATTATGGTAGAATGGGGTACGTGGTCGGTGATAGTTATGTCTGGTCGTCAACCTCGAGTCCTTTGTCAGGGGTAATATGTTTAACTAAGAGGGTGTTATACAGAGATGACACTTGAGTAACAGGTTTTTGGCGTCAAGTAGTATTCTTAACATGATGGGGGGTCGTATTGGGTTTGTGTGGAACATCAAAATTACCTGACCCGCGCTTATATCGTATAGGAATAAGTCAATATGATGCTATGAGCAGCATTTTAACGTATTCGGGGGGTGTTGTAACATGCCAGTTTTCCCTGTCTAAATTTTGATGTTAATAAGTTCTTTTTGTTTGATAATTCCCACGTTGTCTTGACTTTCTGAGTCTGTTGATTTTATGACGACCATCCATTAACACCCTTCACCCCGTCATCTCGTGCCTGCAACCCCCATTCCACAAGCACACTTCAGTTGTTTTTCTCAAATGCATTAACTTTCTGTTTATATTCATCTTGTACCAATGTATCTAGTGTTTCAAGTGTATTTTGTCAAATGTGTACAAACCATAATTTAATCAGAACACTCGGCATAGGGCAGATACAATAAGTTTAAGAAGTGACAGATATATGACCAGGGGATGCATCAAGCCACAAAAGCCAAAAGCTGATGTATGGTGAATTGTGATTGGTTTAAATTTGTATCCGCATATTTTATTGGTCGAACGAAAGTAAGCTCCTACAGGACAAGCCTGGTGAAACAGGGAGAGGAGAACGATATAGACAATCAGAGAGACAAGTCAGTGAAAACGTCGACCAGAGATCACGGGTTGGGGGGGTCCGACTTCGAACCGGGTAGTTCAGCATCGCCAGCTTGGCGGAGTCCAACATCGCCAGCTTTGTTGACAACGAACGTGGAACAAGGCGAACTCGGTGAGGAGACGTGACTACCCGCCCCGGGACTCGAAGACGCGTGGTTCGGCGGAAACTTGCGTGTGCGCGCGTGGGGTGAGCGAACCAGCGAGCGAGGGACCAATCACGGTAAAATCAGACATTGTTTAAACCAATCTGCCCTGGTCAGTTAAATAAATATATATATTTTTCAGTATTGTTTGTATGAAGGTAGTTTAATTTCTCTTTGTGTCATTTAAAATCACGTTGTGATCTCAATAGGCCATTGGGATGACAACTTTTCTTTGTTCCATTGTTACAAGATTGAAGTTTTGTGTTTTGTTTTAACGTCATTGTAGTCATTTTGTTGAAAATACACGTAATATTTTAAACTGATTCAAGTTTCAACGAGTTGCTTTTCCCGCAATCCCAGCTTCAAAGATCCATTTTTGTTTTTTCAGATTTAGTTTGATTATTTTTAAAATTTAATTCTTATTTTTTAATTTCGATTTAGTCCATTTAGAGTAGGATTGGACAGAAAGTTACAAACTTTTATTCTGGTCCTGCTCATCAAACATACCCCGTAGAAACTTATCCTTTGCACTTTTCTTTTCTTTATTCAGATCTGAT
Organism: Brachyptera putata; assembly: GCA_907164805.1. Taxonomy (NCBI): domain Eukaryota; kingdom Metazoa; phylum Arthropoda; class Insecta; order Plecoptera; family Taeniopterygidae; genus Brachyptera; species Brachyptera putata. Next base: position 15,068,248 of record OU015473.1, on the reverse strand, counting down.
CTGAATTTCCTTCTCATTTCTATATCTCCCCCTTTACCTCTGTTCATATTATGAAACTTTCTTGCTTTCCTTTTCAATTTTCTAATTGATTTATTATAATAGATTGGATCTGCACTTTCAGATATTAATTTATTGGGAACAAACTTCTCAATAGCGTTTAAACATATGTTTTTGAAAGTGTCCCATTTTTTGTCTATATCCCCCTTCTCCTCAATCCAGTAATTCCTCCAATAATTTAAATGTAACCTAATTTTGTTGGTATCCGCCTTTTTATAGAACCAGACTTTCTTCTGTACCTTTATTTCATCTTTTACTCTATTTGCAATTAATTCTACTGTTGGAATATTATGGTCACTGATACCAACGTCCACGATAGTTCTTAACCACTTTTCCGGTGGTCTGACTAGGATAACGTCCAAAAGGTTATTACTACCTGTCCTAGTTAATCTAGTACCCTCCGTAACCGTTTGCACAAATCCTTCACTCATTATTTCATAAACAAGTTCTTGCCTTCTATTCGTGCTACTTCCTACAGTCCCTTCTTCCCAATTTATTCCTGGTTAATTCAAGTCTCCAGCAACTATTACATTCCTTTTATTAGCACTTTCAACCACTCTTTCCCTAATCTTGACAAGAATATCATTATTAGAATTTGGTGGCCTATATCCCGCAATTATTATAAACATTTCTGTTCCGAACTTAATTTCTAATCCCATTAACTCTACTGCTTCTTCTATCCACAAGATTCTCCCATTCAACTCATTTTTTAATCCCAGCAATATACCACCCCCATGTCTATTTCTGTCTCTTCTGAATAAGCTGTAACCCCCTTCCTCTATCTCTTTATCGGTGTAGCCATCGTCCAGCCAGGTTTCCACAAGTACGAAAATATCGGGATTTATAGTGTCTACTACTGTTCTTAATTCGTCGAGTTTATTGCATATACTTCTGCAATTAACTAATGTTATTTTCAATGTATTTTTTACTCCCATCTCAATATCCTTCTGTTTCGATTTGTCTCCCCTTTCCATATCATTTCCTAGGCCTACCTCTATTCTGCTACTTTCAATCGTATTTAGTCACAAGCTAGCTCTTCTTCTCATCTTCTCGGCGACTCTTCCCATCAGTTTACCCAGTTTCTCTGCTCCCAATCTATTTAAATGTACCCCGTCAGCCTTCAAATGTTCTTCATGTACCCAACAGTTAGACTCAATGTACACCACTCGTTCCTTGATGCACAATCGCTCAGTAGCAGCGTTGACTCTATCAATAAGCTCTCTATTTTCATCTTTTCTGTATATAATCCCACTAACTGCAACTCGACTTTCTCCGAACTTCTTTTTCGCAGCTTCAATCAATTCCTTCATTCCTTTGTTCATTATATCTTGTCCATCCTCTCTTTGTCTCATCTCTTTCAAATCATTTCCTCCTACGATCAGAATAACTCCTTTACCATCGACTTCCCTTTTCTTCATTTCATCCACCACTCTCCTCATTCTGAATACACCAATTCCTGGTCTCACATCCACCTCTACACTGGATCCCGTGCCGACGCTTGTTCCACGAACAATCGAGCTTCCCAGCAGTACAATATTCTTTTTGGTTATTTGTTTACTTTCCTCTTTAGATCTAACAGTTTCCATCTCGACTTCACCAAATTTGCTGACTTCATTTCTGTCTTTCATTTCTTCTTCTGGAATAAACTTCAATTGCGTTTCCTCTGCGTTTATATTCTTCCGCGTCTGCTCTTCTTCGTTATTCATACTTCTCAAACATTCAACTTTACTTTGTTTGGCATATTTCCCTTTCTTCAATTGTTTCCCATTCGTTTTCTCCTCATTCATAATAATTTTAGGGATATTCTCGTTTTTTTCCCTTGTTAACGTTTTTCTTTCCCTCAATACATGCTTCCCTTTTCTTCTTATCTTCTCCTTCCCTGCACTTTTCACAGCTCCACTTTAAGCCTGGTACACTTTGAATACACTTGTACTGTGCAGTACTTATATTTACACACGCTATATGCCACCATTGCGAACATTTTTCTGAACAGCATTGTATTGCTCTGTCCTTGACCTTTACTCCTAATCCACACTTCATACCACAAATTACATTCAATTCTTTCGGCAATGGTACCGTACTTAGCACTATCTCATTCCCACTATTGGTTTTCAGTCCCAATCTTGGCCTTCCCCTCGTTACTTTCTTGAACATATTTCTAAAAAATTTCAGCTTGATCATGTCTGCCATTTTGAAGAAAAAACATAAAATGTGCTACATTGGTACCACTCGAAGCAGTTTTTACCCATTTTTACCCATACTATTACTATTCGCTCGTCTAACAACGCATGGCCTTTTCATAGTAGAAAAAGAATTGTTTTCCCAAACACAAATGATCGATTGAACTCTCAACCCTATCTACAGTTCCTAGAATGAGTTATATAATATAATTCAGATTTTAGGGGTGGTAAAATCGCCCTTGTGGTGCCCCGTCCGAACGGTCCTACCTCGTCATTCTTAGCACTAATTGGGGACTAATGGCTTTGTGTCAGCTCGGAAGTGAAATCCCCAGTTTCAGTGCTGCACTGATTTAGTTCGACAGTTTCTCTGTGTAGTGAATTAGGTGCGCGGTGGGGAGGGGGGGGGGCGCGGGGGGGAGGGGGTTGCGTGGTTACATCATCTTACGGTCCCTCGAGTCAAACGTGATACCATTCACATCCGGTTCGAGCAACCGTCTTTTCCTATCCTCCATCATTGACGATCGGGTACTTCGACCCACCACCTCAACGCAGCCATCTCATTAGTTACCTCATCATCGTCGAACGTCTGTTTTTATATATTCTATTCTATGGACGATAGAAAGTTTCGAATCCTATTTTTAAAGACAGCCATCTTATTAACGTCATAATCCCCAGTAGATTACAGTAATAATCCAGTTATAATTGTCAATTAAAGTTAATTAGAGGGGCTTTAGCGAGAATACAATTCGACATGTACTGAAAAAAAATGGTGTTCGTCTTTATGTGTCTATGTTTTTTTTTGTTTTTTTTTATTATTTTTCCATGTTTTTTTGTCGGTTCTCCACAGGTCAAACGGCTACAACTATCAACTTCGAACTTTTTTCAATATGGTTCCTCATCCAACTCAGATCTGTATAGTTTTGTGGCATAATCGGGTGATAACTTCTATTTTTATGAATTTTAGAAATTTCAAAAATACCCATCAGAATAACACAGCGGAAAAAAAGAAAATATTTTTATTTTCTCAAAAAATGAAATTTTGCGTGAAGTCAAACTAGGAAAACGCCATAAATGCGTTGTTAGACGAGCGGATAGTAATAGTATGGATAAAAATGGGTCAAAACTGCTTCGAGTGGTAATTTAGCACATTTTATGATTTTTTTGAAAATG